>CACTHL010000387.1:0-167465 GCA_902712375.1 Dioscorea dumetorum
CAACTTTACAAACCTCCAACATGGCCTGAAAAAGGCAGAGAGGCTATCAAATATGTCCTCAATAGAAGATGTCTTAACAGTGTTGGCTACCTATTGTTCAAATCAACAAACTGAAAACTGATCCAACAAAGCCAAATGGTAAATACTCTGAAAGAGAGACAGCTCAATCCCCAAATTACGAACCCACAACCAACCATAGCAAGGGTTAAAATTAGTCCTGCTCTTCCCTACTGGAACTTACAAGATTTCCGATAATCGTTGAGTGTTTCAGGTGTTCTATAAAATACTTAATTAGTTCTTGGAGATGCAGCGGTTAAAAGCTGTTATCATTGTAGTTTGCACAGAATTAATCAGCAGTTCATCAGGTCAAGGTAATGAATTAAAACATTAATAGGTGGAACTGCTTCACATTCGTTCAGAAAATAAATTGAAATTACAGACCAAAAGTACTTTCATTTAACATATTCACTTGATAAAATTCTGAATTCATTGCTAAAATTGTTTCTTTTCACTAGCAATGAATATAAATATGTAATCAAATTGAAAACTAGAGTCACAATAATGCCAACATCACAGCCATACAAGGTAATAAAAGTTTAAAAAAAAAAAATCACAAATCTGGCTAAGAATGTCTTGGGTATAAAATATTTCATTGATTTGCATGAATCTTTTAGTACAAAATTTCTTCCTAAAGTAATTCACTCTTAATTACATATATAAGATACTGAAAATGAACTTGTTTATTCCTGCTTAATGTTGCAGCAAGACAAATATAAAAGAATTGAACAAATGTGAAACATAACAATGACCATAGATGAACTTTCAGTTAACTGAACCCGCTATGAGTTATGGGAAGACACTAGATGCCTTACCTCTGATAAGTGTTCATCATTTGATATATGAAGCATGAGACGAAGGTCTGTCAACAGATTTTCCTTCTCCCAACTTAAAGGTCCAGATGCATATAATGCCATTATGGTGCATCTGTAGGCATCTAATTCATGACGATGGACTTCAGCTGCCAAGTCCTCTTCATTAGAACAAGATGTTTCTCTTCCTGCCCCACAAAAAGCTTCTGCTTCATCATCTTGATTTTCCAAATCAGGGGTTGGACTACTTACTGGACGATCAGCTGACCCATTTGGAATGCTGTTAATACTACAACTACCAATAGATTCGGACTCACTAGAGTCTAAACTCCCCTAGAAAGAAATATCTGTCTTCTTTAGGCCTTGCCCGGTCCAAATCTGTTTCAAAATATTCAGTTGTTCTATTGTTGTTTAATGAAGCATTCATGTAGGTTCCACCAAGCAGTTTACACGGTGAAGCACCAGCATATGCCTTGTTGAAGGATTCTGATGAAGGCATTAAGGTCATTGCTTTGCATCTTCCCTCTTTCTTGACAGTTCCAATCTTCGTGCAGGCTCCAATACCATCCTCAACAGGTGGAAGACAAATTCGGCATCTTTTATTCACGCTGATGGCATAATCTGCAGCATCATAATGTTTTTTGGCAAAAGATAAACCATCTCCAGAACAGTTTCTTGACTCGACACATGACTGAGGCATCCTTTTGCTTAAATTTCTCTTCTTTGACTGTCCTTTTATGGGTCGACTGTCACATTTCCTAGGCTCCTGAAAGGAAATCATGAAATTTGTAAGAACCATACAAGGAACAGGAGAACAGACCAAAATCCTAATGGATGACAAAGAATTTTTCGGATGACATGAGGACAACAGGATGCTATCTGCATGAGACGCAGTATGCACAAACAAACTCATTCCTGGTAGATGCCAATTTGAAAGATGAAAAACAACTCTCCAATCCTATCCCTTAACTAAGAAAGGGTTCATGGCAAAACATAAAAATGAGATATAGGTGCAACTACCTGATGAATAACAACCCATTTGTTGTCCTGCCAATCTTGCCGCAGCCGGATGTGTGATATGTGGGCTCTGGTAACCTTAGTTGTTCCAAGAATCCTAACTGAGATCAAACCTCCATTAGCAACCTCTGTCACTTCTGCGACACTCCATGAGTTATTTTCAAAGACCTCAACAGGATCACTGGCGACCCAACTCCCAGGACTATCTATTGGAGGAGGGCATGGCCTAATGGCCTTCCGCGGCACTCTTTCAATGATGTCACCCCTGTCAAATAAGGGGATATCATACTGAACTTGATAGGTATGACCATTCCCTGAGATAATTTTAGCACAGCGCCAGGAGTGTACGGGTAACTCCTTGAGGGTCAAGATCTCAACTTCGATTCCTTTCTTCAATCTCATGATTGAACCTGTATCAAAACTCAAATCACTTGAGAAACTCAGCCCAATGCTTGAAAATTCAAAAGAAATTAACTTTAGATCAAATCACAGACACAATAACATAAGAAAAATAAAGGACTGGATTGAATGAAATCTAATTAAATTGGTTTTCAAGGAGTCATCAATTCCAGAAGGATTCATGAGAGAGAAACATCAAACGAAGCAATCAAGATATGCTTGCAGAAATACAAGTAGATATCTGTTAAATCTGGGATACTTTTAGTTTTAGGTGATACTGATCCAACACAGAGAGCTTGCACGCATACACTAGGGCAATCATCAAGGAACTCAATATAAATAATAATGATAATAATATAATAACAAACAGGATCAGCAACAAGATCAATTTTTATCTTTGAAAACGAAGATAAAATAATCTTTGTCTCGCTAAAATCATCCACGAGAAAATGAGTTCAAAGAATCACTGCTAAATAGACAGTAATCGCACGATCAAACACCCATCACTACCGGTCGCGATCACTCAAAAACACCGATGCCAACTGGTTTCTTCATGAAATGTTCTAGAAACCGCCAAATACTAACTAATCAGCATAAATTCATCATAAGTGATTCCGGGGACACCAGTCCTAATGTCCAACAATGAAACAACAAAGAAACGAAAATTTCCAAGAAACAGAAATCATCATAAAAAGCCAACTTTTTTTTTTCAAACATCAAATACAATGAACCAGAGAAGAAGAAAAAAAAACACATAAACAATATCGGCGAAGAAAAAAAGGAAAAGATCATCGAGCGGTCAAAACCTGGGAAAAGCCAAAGCCAAACATCGACACCAAACCACACCGCTAATCAAATTGCAATGCGAAAGAGAAGGGGAAAAAAAATAATGATTTGCACGCACCTTTGGACGATGATTGTGATTGCAGCACCTCGAAATTAATCGAAGAAGAAGAGAAAGATTCCTTTCTTTGCTGTGGAGCTGTTCGTTGCCCGAGGCCCAATTCACGGTTAACTTGGGAACCAAATTTGAGGGGAAATTAAACAGAAGAGTTCGATTTTATATTTCCACTAAATTGGGTTATTTATTTATTTATTTATTGAATTTTGATTTACTTAATATTGCGTGCGTCTCAAGTTGAACAAAAGCGTCTCATCGACCGTTGGATCCTCGGGTTTGCTGTTTCTTCATCCGGCACTGGGCCTGCTTCATTTTATCACGAGACCCAGCAGGGTCGTAGCCCAAATTTTGTACCATTTTATCCAGGGAGAATTTTTTCCCACTACCGAAAACCTATATTAGGATCTATAAATAGTGCGAGTTTTGAACCATGCCTCTTTGCATATTTTGTGATGAGTGAGTTTCCAATGAATTATTAGTGGTTTCTCAACCATGGAAGTTTCATAAGATTTTTGGCATTTGTGTTTGAGATGAGTTGCTTTTAATGAAAAAAAAAAAAAAACACTATAAGAAAATATTATATTTTAATATTTTTGAGGCAGATGTCACAAATCTACTGGTAACTACATAAATTATATTATTTGCACTTCTCCTAATTCAGCCTTATTAATAAATAAATAGATTAATGAACCCACAAGCATTACATCATTCAACTATATATATATGAAACATAGGAAAAGTTTTATGAACCCGGCATAGATGGTGCGGGAATACACGCTAGTAAGTAGTAATATTAAATTGGAGTGATTGGGTCATCAATCGCTGCCACATCTCCTTGCTCTTGGATCTTACGCCGGCCTCTGGTGAGGAAAAGCAAAGCTCCCCAAAGCCCCCTCGATTGAAAACCCTAGATGTTGAAATCCCTATTTCAATTTTATTTGGGATGATTTTCTAGGTCTGGAGGAGATTGGAGTCTGATTGTGAGATGGAAGAGCAGTTCATTCTCCGGGTCCCTCCGTCTGTTTCCGAAAAGATCGAACGCCTTTTGAACGAGAGCTCCGCTGCTGCTTCTTCTTCTTCTTCCGAAGATGCCTCACTTGATCTTTCCTTCACGGGTACCATCAATGACGGACGCTATTTACATATTTTACATACACTTACTTAATATATATATATATTGTTGCGATTTTTTTTTTTTTTTTGGTTTAATGCTGCTAATAGTGTGAGTGACCAGCATGAAATCAATCTTTCTCTATTGATATTTATCTTTGGCGTCAGGTCTCCATTCATTTGTGCTATGCTCTCAAAGTTTAACTTTTGCTTCATAGGATGATAGTATGATAAATCCCGAGTGGATGGTCATGTCAATTGAGAGCGACCTACTCACTGATTAAGGGAATTGGGGATTATTGGATACCGGAGAGCCTGATCCTCCTACGTTTACTTATGTCAATATAACATAGATGATGGGATTTGATCAGAGTGAAGTGTTATTAGAGGTTGAAACTAAAATTTTCTTCTTTCTTGCTTAATCTCAGATCTGGTAGCACTTTCTTCAGAGAGTCACTTGTCAAGTCAATTGTAATTACATGTTATATGGAATTTAGACCTATCTTGTTTTTAGGATTTTGCATGCTTATTATTATTATTATTATTATTATTATTATTATTATTATTATTATTATTATTATTATTATTATTATTATTATTTTTCCCCTGGACAATGTCCAGCTTGTGTTCGTGAGTGTGAACATATAGACAGACCCCATTTAATTGCCTGACAAAATCTTTATCCAGCCTTTTTATTGTGATCTTGCTTGTATGCAGAGGATGGAAGGAGTGGTACCTTTCAAATTGGCAATGAAAAGTTTTCTGCCTCCCTCTTGGATCTTCCTACTGTGGTGGAATCCTACAAAACATATGATGATAATGTGCTAATAAAAACGGCTGACATTGGCCAGGTTATACACACTCCAATTCCCATGTATTACCCAATCAAATGACCATATGGGGATTAGATTCTCATCTTATGAGTGTCGGGCAGATAATCATGGTAAGGGAAGAAGGAGATCCTGCTCCAGAAGGGATTGAGTGCAAACATGGCCTTACCCCTCCAATGAGAGATGCTCGGAAAAGGAGGTTCCGCAGAGAACCTGATCTGAATGTATGACATCAAACTCATTTGTTTATTTGTTTTCCATATAGTCGGCTATATTTTGTTTGCTTATGCAAGACTCTTTACTCTGCAGCCTGAGCTCGTCCAGCGGGTTGAGAAAGATCTGCTGAACATAATGTCTGGTGGAACAGTAGAGAATCATATTCATGGTCTTTCCTGTGACTCAACACATTTCTTTCAGTGAAAACTTGCATTGTAGATACAGTTGTAAGATTGCAATTAGAGACTCACTTATGAACCTTCGACACTAAATTACTTACCAATACAAGTAGTACTTGATGCCAAAAAAGGGTCTTGTAGCCAATTGAATATGCATTATGTAATATGAGGTGAACAGTAGATTTATTTTTTTCTGGAGGCAGCCGTCCAGACGGCTGTCTAAATACAGTAATGTCATGGATGACGCACCACTTTTAGACAACTATTTGTTTGTACATCCCTAACGAAGCGGGTTTGCTTCTTGCGTTGGATGTGGCAGGTGGTGAGCGAGTGAAGGCCAATCCAGCTCCTGTGCCAAAACCTGATGCCATCCCTGTGGAGGCTGCAGTGAACAATGGTGAAGCTGAAAGAAGTGATTCTGATGATTCACTGGAACCGGAAGAAAATTGAGGTAATCGACCTGTAATCCCCAGTACTGGCAGTGAAAGTTGAAATACAGAATTATTCTGTACTCAAGGTTTCTTTGCTTTGCCTTCATGTTTGGGAAGGATTGGGTGCCTATGATATAATAATGTATTCTGGCCCTTTGATCGTCCTAAGAGCTCCTCCTGATAACTGTTTCTCTTCATGTCAAACATTGTTTGGATGAATCCCTGTATGATGGGCTCTTGTCTGTGCCCTCTTTTGATTTTTATTGGATTTGGAGCTTAATAAATTTGGCTTTCTGGTTGCTGTTAGAAGCATTCATGGAGCAAGTGGAAATCTGATGCGTCTTGGATTTGCTGCAGCCGCAATTATGCTTTTGCTGTGAATTGTTCCTCAGCTGGAGTAGCGATTATGCTATTGCTTTTGAGAATATTCAGCGGTCTTCCATTCTGCATTGTTGTTTGTACTTGAGTATGTTACTGTTTATATATATATATATATATATATATATATATATATATATATATATATATATATAATAATCCCTGCTCCTATTAAAATACCATCATCTTAATTCCAATGAGTGAGAATAACAGTGTGGATAAGCAAAAAAATAAAAGCTCTTCTATTATCCTATTTTTAGGAGTAAGAAAAGGATGGTGAATAAAAAAGAAAAAAGAAAAAAGGAGTCCTACTATAGAAGGAAAGTAGGAATGAAAGTAGGAAAAGAAGGGGGGATTAGAAAAAATTATTAATTAAAAAAAGGGGAAAAAATAAATTAATTAGTAAATCAATTTTTAAATAAAAAATAAATTAAAAAATGAATAAAAAAGAAAAGGAATAAGGGAAATCAAAATCACTGAAATTTGAGGGGTTTTTTTAAGAGAAAAAAAATCAAGAGCAATGCTGATGAATGTGAGAGGCCCAAAAAAGTAAGGAGATAAAAAAAAATGGAAAGACAAGGCCGGGGAACGGATCAGAAGAAAGAAAGAGATAAATGAAAAGCAAAGTAGCCGAGGTTTATGAGATGACCAATAAAAAAAAAAAAAGGTGCTTTTGTCTTTTAAGGAAACATGACATGGTTGCATAGATGAGTAACCATAGGATGGAATGATGATGACAAGCACACATGAACGCGGGTCCCATACTATCCTCTTTACGGTTTAGCATGGAATATATTTTTGCACCTCTATGCTTACGTGTAGTGCCTGCAGGGTTCTCTCGCCCTTTTCATGTTGCATTTTGCATTAATTAAAGAAGGTAGCAATTGAATCATCCAAGACAATAAATATTAATCTTTTTTATCATAATTTTTTTTATGTGTGTTGTTGATTGACTTGAAGTCAATGTTGATAATTAGTTTGGTTGCATCCAAATAGTTTAATTCATATGTATCTTGTTGGAATTGTTTTGTTTTTAGAGCAGGAGCAAGATGACTGGGGGATGCAAATGCATTGGTGTTCGGCATGAGGTAAAAAACCAATTGCATGATTGCACCAATAAATATAGTGCATTCGTGTCCGCATCATGTGCCTACGTGAGTTTAGAATTTCCAAGCTAAATTTCAGATCCAAACCCTAAAACTTGCACCATGCGCCGAAGCAAAATTAAAGGATAAAAAATAGTATTATATATAAAGTGGGTGAAGTTCTTGTGAATAGTCAATGTGGTACTGAACTTTAGTGAAAATATTTTGAAACTTATATGGGCCTAATGTATATTGGCCTCTAACATATTTTAAGAAAGTGGAAAAACAATTATAATTATAAAAATACGGGAAATGAGGATAACTATGATGATGTTTGGCCTATGAAAAGAATTATTTGTTTCGGGGTGTCATCTTGGACTTCATACATGAACATTTTTTAAAATTATTTAATGCAACTCTGCCTATTAACTCGCTGTATACATAGTGGAGGTTTTAAATACTATATATAGAGAGCTTAATTTTAATTTGTCATGCATGTTAGCATTTTCTCATAACCTCACATCATATTGAAGATCTAAAGTTGAGAAGTAGCTTACAAAGCTTTAGCTTGTCACCCACAAAGAAAGGAGAGAGAAGTGGTTCATCAATATTTTGGATTTATCAACAAAATTTATAAATATAAAAAATGAAAATGTGAGGTGGGGAGGGTTTAGTTATGAAGTTCATAGGAGCCATGTAAAAAGCTATGAAAATTTGAAAGTTAAAAAGGGGGGAGGTACAAAAATATAGGAAATGGTGAGAACTCAGGGATCAAATTGCGAAACAATTGTGAAAGTTTGTGAAAAAAAAAAGAAATTAGGGTGAAACCTCGTGCTGCATCTGGGAGCATGTCCCATTTGGAAGAAACCCAAAATCCTTTCGAAGAGGTATAAAATTATCAGTTATAGAATTATGAAGTCTTATGGCCCTCCTGTCGTAACAAGGAGAAAGTCACATTGTTAGTGTAGCATATCATTTTGATTGGTCTGGCCGCCTGAGAAGTCCTGTGCTTTCAGGGGAGGAAACCATTTGACATGATGCTCCTGTGGGTCCATTCGGCACCAAGGTCAGCCTCTTCCGTGCGTGAGCTATAAGTTCTCATTATAAAGTTTCCCGATTCCCAAACAAAACAATCCATATCTCTGATTGTTTAGCTTGCCTGGTCACTCACGAATTCAGCTAACCAAGGAGATTTTCTTTTTATCTTCTTCTTGCTCTTACGTCTCCTCGAGTCATCAATATGCAAAGGGTTTGGGAGTGAAGATGAATTTGTTGTTGCTTGCTTGATTGATTGTGATGAGCATGAAGCAAGATTTAGCTTTAGATCCTTGTATTGTCTACTTGGGATAACTTGTTATCACCAAGGGACCAGTTGCACCATATGCATTATTTATGCTGTAACCACTACTTTCTATGAACGAATAAACTTTCTCTGTGTGCGTATAATACCTATATAAAAGATGAATAAACGTCTCTTTTAATATTTTGGATGGCATGAACTGATCACAAATTTTTTTTTCATGAATATTACACATTTATGAACATCTAATGCATGATGGAGTTGGAAATTAAGGATTATGTAATAATATCTTAGCCCATAATTTATTTGAATGGTGTGGCCTGTACACTAAACATTATTTCAAGGATACATACAGGGGTAATTTTTAAAAGGATGAATCATAAAGAATAGCATTTGGAGTCGGAGTTCTAGTTCTCTGAGTTTGAAGTGGTTTGGTGATATGACCGGCCATCTACTCTATGCAGGCTATTATTGAATATCAACTATTTTTTTATAAGACTAGTTTTTTACAGTCAGATGTCAACTAGGTGACAACTCTCTTGCTTGGCCATGGAACATCAAGGCTTGCATTATAATTTCATCCTAACATAATAATTCTTGTTGTTGTTCTCTTACCTTTGATTACAAGATATCTGTTGTCATTAGTTGATTTTGAAGATCCTGTGATTCTGCATGTAGAAGGTTCTTTTTGTGTTTGTTCATCTAGGTTGTGGAACTGTGTGATTGATCTTTATTTTGTTTCTTTCAGGAAGCACCTACTATCATTTAATTTTACTATGATAAGTGCCTATTTGGCTGTTTTGGCGGTGAAGGTGGTCAGCGGGCATACAGTATCACATAGGCCAAGCCACAAGGGCGCACAGCTGCGTGGATTTGGTAGCACGCGCGATTAGCTCAACGCGTGTGTTGTGTCGGGACCAAGAGCGGATGGAATATCTCGCACGATCATAGGTTGAGACCATGAGGCGGCGCGCTGGACCGTGGGCGTGCGCGTGATCGATGAGCGCGTGGGGCATGCGCGCCCATACCAAGAGTCAAGTGTCGCAAGACTTCATCATGTAGAGTGTTGGATCTCTAGCAAGTCTAGGCGGGGCGGGACACTTGATCATGCCGGGTGACTGAGAGCTGATTCCTAGTCTGACAAGGTTTTACGCAGGCGTATGCAAGTGGGCACGTGATCGGGAGCGTTGTCGAGCCATGGGCGAGGATGGCACGCGGTATTACCGAGCGTGACCGGTACTGCTGCGCGTTGTGACCAAGGGTGGCTGGTTAAAACTACAGTCGAGTCAGAGGACATTGCAAGCTAAGTGAAGTCAGGGAATTCACGCGCAGACCTGTATTGGGCATGGGGCTCAATCAACCTTGGATTTGGGGTAGCTCTTGTAATAGGGTCAAATGAGCCTTTGGGAGGAGACAATGCCATTAGGTGTTGGTTTTGGTTATGGTTGTAAACATTTCTCAATCTAAGAGAGTTTTATGTTTTTCTCTCTCAAAATGGGTTTCATGTGTCGTGTTTTTCGTACCGTGGATGTTTTCCGGTTTTGCTTGCTTTACTTTATTTTCGTTGTGCTTGTACTGCAAACAAGAATTTACTAACTGTTCTTGCAAGGAAGGCTGATCTGTCGCTATGGTGCATGTCAGGTGCCGCACGGCCGAAGGTGATCGGTTGAGGCCGTGACAGTAAGCACTTTTCATGAAAAGATTATACATCTTGGATCACTAATTAAGTTTGTTTGTCTTTTTTTCGTTCTTTTTCTTTAAAAAAAAAAAAAACATCTTGGGCTTTGATCTCGTGTTTTATTGTTGGTTATCTATACCTTCCTTAAAAAGATGCCGACAAAACAAGAAGGCATTTTTTTCCCTGTAATTCTTGTTGTTGTTCAACTTGTTAATAACTTAGTTGGCCATTTCTTGAATGTGTGCTGTTATGCAGAAGTTGAGCATGATGTTGTCTGGTTTTGGCTAGAGAAAGCCACATGAATGCCCTGTTTGCTCTCTATATTTTCTGGTAATGGAAATATCATGATTGTTTCATACTGCATGTTTAATGTACTTATGATCTTGACGTGGTGAGTGAACCTAGCTTGTCATGGACCCTGTGGATTGATCTACCTTCAGGTTCACAAGATAGAAGCTATGATGAATTTTATAACTTATTGCAGCTTGAAGTAAATGGTGCAGGAGGATCTCCTGATGGGCATGGTGATGATCATCGTCGTTGAGGAGAGAATGCATGGCAGCATGGGCTTCTCGAAATAAGAATTGGCCAGACAGCAGTGACAGTCAAACTGTGCAGTTTCAGGTGACTTCTGGATAAGCTTTTTGATCTGGTTCCTTGGCCGTGAGTTGGAATGGTGCTTTGTATTAGTTGTTCTTTTTTTCACTTCCATGGCCTAAATGGCATATATTTGAGCCAGGAATCTCTTGAGGCTCTGTATATGCATCATCAAATAAATGATGTGCACTGCGAGTTTGAAGTCAATTTACGTACGTCAATGATTTCGTGGCAACCTATAAGCTGGCCCCCAGGTTCTTTTGGCCCACACACACTATTTTATTGGATCAGCAGTGACATCTTTTTGAAGCATCTAATACAAGGTTTTGAATTTATTGCAAGAATAATATGCTAATTAATTAATGAACTAGTATTCTTGCGTATGTTCAAATTAGTCAGGAGTATTTTTTTATGGTGAATTATTCCAGTTAGTTTCCTATATGAATGGTTTCACTTGCGGTTTTTAGTATTGTCACATAATGAAAATGGCTAATGGCTTCCTGTGTTTAATGGAGTGGATGAGGTTATTAGAGCTTTCATGTACTGTTTTCCTATCTTAGATTATAGCTAGAAAAGACCGCATGTGTTTGATGGGGTACGTGTTGTTGCTGTGAGCTAGATCTGAAATAGTACTTGTTGGGGGAATAAGTATAAGAAGGAAAAAAATTCTGGATGGATTACTTTGTGCACAAAAACTGGTTGATTGCATCTTCCTGCAGCATCCTGCATGCCTGTATTGATTTCAATTTTATTTATTTTTCTCTTGACATATCCAGAGGGTGTAGGATTTTCAACCCAAAATCTACTATTGTTCTGATAGCACTTACAATTTTACGTTGGTTTGCCAAATTACTTGGAATTATTAAAAAAAAAATTCCCACTGTACAGACTGCTACACATTTTTCCTGACAAAATCTTAAGGTGGCCTCTTTCTTATTGAATACATTTTGGTTTGAATTGGTATTTCATAAAATAAAATAGCATCTTTGTAAGTTAGAAATAGTCTTTAACCATGGTTACAAATAATCGAATTGTTAAATGTGGCGCAAACTTTTAATTCGTTGAATGGCAATTCTTAATTATGCTTTGGATCAGTCGAGCAATGGCTTTGAGTTTCTTTTTTTTTAAGGTAGAAGTAGAATAGGTACAGCTGGTATGTATGCTGCTGACCTTTTGTACCTGGTGGTGCCGTGGGGATAATCGAACAAGAGCAGGAAGATCAAACCAACGGAGACATCATCCGGCATAATTTAATGTTTACGATAGCTTTCAATACAGAAACAGCTGGTGGAGCATGCAAATATGCATATTGAAGCATCAAGCATGACCGTTGGCTTTTGGTGAAGGGCGCGGATCTCCCGAATTGGTCTACTCCTTAATTCGCGTGAAATTTGAATTAAATACTCAAAAGCACTCAGCACTCGACAAACTATTTTAATGGCTGAGGCCCGAGGGGAGAAGAAGACGTACCATGGACGAAGTCCCATGCTGGCCAAGCAAGAAACAAATACAAGAAACAAGGTCAAAAGAAGAAAAAGAAGCAGCAGAATGAAAGAGCTGGTGGGTGGTTCAATGAGTTTCCAATGGAGCCCAGGAAAGCCAAGATCGTCGCCGGTGCCACCTTCAGCAGCCTCCTGATTCTGATCACCGTCCTCTGGCTATGCCTTGGCCTATCCAAGACCTTCTTCCTACTGGCTGGCGTAGCCGTGGCTTGCATCCTCTCTGTTTTGGTGTGGGTGCTGCTGCAGCATGCGGCTCTGGACCGGCGCACGATGTCGCTTGTCCGGCGCTCCACCATCGAGGGCAATGAGCTCCGGCTCGAGTACAGCTTCCTTCGCAAGGTGGCCGGGCTTCCCACCAAGTTCCTTTACAAAGACCTGGAGGCGGCCACCGACCACTTCCAGGCGCTGATCGGGCGTGGCGCCTCCGCCTCCGTATTCAAAGGGATTCTGGACGATGGCACTCAGGTGGCCGTCAAACGGATAGAAGGAGCTGAGCATGGTGACCAGGAGTTCCGGTCCGAGGTGTCTGCTGTGGCGAGTGTCCAGCACGTGAACCTGGTCCGACTGCTCGGCTACTGCCTCAACCCTGGAGGGCCCCGTTTCCTGGTGTATGAGTACATCCACAACGGCTCTCTCGCAAGTTGGATATTCCCGGGCGAGCGTAGCAGCTGCTCTGGTGATCATCATCTTCGCAAGTGCCTCCCGTGGGCGCTTAGGTACTGTGTGGCTGTGGATGTAGCCAAGGCGCTCGCTTACCTACACCACGACTGCCGCTCTCGTGTGTTGCACCTGGACATCAAGCCGGAGAACATACTGCTGGACGAGGGTTTCCGGGCGCTGGTCTCCGACTTTGGGCTGTCGAAGCTTATGGGGAGGGATCAAAGCCGGATAGTGACCACCATCCGTGGGACCAGGGGCTACCTGGCCCCAGAGTGGTTCCTGGAGAATGGCATCTCCGAGAAGAGTGACATTTACAGCTATGGGATGGTGCTTCTGGAGATGGTGGGCGGGCGTCGGAATGTTATGCTGGTGGGTGATGGGCAACCCTCGGAGAGGCAGTGGTCCTACTTCCCCAAGATTGTATCCGAGAAGGTAAGGGAGGGGGAGGCCATGCAAGTAGTGGACGAGAGGTTGCTGCAGCAGCCACAAGAAAGTGGAGGTGGAGTGGAGAAGGCGCAGGTGGAGACTCTGCTTCATGTGGCCTTGTGGTGCATCCAGGAGAACCCCAAGCTTCGTCCGAGCATGGCTCGTGTGGTGGACATGCTTGAAGGCCGTATCCCTGCTGGTGTGCCTCCTGAGACGGAGATGATCATCATGGACATCTTGTCTATGGATGATCTACCATGGGCTGGGGCCGGGGCCAGGACCGGGACCGGGACCGGGGGTGGCTCCATGAATTATTCCTTCACTGCATCCATCCTATCTGGACGGTAGCGCCATCTTAACTGAGAGTTAACATCGAAGGCATGCGACTGTGATCATCCATAGCTATTTAATTAATATTCATCGGAGTCTCTATTTATCGTGCATGCACACTAGAATTCGCCTTGTGGGTTTTACTAGATTAATTGATAATTATATTGGGCTATTACGACGCAAAAGTGATTCGGATCCCGAGTTGAATCCCCAGCCTGCGACTGTATTGGGTTTTGGTGAGAGAATATCTAGCCAGCGAGATTCTTTATGGCCTGGTTTTCTTTCTAACGAAGGGTTTGTATCATCTTTCATCTTATCTCACAAATTCATAAGCGACAACAACTTGATGGCAATTTGCTCCCACTTTCCTTCTCCACTCTATGAAAAGCGAAGCTGACTTACTAAAAGAGCTCCAAGTACTTTCCCGTTCTGCCCGTAAAAGAGAATTTTTACTGACAGATTGATGCCCCCTAACTTCCATGCGTTCAGCCATCCATTTTTTGCACACTCGGTTTAACACAGGATTTGGTGTGTTTTATTATGAAAGGAGCGCATAAATTCGACCAACCATGAGCCCTAATTTTTTTATTTATAAAGATGAATCACATTCTTATGCAAATGCTCTTTGCTGAGAATAAAAAATAAAAAATAAAAAAAAATTAAGCGCAGGATGTAATCAATTTGTTATTTAAAGTCCCTTGTTCCGTTTGAAGCCCAGAATGGAGTCATATTGAATACGAATCACTTTCATTTATTATTAATAACAAATTGGGACTATGATTCCTGCTGCATAAGGAGGAGTTGACAAACTCAGTTGAGGTGTCAGATTTCATTTCCTTTCCAATATTCTCTCTTCAACATGAATGAATGCGAGCAGGAAAATGGTACCGCATTGACTTTGAGCTTATGCCAACACTTTTGGTTTGGGCGGATAGGTTATAATAAGGATTCTACCTACCATTCGCCTTAAAAGCTCCATAAATAAAAAGGGCGAATTTTCACAAGTCTAACTTGCTTTCGAGCCCCCACTAATACCAAATCTTATGTTTGTTTTGTTATGTTATGGGAGAATGTCTTCGCGTGGAGATAGGATAGAATGGCGGCCCGTGGGACATTTTAAATTTCAATGTTTGTCTACGCTGATAAATATATGGTGCGTGTGGGTGTGCAGGTGTTTTTTAAGATTTTACTATACTGATTATTGATTTTTTTAAAACAAAATAAAATAATATAAAAAGGTTGAGTACACTGTTTGTTGCAAATGGTATGCCTGAATGCCAATACCAAGTAATGCACCTCACAATGAACAACATTGTCATAATGTTAAGGTTGTTTCAGGGTAGCAATGAGAGGGGACGAGGCATTTATGGGAATTCGAAAAATGTCTGGTTCCTGGAGGCCTCCCTGAGCTTGGGCAGTGTGGGCAGTGTGGGCAGTGCACACCTCCAGTTTGCCATGTGATTTCCTTCGTTCTTTTTCAAGCATCTCATCATGGACTGACTGCTGCTCTCAATGCTCCTCACTATTTCTCTCCCTAAACACAGACAAAATCATCACTCGAGAGAAAAGAAAAAAAAAAGTGGAAATATGGCAGCGCACGGAAGGCAGGAATGGCAGAAAGGAGTTGTGGCCCGGGGGAATCACCTCACCTTCAGCCTTCCACCATATTTTGCTTCCTTCCATCCTTCCTTTATTTATTTATTTATTTATTTATTTTTGGGCCTTTTGCTTTAGCTCTTGCTGTGGTCATTGTTATTCCTCCTCAAAGGCTCAACCTCAATGTCAGGTCAATCCTCGCTCTTATTATGTGTTATTTTCTCATTTGCTCTTAATATATCATTTTTCTTATTCCTGGGCTCTCAATGACATTGAAAACTCACTCAAACATTTGTGCTCTTTTGTGTCCTCCCAAAAAATATAGAGAGAGCAAAAAAAAAAAAAAAAAAAAAAAAAACGCATGATAAACCAGCTGATGGATGAGCTTCCACATTGAATATATTCTAACCACCACCAACACTGCCCAGAAGTATTGATTCTCGTTTGCTATTTGGTAAAACGGGCATCACTCTATGGAGTTCCTTCTTAACTCATCTTCCTTTTTGTTTTATTTGCTCCATGTCTCATGCATGTATGTGTATGTATGCCCTGGACATGATGATATTTTTCCTCAAGATTCCATCTCTGCCTTGGAAAAGCCTCTGTGCTTTCCTCCCTGTCTTTTTCTTTCCATATTGGGTGATGTCTTTCTTTTGTTTGCTCTCAGTTTATACACCTGGGCACTAATAGGAGCTTGGAGCTGGTGTAAGCTGGAGACTGGTGGTGGTGGGATTCAGATTCATGGCTTCTTCTTATTCTTATTCCACTGCTCCCCACCTACCACTATAAATAGAGCTTCAATTGAACACTTCTCCTCTGCAGGACAGAGCTGGTTTGCTGGGATACTCGCCCCCAGTGAGTGTTCTTTGCTCTGCTTCTGCCGCCCAGATGAACTACGGTAGCAGCTCTCGTGCGCCTGCTTTCGGTGAACTGACTTTATTTATAGTTTTCACATCATCTAGATCTACTTAATTATTGTATTTTTCCCTTCTTCCTTTTTTTTTTTCTTATAAAAAAAAAAAAAAAAAAAAAACTGTGTTCGATATTACTTCATTGTATGGATGCAGGCAATAGGACTGCTCGGAGGCCTTTCGAGTTCGGGAGGACCCATGTCGTCAAGCCTAAGGGGAGGCACCAGGTCACCATCGTCTGGCTTCATGGTCTAGGTGATAATGGTGCCAGGTACTCACTGGCTCCGTAACCATTCTTCCCTATACTTACTTAAGCATGCTAACTTTCAACTTTTTCCCGTATTTTGCTATGGTAACATTTGGTCTTCTCTGATGTTGATATGCTGTCCATGAAAGTGACCTTTCTTTTTCAAAGTTTAAGCTTTTTTTTATTATTTGCTCTTGGCTATCCAATATTTGGATTTCTTTGTGAGCAAATATTAGCACCCTTTTGTTTCAGCCAGCCATTCCAATTTCATACTTTTCATGAATCTTTAACAACTGTTATTGTTCATGGTGAAGTTTTGAAATGGAGACACGTGCACAGTCACAATTAGAGGCCTGCTGAAGAAAGTTTTAGGCCCTCCATCTTTATATTGATTCCACGGCTTTATACCGTTTTCTCACGAACCTGATTTTGTCATTTTCCATTCTCTGGGCATATTCCCAGGATTGCTGGACTTTTAATGGTTAGCCTGTTAGATATATTATTTTCCTCTCTCATCCGAGTCCTTACCCTGTAGCTACTGGAAAATTGTTCATTGTTCCAACTTTTTTCAGAAAGAAGGAACAAAAATATTTGACGAATGTCAATCACATCTTTTAGTTCTCGAAGAATCACTTTCAATGATGTGAAAAGTCTGCATACTTCGTGGCCTGCAAGTTTCCATTCTACATGAAGAAGAATTATGGACCAGATATAAATTTAACTCCAGTATCTTTCAAGTTTCATTTTCTAACAATGCTTCAGAGGTAGGTTAGCTTGGATTAAAACAATACTGAATCTTAAAAGGAGGTATTATGCCTTGGAGCTTTAGTCTGGAACCACTGCTTTCACTATCTTGATGTTTAGTTATCCACTATGGTTAGCATCTTATCGTTCTTTGCAACACTTCTTTTTCCTCTTGTGGTGAAACTCTGAAAAAAAAAATATAGATGCTTATATATATATGTTTGTCCTCTTCGCACACACATCGTCCAACATCTCTAACATGAATGCTTATATTTGCCTATTGTCAAACTCTGACAAACACAAGAATGGCATATTTTTGCTCAAGAGTTTTCCACACTTTGCTGCATAGAAACCCAGATTTAAGGTGGGATCTTTGTTTGATTACATAAGAACGATTTACTGCTCTCAATAGACACAAACAATTAATTCTGCCAATTGTCATTTTTTTCTAGTCTATGAACAGTATTATGACTCTACTTCTTGAAGTTTTGCCTTGATTTTCTATGGTCAGAGAATCAGAGCTGGCTGGCACTGCAACTTTATGTTCGTCACTTATCCTTGGATTTATCCTCTGTCATCTTTAGTTGAATCTCCTCATATAGAAATCTTTTGTGGGGTATTCATACGAGGAGTTCTTAGTTTCTGCGAACTATAGTCACTTCGTTGGAAGCAGATTCTACCGTTGATGGTTCTCTACTTTTTTGGTCTTTTTATCTTTCCATTTTAAGTTGTGGTTGCAGTTGGTGTGAGGGACATGCATAAGAACACTATGCCCACATAAGAGAATTTCATATCATGCAGTTGGTTTTCTCTGTGATTTGATTTAGTTTCTTCTATGCATCATTTCTGCCTATCACTTTGAGGAACTAATTCTAGTCCCCGACTCACGAAGAAAGGCTCTTCTTTTCACTCTTTCCTTGGTCTGAGTTTAAATATAAATTTTCTCAGTAGCAGAATCACATGAGTTTTACACCACATGAGTTTCACACTGGCTACATGAAGATTTAGTTAAAGTATATATAATTGTTTAATTGGGTTAAAATTACTTACTTTTCTCGATAGGCTCAATTACACAAATAATGAATTGTTATATGAACCAGTTGCGTGATTTTGCATAATGACTGTGTGTGTTGATCAGTCTTCTATAGCAGAATTGGATGAGACTGCAATGTAAAAATTATCCCTATAATTGGACGTATCATTTGCCATGTTTTGTTCACCTGGCAGGACTTTTGCTTTGTAAGTTTATATGAGCTATTAACTTGCATAATATTATCTCACTTTGTTGGATGGAGCATCCGCTGTTGATTTTTCATTTTTTATTTTTTTTCCAAGTTCCATTTGTAGTTGTTGTGGTAGTGGTTGTGGTTGGGATAAAAGAGCATATATGCATTAATAGCAGTCTGAAGTCTGAAGTCTGAACACATAAGAGAATTTCATATCATGCAACTGCCTTTCTCTGCCTGCTGTGCTTCAGCACATGGGATGTGGCCATCGCTTTCATGAACTTATTCTCGTTTACAGAGGCATGAAGAAAGGCTCCTCTCTGTTTATTCATCACCCTTGACTCTGATAATATATCTAGAATATTTTAGTAGCCTTTGCAGCCTTAATATTGCACTGTCTGTATGCGGCTTAAACACCACAACCTTTTTTTAATCTGAATAATAAAAGAAAGTGAAGCTTTGATTATCTCATCATGGCAAGCCCTGTTTTCTTCTATTAATGTTATATCTTTCTTTATAGTGACTTGGAAAACGTGTTATTTGATCTTCTGATCAATAAATGATATAAGTTAATTCCTTTGCGTGCTTTCTGATAACTTGTTCACTCTTTGCAGCTGGTCGCAGCTTTTGGAAACACTTCCTCTTCCAAATGTAAGTATTGTGATTTTGGACTGTTGTCTTTTGTAATCATGAATTGGAACATATTCTTTCTTTTCATGTTGTTATTGTGGGGAGCTAGGATGGTTTTGCATGTCACCTTCCCCCCTTCATTGGCCAGCCAACTGCATGTTTTAGTTAGATGCTATCCTAAGGGGAGCTTATTAATTACAGATAAAATGGATATGCCCAACTGCACCAATCCGACCAGTAGCTGCTTTTGGTGGATTCCCTTGTGCTGCCTGTAAGTTTACAAATCCTCCCTCTAAAAAGATGGCAATTTGAAAATTTCAGAAAAGTTTTCTCATTGTGAAAATGTTCTCTTGACATCATGGTAATTGCTTTCTGTGAAACTGATTTGTACCTCATTGGCTTGTTACCCAGGGTTTGATGTAAGGGAATTTTCAGAGGATGGTTCTGATGATGTTGAGGGAATGGATGCTTCAGCTGCACATGTTGCAAACCTTTTGTCCACTGAGCCTGCTGATAGTATGCTTCATAAGTGCAATAAAAAAATTTGTTTGCTTACAGAATTTTGTATTTGTTTTTTTTTTTTTTTTTTTTTTTTTTTGAGAACACGATTCAAATCCAAACAGCCGAACACAATAACTAATTCCATGATTGATTTTTTGGTGACCGCAGTCAAGCTTGGTGTAGGAGGCTTCAGCATGGGTGCTGCCACTGCTTTGTACTCTGCCACTTGCTGCATCTACGGAAAATATGGGAATGGCAGCCAGTTTCCAATTCATATTAGTGCAGTCATTGGCCTCAGTGGTTGGCTTCCATGTTCCAGGTTTACCTCTTCACTACCACATTTTGATTTCTGTCTTGTCTGTTTTCAAGTGCGTCTGGTGATTTTTTATCAGCTTACAATGTCATGCCTCGCTCTTAAAATTTGTTAGGGGCTTGAAGACCAAGGTTGAAGTGTCGCAGGAAGCTACCAGGCGAGCTGGTGTCTTACCTGTTCTGCTTTGTCATGGAAGAGGTATCAAATCATTTTTTATATTTCTCTTTTTGAGATTTTGCCACTCTTTTTTCTCTGACCTGGAGATTCACAACATTAGATCAGTAGATCCTTGAACATGAGATTAGTAAATCTGACTCTATTAAGTGTGTGCTATATTAGATCTTTCCCTGACCACCGCTCCAAGTGTAGAGTCAGTACCATAATCAGATATATATTAAGATCAATGAATATCGGGCACAAGCGTATATCTATCTTTTGGCAGTCTTTACTATATTTGTTTAACAATTTTCTATAGATAGTCTTTTTGCAAGTAGAATTTTATATTAAGATTAGGTTTGCTTGAAAGTATTATGCTATGCTGTGCTACTAGACAGTAACAATTTGCTTGGGTCTCAAAGGTACTAATTTAGTAATGCTGGGGCCTATTATCTATAGAGATGTACGTCATGCCTTAATTCCCATCCGTTTGTTCGTAGTAGCTCAAATAGATCTATCTATTTGAAACCTACTTTTGTAGTTGGATTTCTTACAACTACCAGAATTTTAGGTTTTTTTTTAAGAGGAGCGAAACCCCTAATAAACCCGCTAAAATAAGACAGAGGCGTGCGTACGACTCGATTGCGGCCTGTAAGGCCCGAGTACACGCTGGGACTACTCACATTTCATGCTCATAGTTCTCAGATATGTACCCTCATCCCGTAGATTAGAACTCTCATCACTTGCGAGGCATCCTCACGGGAGACCCAAGTGCCAATTTACACAAAAGCTGTTCACAAGTACGAGAATTTTAGTTGGAAAAAGTGAAAACTCACGAGGGGGAGATGAGTTTGTGAGCACAAAATGTGCAGGTCTTAACCTGTTGAATTTCTTTCTTATCATGGAGTACATAGTGATAGGTGAAGGAAAGATAACAAATGGCAATATTTATACATTGCGATTTTTGTTTCTTCTTTCAAAATTCAAATAGATTTTGCTATTCTTTTATTTCTACATGTTAGAGATTCATCTCATTAGAGTCTTGATTAGTCTACAGGATATATCTTTAAAAGTACAATTTAAATCAAATGCTCGTGAGTTCATTAGCTTTTGAAACATGAATGCCTGGCTCTAAACTTAGGTGTAAATGCATTTGTTGTTGTCTCTGAAACAAATGTTACAGCTGATGATGTAGTCCCGTACAAACATGGGGAGAAATCTGCAGAAGTTTTAAGATCAGCTGGATACCGTAATCTGTCATTTAGATCTTATAACGGGTATGTATGCTTTAATTATTATTATTATTATTTTTAATTATATATTGTTGGAGGAAATTAAAGAGATAGTGCTCATGGACAACGGACCTGATGCATAAACTATGGTTACACAAATTGGAATATGCAGACTTGGGCACTACACGCTTCCTGAAGAGATGGATGACGTATGCAAGTGGGTGACAGCCAGACTAGGAGTTGCTAGTTCCCGCAACTAATTGCAGTAGTAATGCAATAATATTATTGGAGGGGATGTGAGGATCTATTCTAATCTAATCTAATCTAATCTCTTATGAATAGAAAATAAATGAAAGAGATGTATATGCGTGTGCTTGTTTGGTGAGAAGATTTTGATTTGTGACATGTGAGTCGTTTGTATTATTATTGTATTGTAAGATTTTTGCTTTCTAAGGTTGTGTTTACTACGCCTGCAGCTCGCAATGGATAATGGTGGTTTGTGCGCATGTTTGTGTGTGTATCAATCAATATGCTTCTTTTCATTTAAAGCATTCTATTATTATGTATTGAATATGATTGATAGCATATGGCAACAAAATTAATTAAAATTTGGACATTCCTATAATGTCTAAATGGGATATGTCAGCACAAGTTCTTTTGAAAAATACTGCACCTGTAGGCTGTATGCCCCTTGAATTCGAGGAATGTACAACTGTGCATGTCTGCACACATGATGGCATTAACAAAAATTTTCTCTTAGGCTTTGTAATTATATATATATATATAGTCAGAAAATCCTCTACGGCAAACCAGTTATGATCATAGGATGTTAGCATCAGAGCAGGTGAAGTGTGAAAACTGCCCCTGGTTAATTTCTTGCTTGTAATGCCTCACTGTAACTTGGTCTAGACAACATTTTTGATTTGCTGAGTGCTTTATCACACGCGCGCATGCACAAACACACAACATCAACAACAAAATGTGCGGTGAATTGGCATTTGGGTCCCACAGAATCTCGGGGTGAGCACAACAGCATGGAAGTACAATCAAAATGTGCGCGGCCGCGGATCGAAGCAGTAAGAGTTTCGTGTTTTCTTGACAAAAAAAACAACAAAATGTGCGGTGAAGCATAAGATTACCAAATGGGCAAGTGCCAAGACAAAGGACAGAACAGAACAAGACGTAAGATTAGGATGGGAACTTTGAGATACTAGAAACAAAGAAGCAAGAAAGTAGTAGACGGGATTTATGATAGCAATATTTATTCTTGATGAGCCGCATCTTCTGTTAGTAGCCACGATCTGCGTGGGTTGCATCTTTGTTGTCCTTGTCCCCTGTTCCCATGGCCAGAGTATTCTTCACCGCATCCGCCGCTCCCTGTGCAACGCTCTTCACCTTCTCGCCAGTCTGCCAAGTGCCAATAAATAATTAACAAGGATGAACTTGACGCGAATGCATTTACAGTTTGCAATCAGATCAGTTATCGATTGTGATCAAAGAAAAATAATCAGATTTAACGACTAACTGACTTGTTGGAGAAGGCTGCCACTCTTCTGTTTGCCGACTTGCGTGGTTTCTTTAGCAGACTGGGCGGTCTCAGACGCCTTTTGCTTCGCTGCCTCAGTTTTTTCTCCCAAGAAACTACCTGATCGGTCCGCACGCTCCTTGACAGCCTGTGTGGTCTCAGAAGCCTTCTCCTTGGCCTGATGCGCCTTCTCCTTGGTTGCATCCACCGCTTCCCTGCTCTTCCCCATCTTCTCCCAAAGATACAAAACAATAGATGCAACACACAACAGTCACTAATTAGTATTGCATGCGCTGTATATATATATATATATATATATATAGGTGTCCAATGTTCAAGATTGAGATTTTATTCGGCTGAAATGTCACCTCAGCTTGGTTGCTGGTTGCACCAGCCCTGTAGCTAGCTTGATCCTGGGATGCCATGACTTAGTTTGCCTGTAAATGAACACCGAGTGTACGACAATATCACGCCGATTGTTGTTGCTGTCTCAGTGGGATGGACCGGTCGTGGCTCTCACAAATGGGCGGACATTTATAAAACCCAGTGATGAACTAGTTGATGGACATCTGTCCCCTTTCGCATGGGGCAGCGTAGCGTAGGTATTTCGATGCGTGTTCTGCCATGTGCCTCATGATACTAGGCCCACGCTCACTGTCACAGCAAAGCCTGGGACTCGTGTCGATGACCTATTTCCCAACCCCAACTCCGGACCTCTTAAAAAAACGAAACTGCTCTCTTTTTCTTATTCCCAGTAGTAATAATAATAATAATAATAATATAATTAAAATTAATCTTTTTTTATCTATTGGCATCTAGAGGACGCACAGCCTGTTTAATCTGGCTCAGCGGGTCCGCTATCGGCACAGCCTACAGTGCCAACTGGCCGGATCAAGTCGGCCCACAGGATTTTATTATTTTAAAAATAAATTTGTAAAAATAATTTAAAGAAAAAATATTAAAAATTAAGTTAAATATGAGTTATAGTTGCTTTTATAGGCAACTTTCTATATTGTTTTTCATAACTAGTTGATGTGAGACTAAATGATAATATAAACCTTATTTATTATATATATTTTTAAAGAAAACTTTGTGTCATTTAATAATATGTAGCTATATTGTTTCAAATAAGTCGCAATAATTAAAAACTCTCACCATTTTTTTTTATTATAATTTTAAAAAATTTAAAAATATCTAACATAATTTCAAATATGTTCAATACTTAAAAAATTTTTATACTTAGAATTTTCTTTAAATGCTCATTGTTGAATGTTTTCAAAAGCGGGTATTTCTTGACGTGGCAATTTTTTTTTTTAAATTGCTTTGAGAATCTTTGATTAAATCAAAGGGACCATTCCACATCAGGACATTGCAGAGATGCAAAACTTATTTTTAATAAAAACTGTTAAATATGGAAATAATACACCTAGAGAGTTTTTATAATAATAATAATAATAATAATATTTTTAGAATTCGACAATAGTAAAAATTATTTAGTAATATATATGAATACTTTTGTTCTGATTTAATTTTTCTTTTGTAAAATATGTTGTTAACATGAAGGATAATAAATTATAATTAAAAGAAGTAAATGAAAACTTCCTTATTAATTCAAAAAAAATTTTAAGTAAATTTTTTAATTATGATTTCAGAGAAATATTATGATTTAAAGTTAATAGCATATTTAGAAATACATAAAACTTTAGAGATTCCACTAAAAACAAATACACAAATGGTTGTCTAAAGAGTAGGGCTGCAAATGAACCAAGCCGTTCATGAGCTACTCGAAGCTCGGCTTGGAAAAAGCTCGTTCATTAACTAAATGAGCCGAGCTCGAGCCAGAATTTTGAGCTCGAAATTATAAATGAGCCGAGCTCGAGCCACATATTGCTCCGCTCGTTAAGGCTTGTGACGAGCAGGCACGCAAGCCTTATAACAAACTTGCTCTATCGAGCAGGCTCGCAAGCCTCCTAACGAGCAGAAGTACTATTTATGTTGATTTGTATTGGATAAATTTATGGTGTTTTGATTTGAATTGGAGATCAAACTCAACTTTATCAGCTTAACGAGCTCAAACTCAAGCTTAATATGATTTAATGAGCTTACAAGCTCATTAATGAGCCGAGCTCGAGTTTGGCTTTGTTTCTATTATAAATAAACTTCTTTCGAGCCGAGCTTGAGCTTACAATTTTGGGCTTGAACCGAGCTCGAGCCAGTAATTAATTCTGTTGAGCCGAGCTCAAACACCTCAAAGCTCGGCTTGGCTCGGCTCGATTGCAGGCCTGCTAAAGAGTTATAGTTTTAAATTAATTATTAATTAGTGTGAAGAGAACGCATTACACATATAACTTAATCAGTTATGTTCCCCTTTATGCTTAGATGATGATTCGAAACATCCGATGAGAGTCAAATCAGGATGGTGCTCTGTTCCTTCATCACACCCTTGTAAATGGAAATGATTAAGGACTAAGGAGTTGGTAAAAGATATCATTATGTAATCGCAGGCAGAATCCTATGTAAAGGACAAGATAAGAGGGCTTTCCAAATGTAGCTCCATAAATTAACTTTCAGGTATTTTTGGAATATCTTTTTTAAAGTATTCGTCTATATGTGCATGCATTCTTCATATCTATAACACCAGGCATATATTCTCTTTTGCCGCTAGTATTCCCAAATTTATCTTGCATGGTTCGTCACTTCCATTTTGCTTCATCACTTACCTTTTGTTGTCCTAGTGTAATATATATATATTGTTGTTCCATATCGCAAAGACACATGTGAACAATCAAAAAAGAAACACATATTTGAGAAAATCAGAATTTTATTAGGATTTGGAAGAAAAGAAAAATTGTGTGTGTTTACATATATAAGTGTATATATATACATTACCAAAACATCAACCGGGCTGGACCCAAAAAAAGCTCAAAAGAACATAAACCCATAATAAAAACAAATACGGTACATGATATATACTGTAAGTTTCGGGGGCGTTGGCCCCAAACCTATTATTGTTCTCAGTTACCCCCAAACAGCTCTGCGAAGCGCAATATAATCGACTCGTCACAGATTGAAGGCTTGATTCAAAGTATCATATATATATATATATATATTTTGGCAATAAGTTTGCGATTTACTTAATATACATATGTGTGTGTGTATTGTAGCCTCACTTGCAGCACTGACTAATGAATTAGAGGTGCATCAAACGTCTGGTAACTGAGAAAAAAAAAAAAGGAAAAGAAAAAGAGGTAGTGCTGGGTTAAAGGTAGATGCCAATTAATAATGTGATTGACGGAGACAGGTTTTGTCTACTCCCATGCGTAATGTCCAGAAAATGTCCAAAGGTGGCCATAATTATCTAACGAGTTAAACATTGGTAGGCAGAGGCTGCACATCGGCACACCACACTCAACATCAAATGAAGCAATTAAAGAAAACTCACATCAACAAGGCATAAGTTTTCTTCCTCCTCCTCCGCATTATTTAAGTTAACTACGTTTGAATCAGTCCTTTCAGTTATGGGGTGGAAATATTCATCCACTTCAATTTCATTCGTTTGTGAGGCTCCTGTCTTGTGCGTGTGCGAGAGAGAGAGAGAGAGAGAGAGAGAGATTACCGTATGACCCTCTTCCATCTTATCCGTTGTCCACTTGAGAGGGGTCAAAATTAGGAAAGGGAAAAATTGGGGCCTGGAGACTTTATACTGGCAGGTGCACCAGTGAGCCATGCATGAATGCCATGGTCAGTCTGAGGCCGCGAAGGCCGCCGTGATGAGTCAGAGTGCACCCTCAGGCAAAATAAAGACTAAAGACTAAGGACAATGGACTATAAAGAGTAAAGAGTAAAGAGTAAAGAAGAACCATATCCATTGCTGGGCATCTGAATTATGATCACCGGGGCATCTGACCATTGGGGCTTGTCTCCTGGGAACAATTACCCAGCATCATGTTATGCATATCATACTTGGGGAGGCTGTATCCCCCACCACCAATATCCTATCGTTTTGATTGCCATGTGGGGTCACCTTAATTTTAGACTTTGGAATCCAACCTTGCATTGCATGCTCACTCAGCCAGAACCTATTTATTAGAAATATAATGCAATGCATCGATCCCAATCTTTTCTCATCCTTTTTTTATCGCGTGCATGAGCTCGAATCACTAGCTTTACTTTGACAAATATCATATGTAGAGACCGTAAACCTAGTCGGTGAACAGGAGGAACTCGGTTTAATTATATTGCTCCGCAAACATATATATATATATATATATACCATGCATGGGCGTATGCAATCAGCTGACATTTTACAAATTAAGAATGATTAAATTTGGCAGGTGACATTTGATCATCCTACCTCACCAGAGGAGTAAAAACAGAGGACAGAGGTGAGAGTAGTTTGAGCATTAATCTGGAACACGAGGTTTTTTTTTTAAATAAAAGTGGATAAACCACAAATTTATTGAAAAGAAAACTACAGAGAAAAAGGAAGATAACTCTCACCAGAAGTGAGTGAAAGAAAAAAAATACAACAGAAGCTGAGAATAGGAACACGAGGTTCCTTCCATCATTTGATCCGATATTAGGTCTCTCGCCGTCATCAATATTTCATGTTTGTTAATAATTAAGCATGTCTCTACTTAGAGGAAGGGTGATTTGCCCAATTTTTTTCCAAATATATATATATTTCTGCAAGCTGACTCCACTCATGCATGACTCTGCGTATGTCCTTTCTTGGCTATATATTACCATGCATGCATCATGCTGCATATAAATCCTTTCTTTCCTAGCTAGCTATTATCATGCATGCATGATGCGTGGGCAGAGGAGGCCATCAGCTCCTTCTCTTTCCAAGTGCTCCTCTTGGATCAAGCAATGCACATGATCATGGCATTGTTTTATGTGAGACATGCATGCACAAAAGTAGTGTGAGAATCGCATAGCCCTAGCTAGCTAACTGGCTACCTAACCGTATTGTTCATTACCAGCTGAGATATATACTGCCCTGCTCATAAGTTGTCACATGTCAGCATTTCTATCAGTGTCTTTAAGTACTCTCTCTCTCTCTCATTATTTTTTTTTTATTCCAATACAAAGTTTTTTTGTGATTCCAATTCAACTGAAAATGATAGCCAAAGAACATCCCTATACCTCCACCAGAACAAACCCAAACACAACCTGGAATCTCAATGGATTATTGAGGAGGCTTTCTCGCTGGTATAAATAGACACCCACCCTTCACTAGGAAACCAGGACAACATACAGGCTAATTACAAAGCGACATCTTCTTCTTCTTCTTCTTTCTCCTCCAACTCCTCTCTTTCCACCCTCCAACCTCCACCTATTGTTGTTCTCTCACTGGTCTCCCCTTCCTGTCTTTATATAATCTCTAGGTATTGGCCTACATTCTATTCCTGACTTCATAGCTTATGTGCAGTAGTTTAAGCAGTAAATGCAGGAGCAGGAACCGCAGCAGCAGTTTAAGCATTCTCATTCTTTGGCTAATTACTTTGTAATAAAAAAAAAGGACCTGGACTAATTACTTAATTGACTAAACCAATTAATGGCAGGGATATAAAGTCACCAAGCAGATATATATATATATCTATAAAGGAGAAAATGAACAGGTATCCAGGAGACTGGGATTGCAGGGCATGCCAGCACCTCAACTTCAGCCGCAGGGATACATGCCAAAGGTGCGGAGAGGCAAAGATTGGTGGAGGTGGTGGGAAGGTTAATGGGAGCAATCCCTCGGATGCCAAGCCTGGGGACTGGTACTGCATGTGTGGCACTCACAACTTCGCCAGCCGCCCCAACTGCTTCACGTGTGGCACTTACAAGACCGGCTGCGTTGTGGCTGCCGGCGCCTTTGATGGTTATGGCTATACTGGTGTGCCCACTGGCTGGAAGTCTGGTGATTGGATTTGCACCATGTACGACGCTATCCTCTTTCTTCTTTCTCTTTAATTACTTTGCCCCATTCATGACCAATAGATAGAGAATGACTGTGGCATATATTAACGACTTGTCTTTGATTTGTAGGCCTGGGTGCAATGAGCACAACTATGCGAGCAGGAAAGAATGCTTTCGATGCAATACACCAAGGGACTACCATGGTAAGCAGTCAATCGCTCATTAGTTCCTCCCTTCAAGCGCTTGCATCATTCTTTTTCCTCTTTGTTAGATAAACCAGGCGCATTTATCTTGCTTGACTTGGCAAACCAAGTGATTTGAATTACTCAAAATGATCAAAATCATACACCATTGCTGATGATGCCTTTTTCTTCTCTGGTTTGTTCCAGAACTGAAGTACAATTAAGGCTGACTGGATTATGGAGAAGCAAGACGTATGAGTTCACATTGTATTCTGAGTAGTTATGAGTAGTTCTCTATATTACTAACTTGAGAGTTTGCCTCCTTTTTGATACAACTCTGAAAGTTGTACTTGCCTCTTGCGTTCTATCATCAATAAAATTAAATCTTGATTAGGAAAGGACAATGTTCTCAAGCTCCTTCGGTTTTCTGTGTCTTACTCCATGAAAACCACAGAGTTAATTTCTGCAAGTTCAACAGTGAATGTACTCTACTGTCAAATGCTTGCGCTAAAGAAGAATCTCAAGTTCAGCAAAAAACTGTCAGTCTCTGAATCACAGTGAAGAATTAAATATGCGCACACACATGCACAGAGACAGATAGACACAGAGGCAGACATATATGAATAATAGATAAAAAAAGATTCTTAATTATATAATGGCCCACTTTTATTCTTAAAGTGGAGTTGGAAATATGAAAAAGTGTTGACTGTGATGAAATAATCAAAAGCTGACTTCAATAATGCAGCGGATGGAAACCTGAAGGAATATGTATGTCTGAAAGCAGAGGAATAAGGATCAAATCCTTCAGGTGCTAATCTACTGAGTTTCATGACCTTTTCGGTGATGAGAGCATGGGATTGGTCTTCTTTAACAATCATTAGAAGACTTGGTTGTAATTTTGCATAAATTTGGAAGGTTGGATTATAATATTTTTTTTCTTTTAAAAAAAATAGATAAATCAGATGCTATAATAATCTCCAGTTTACTATTTTTTTTTTTATAAATATGAACAAGTCACTAATCCTCATCTACTGAGTTCGGAGAGTTTGTCCTACTGAGTTCGGAGAGATTTTAACTCAGGATTTGAGTTTGAAAGAGAAATGAAATATCACGCTTTATTCAGTTATGTTTGAAGTTAATGATTAAAAGAATGGTAAAGTAAAGGGTTGAGGACATGAATTCTCTCAAACAATATTAGTTTATGAGATGAGTGATATGTTTGTATTATAAAAATTTTTTTACTTTTTTCAAATAAGTGGTTTTTTTTTTAAAATTTTTTTTATTATGGTGTGGCAGTTAATATTATGAAAAAAACTAAATTCGTGATGTAGCTCTAAATATTTTTTTTATTCTCCCATCAAATTTCTAAATAAAAATTGATGAATATATGGTCATGTTTGATGTTTTTCTTTTATCTTTAGCCACTGGAATACTGGCTCATAATTGGTCTCAATGTGCTTAATGAAGAGAACTGAAATTCTTCTTATAGATGGTCCATAATATAAGATTGTGGCACATGGGTGATTGCTCTTGAGCATAAATCCATGTGCAAGATATTTTGAAGGGATAAATTGAACATTAACTGATATACAAATTAACTGACGATAAATAGCGTTTAATAAGATTTGTACGACGTAGACCAAGTAGATAGAGTTGGAAAGACTTAATAGCAATGGAATGTGTGGACATGCATGCGATATGTAAAGAGGATCGCGGAGTTGTGAGTAGTCATTCCTTAGACAATGGAGGAGAGCAGCAGGATAGATGTGCGCATGTGTAAAGAAGAGGTAGCCGGTTGATCAGGAGGAGGAATCTTTATTTATATGTTCCTACACATAATTGATACATAGGTAGAGACTTTTCCAAAGGTTTCACTCTCACCATCACCAAGAGAAAAACCTAGTGATCACCACGACCAAGTGACCACCTCCAATGGATGCGAGGCACCCATTCCCTGGTCCTCCTGCTCTATAATTTAAGGTCCCACATTGCCATAATGCCCACCCACCACTTGCAATTACACACATTGCCATTTGCCAAGGACAAGTTGGACCTCGTTTCCTTCTTGAGTGTTTTGGCAACCAAATTATAATCACTTCGAATTACACATTGATTCATGGCATTTGCTAATTCTGATCTCATTCCAAAATCTTTCTTTTAAGTGATATCATTAGGGTTGTATATGTTGGTACACAACCAACATTGATTCTCAAACAAAACTTATCGGAATAGAGTAAGATCCCATTGACAAGGGGAACTCTTCCAACCGATGATCATATATACCTTTTGATGAGCACTGGGAGGGGTTGAAAACTTGAAACAGAAGGAGTCGAAGTGGGAACCACCCATAGGCACTTCCCTTAGCTTAGATTCTTATATACAACAAACATTAGTATAGGGTAAGTCTAGGATATCTCTTACTAGCTAGAAATCATTTGGAGGGCCTACGTAGGCCTCTAATATTCCAAGAGATGTTAATTGTAGAAAATATAGGGAGAGCACAAGACAAGTCCATTAAGAGAAATCCACTGAGTCACCATCAGCCTGTTTGCCTAGACTTCAATTGGCATATTTTGAGAAAATACTCATTCTTATGATTATTAAATGTCCAAAAGATCAATATCACATACCTCCCAATATTTAGCTAACTGAATTGAGGACTAGGAAGAAATTAAGTGGTTAGGAGGATCGCCTTCATGGGTTTTAATGGAGGTTTTTTTTTTGTTTTTGGTGATGGTTGATCTGCGAAGAAACATACATTTTCATTCTACCTGAGAAAGATTTTCTTCTCCGCTCACTCCTTTAGGTGCTCTAATTAGTAATGTCACTAGGGAAGATAGGGGCCTCTTAACTTGTGTATAATCCACTAGAGTTTTCGAAAAAATCTAACTCTGAATCATAAGAGAAGAGAATATCTTAAGAGAACATGTCAGAGTTGCCTTCCTGGACTTCTTGAGTCATCAAAAAGATCAACAAAAGTTTCTTGATCGAAATTGGATTCAGAGGGGCCCTGTTCATTCATTTTTTTTTTCTCCTTTTGTATATTCAAGCTCGAGATAGTCGAGCAATTCAAATAAGAATCAACTTTAATTAGTTTGGCATATATTTTTCTGGGATTAGGGTTTAGATGGCCAGAAAATGACACTTGAACCCTGATGGGAGATCCTAAACTAAGAGTTTAGGGTCGGTGATTTGCAGAGCGTGTCAATGAGAGAAATCACTATCGGGTTCGCATCAGCACCACCTGATAGATTCGGTTTAGAGTTAGCTTGGGTGGGGCTCAGATCCAACTAAGCTAGTGTGGTTAGTTATCTGGGTCAAGGCTTGATCAAATCCAGAAAGGCTTGGGTTAGAAGCAATGGATTCTACTCCTTTAGATTCAAAGCCATATTAGGCTTCCCTTGTAGGCATGAGATCTAATCTTTGGCTTAGAGGCTGGAGGGTAGGTGGTCGTCGGGCGGAGTGTACTACCTTATTCATTAAGTTTTGGGTCATCAACAAAATGAGAGTAACTGGATGGTGGCTTTCTCAAGCTTATGTTAGTTTAGGAATTATAAGGGTGTCACATAACGTCAACAAAGCATTACCTTGGGCTTATGCTGAGATCTCGTGGGTAAAATGAGAATCCACATGGAAATCTTGGAGGTCCACAAGGCAGGCAAAACTCCATCTATAAATATCTCTCCCTCCTTTTCCATCTTCATAAACTCTTAATTTTTATCTTTCTCTTTTATAAAAGGTTAGTAGACATTTGTTAGATATATATATGATATATAGTTTAGAATAATTATCTTATATGTTTTTTTTCCTTAACCTGCCTTCTCTCACTTTGCTTTCAGGATGAGTAATACAGAGGTAGCAGTGATTGTTTATTGGGGTGATTATTTACTAGAAACAAATGAAAGACCTTCATATTCCGGTGGCTATAAAACAGCAATTGGGGTTGACACCAACTGCACTTTGAGTGTATTACAAGAAACAATTGCTAGTGCTATTAACTTCGACTTGAGCAATAACTATATGAACATCAAGTGTAGATGGCTTATAAATCGCAGTACTAGTACTATCATTAATATTTATTGCGATAGAGCAACATCATTAATGTTGAGGTTGCGTACCTCAATATTATATGTGAATGAAAAAAGACCGCGTGTAATCCCAACCACTACATACACTGTGGACACTTTGTAAGTTTGTGAACTTTTTATCTCATAAAAATATATATGTCATTTTCTGGTCCCTTATCTGTAATACATATGTTTTGGTTTTCTTTGTAAGCTTCAAAGGTGCGCCACTGATAAATAATGAAGTTGGAAGCTCCAGTGGTCATCAGCATTGGAGGTGTAATGAAGATCCTATTGCACTTGCAAATGAGGCTTATAATGTTGAGTTTGAAGCCCCTACAAATGACAACAATGATAATCACAATGATGCCAATGATGATGATGATCACAACAATGATGATAGTGAAGATGAAGACGAAAGTAGTGATGATGATGCAAGTTTACCCACTAATGTGCAAGGTGTAATAGCAGAAGATGCCATGCGCGCAACCACCTTAAATATGGAGGAAGGGGCAAATGTGGCCTCACTTGATCACACACAATTTGAGCCTATTCCTGGATGTTAACAATAGATGACTGGTATAACGCAATAGAAATAGATGACGTGGAACCACATGCATCAACCGGAGATGAAGAGTCATTAAACTTCAATGATTGGGTTGGTCATATGTTTAATTGAAAAGCACAATTAATAGACTTACTGAGTCGTTGGTCTATAAAAAAAAAACAGTTACATTTATTCATGTGAAGATCAATAAATCCATGCTCACTGTAAAATGTGCTAGTTTAGATTGCGGATTTATGGTTGCTCGTCGATTCCCATTTGTGTTGTGCCCTGCTTAGTATACTCTAGGCTCCTACAGGCAATCCTATGCTCCATGTTTTCATCAAGTACCAAGTTCACAATTTTGACAATATGTTCCTAGACTAAAGATGGTTCCACTTGTAGGACGACGGACTGCCGGCGGACCAAAGATCAGACGTAGATGCATGCACATGGATCGAAACCCTGATTCTAGTAAACATAATTTATGCTCTTTATGTAAACACACTGGACATTATATAACTACTTGCCCAACACGGGATAGAAATATGTAATGTGAGAACATTGATGAATGTATTTTCTATTTGTACTTGAATGCAATTATTGTTTTTTAAACTACAAATAAGTTATTTGATAATAATAATAATAATAATAATAATAATAATAATAATAATAATATAGTTGTCAAAATAAGTTTTTAATAAAAATAATAATTTTGAAAAAAATGTATAAACCAATGATAATAATAATATATTTTTAAAATAAATGCAGTTAAAAAAGCTTTTAATAAATAACAACTTAAATAGAGTGTTTTTAAAAAATAATAATGTATTTTTAAAATAATATATCTTTTAAAATAAATCCCGTTAAAAATATTTTTAATCTTTTTGGTTTTTTATAAAAACAATAATAAATATTTAATAATAATAACTTAAGAAAACGGTTTAAAAAATAAAAATATTTTTTATTTGTATTTTTTTAAAAATAAAGGGTGTTTTTGAAAAAAGACCTAATATTTTATATTTTAAAAAACACATGGGTTATGAGATAGGGGTTGATATGATGGTTTCATGGTTAGTTTGATGAATATATTTTGTGTATGGTTATTTTGACAACTTAAAAAAAAAAAAAAAGAGATGGCTCGCTCTACTCTTTCTTTTACAAATTAATATGATTTATCTATTTTTAATTAATAATAATAATAATAGTAATAAAATCACTCATTTTTTTTTGTACTAATATCCTCTTTACAAATTAAATAAAATAAAAAATTATGCTGTCTTTTGTTTTTTGCGCGCATCAATCAAATTACTAAATTAGGCACCTTAGCTGATATATTTTGAAGTTTCTTTTCGTCAGTAGAATGGTTGACTGGTAATTCATCAATTGTGAGACCGTACATTGAGAGTAAGGCCCAAAGGAGACTGTGGACATTGTGGGCCACGTGGTAACGCTGGGCCTCGCATCTCACGTGCTCCGAAAGCGCGGGGCCAGAAGGCGTGGACGGTAGAGATCCGTGTGGAGCGGATGGATTCCAAAGAGAAGTCCGTGGCGGCTCCCAATCTATCTCCCTCTCTCAAAGGGTGGAGAGGGTATGGGCAGTGTTCTCCGCTAGCTTCTTGGTGTTCAAAGGAGGGGGGCAGAGAGAGAAGCAAGGAAGCGGAGAGGTAGATAGGTAGAGCATCATCCATGGCTTCTTGTAAGTTCCTATTCCATACCTACCAACCCCGTTTGTTCTCACGAAAAGTTGCGCATAAACTGTTTGTCATGATACTCAAGAAAGCCAGTCGGTATTCTTCTCCTTCATGCCTTCTTCAAATATATTTTTGGTGTTAAATTCCCTTCTTTTCTTCCATTGTGTTCGTTCCTACTGCATTTAATGTCACCACCGGGGTGATGCTTGTTGTATCATTAGCCGAGCCGACCGGCATTACATTCCTAGACAGGTATTGTGGTATGCTTGCTTGAATTAATGGCCACATATGATAGAGGTATTTCCTAGTTGGGAATTTCTCTCAAGACCGAAAATCTCTTGTTTTCTCGTAAAATCCTGTGTCTTATTCTTTGAAATATAAGTTTTGCATGTGTTAACCATATTGGTTGATGAAGCATCTATCCACGAGCATCAAATGTCATTCTTTCATTGGCAGTGTGGCACCTACATACACATTCCTTTTCTAAATATTAGGATTACTGTGACACACCCTCTGAATGTCTCCAGTCCAAACATGCACACATGGATCACTCTGTGAGTTTCGTGAATGCTCCTAGCCATCTCCTTGTCACTGGCTTCCTTTGTGTCTCTTAAGGAAGATTGGCAAGCATGTTTACATTTTTTGTTGACCTGCGTTATCTAATTGTTTCACGAGTCACAGAAGCATCGAATTGTTTCTATAACATTTCACAACCAATGAATGGTTTCACAGCATAAATCCAAATAATCCTTCAGTAGGGGTTAACACTGAACATAGATATTGGAGCATTTTAGAGTGTTTGCTGCCAGTCAACAAGTTATTCTAATTTTAGAGTGCTTGCTGCCAGTCAACCACTTGTTTTAAATTATCTTCTCCTACATCCCTGAAGTAATCTTCTAATTTTTCTTTTATGTTCTCATGCAACGCAGGGAGAAACACATTTGTCAATACATTGCTTCCAGATATTGTTGTTTAAAATTTGAAGAATATTATCTTTTTTTCTTGCTCATTTGTCTACCTGTAAGTAGAAATAATAGTGAGCCATAGTTAATTCCACTACGGAACAAGCAATTGGTGCTTTCTCATGTCTTCTCACCCTGGGTGGAAACCTTTCTTGCTTTTGATCATGACTTGCATCCTGCTTTATTTGTTGTATCTTCTTCTTCTTCTTCTTCTTCTTCATCAAAGGAATGTTTTTCTTGTTAAGGAATGTGGTTTATAAAGGAAGAAAGAAAAACAAGTGGCTGATGCTATCAAGATACTCCTTGATACTCCTTGATGTTTTTTGAGCTTAAATTCTCTGTAATAACCTTGAAAAGTTTTCCAAAGTAGCACTTGTTTTACTATCTGCTCAACCATGGTTTCATTCTAAATGGAGAATATTTCCTTTGAAGTGAAGAATTTTTCATATTTTTGTTCCCTGTTCTTTAAACTCATTTCTGATGTTGTACTTCCAGGTTGCCTAGGAGCTTCTCCAAATACTACATTACCCAATCTACTGTCTGGCTTCAAGAAGATCAAATGCTCAAGACTGGATATAACTTTTAAGGTCAACTGCATTGGACTCCAAACCTCATTGGGGCTGAGAGGAATTCAGTTAAGGCTTAACCAAGTTCATGCCACAGGTTTTAGTTGGAAGCCTTTGCCGTCTGCAAATCCAGTTGTTGTAAACTGTGGCGTATCTTCTGCAAGTATGTTATTTTGTTAGTACATTGTACTCTTTGATGGTTTGGGGATTACTAAAATATGCGTTGCTTGATATTTCACTGCAGTTTCCATGTGTATTCTCTATTTAATGACTTCTTTATGTATTCCATTTCCTTGTTATAGGTGCTTATCACGTGTCGCATAATATTAACTGTTTGTGATGATTTTTTTTGCCAAGCACTTTCTGTCTCCTTACATTTCTTAATGCTTTTCTGTTATTTTGAAGTTTAGATGTATTTCCTACCAAGTCATAGTTAAGTGTTCTCTTGACATTTACGGTTTGCTCTCCACCTTCGGACAAGAAGTCAAAAGGATGAAGGACAAAGTGTTAGATATTCACCTGAAGATTTTATTTTATTTTATTTTATTATTGCTTCTCTATAGAAACATATTTCTTAGACTAATATGCTAATTCTCATAACCTGGACTTACATTTATTTATTTCTGGACTGGCAGAGAATGATATAGAAGTTGGTGCTTTGGAAGAAGAGAAATCTACCAGGGATCAGCTTATTCCTTTTTCTCCAGAAGTTTGTAGCCTCTTGAATCTTTTTTCTTAGCTCTAACATAAGGATGGGATTTCAGTATTTTTTCTCTACCAGATTTGTGGCTGTTTGTTGTGTGGCTTTCTTTGAGCATCCATCTTGCATATCTAAATTTATGCTCAAATTTGCTTTTGTTGCAAGGATGAAAGTGCATTTTGACATGCATCATGGTCTTGGTCTTAACAGCGTTGACTATATCATCTCAATGTGATGGGCCTCAAATCAGATGCACAACTTTTGCATGTTACTCAATTGGTTATACTAACTTGTTTTTAGTTGCACTAGCATTCTTTCAAGTTTAATTTTTTGGTGATGGTAATGACAATTTTGGCTTATTGAAGTTCTTCTTGTTATAGAATCAAGTACAATAATGTTCACCTTAGACATGCTTAAAAGAAATTGTGCAGCCAGAGATGTTTCAGAGTTGAAATTCAAGTCCACTTTTCATTATTTTTAGTTTGAAAATATGACAAGGGGGATAGCTTTAATAGGATAAAGGTTGTTTTTTTCCTTTTGTTCTTTTTTTTGTGTGCAATATTTGTGTGTGCACATGCATGCTCTTCTCATTTTTTCTTGGTCTATGATGTATGATCAATGCCTTTTGGTTTTTCTCAGGTGGAGTCTTTACTCAATGTAATTTGTGATACAACTTCTATTGCAGAGTTTGAACTGAATGTAAGTGATGTGAATTTGGATACTGTGAAAATCTATTTTTCATTTTGGGGTTGTGAAAATTAAATGGTGATCATTTATTCTTGTCTTGATTGTTATGCATAGCTTTCTGGCTTTCGGCTCTATGTAAAGAGGGATATAAATGGCAAAATGTTAAATTCGCTTGCTTCAAGTCCTCCAATCCAAATAAGTTCTTCAAACGAATGGTTGGATCAAAATGGCTTTGCATCAACAACTTCTGTGACTTTTTCCAAACTAAAACCTTCTTCAGGAAGTATCCAACAAATACTTGACAGTTCCCATGATGAAGGATTGATGATTCTTCAATCCCCAAAGGTATGTTTTTTTAATACAAAGCATACCCACCCTTTTTTACTTGATCTTTTTCTAACTCTATTTCATATATGAAGGTTGGATTTTTTAGGAGATCAAGAACCATAAAAGGAAAAAAGGCACCTCCATCATGTAACGAGGTAAATGTCTTGCTTATAATTATCCTATACTGAAGCAAGTGGGTTAGATTTGGAATTTGCAAATAAGATATTATTATTATTATTGTTGTTGTTGTTGTTGTTGTTGTTGTTATTATAATATTTTATGAAATGTAATAGCATTCTTTGAGCTGGTTATGCCATCGCATATTCATTGTTGCAAAATAATTCTTGTGATCTCCTAAGTAACACTGGAAATTTGGAATATCTATGAATTACCAGAGGCACGATTTGTTTAGCCAATCATTATCTCAGACTAACAACATTGTGTTCTATCATAATGCTTTCCGTGTGTTTTATTATAATCGGTTGTGTCTAGACTTTTAATGGTCTACTTAACTATGGCCTTGCGGTAGGTCAGGTGTGGTCAGTTGCTGAAACTGGAACCCTGAGACTAATAAATCTAATCAGGGCCTGAAACTACTCTTGTATCATTTTTTGCTCTCAAGAATATTCTTTTTTTGAGTTTGACGTGTGCCAGTGCAACACGTACACACACACACACAACACACGCATGCACAACAATCACCAAAAAAAGAAAGAAAGAAAAAAATGAAAGGGTCTTGACGGCATTTCTCGTAATTCAAGCACATGATTTTCTAACAGAAGCAACAGGTCAAGGAAGGTCAAGTTATTTGTTATGTCGAGCAGCTTGGTGGGGAGATTCCAATTGAGGTATTGTGTGGTTTGGGATTTCTGATGTTAAAAATGGAGACTCTTCACTTATATTGCCCATATTTATACATGTTTTACCCATTTCAGTCAGATGTTTCAGGAGAGGTCATCAAGATATTCAGACAAGATGGTGGTAAGAAGAGAAGACTTTTGGTGGTCTTTTTGTTGTAGTATTTATATATCATGGCCTTGTGAATTAGGACCTTTACTATTCACATTTTGATTCATATGTGCATGATTTTTGCAGAACCAGTAGGTTATGGTGATGCCCTCATAGCGATTCTCCCTTCATTCCCAGGGATTAAGAAGCTTCAGTAGAGAATGGGGCAGTTACCTTCCCTTATCGGCCTTTTTCTTTTCCTTCGGATATTGGTTTGTATAGGTTGTATCTTTATCCAGTTGATCATTTGGGAAGTTTGGTAATAGTAGCAGGCTCTAGGATTATTATGTCCTGACAATGACTCTCTATGGGTTTCAACAGGAATTGCCTATGCTGTTCGATTGTTGCACACCCTTCATTGAAGTATTTTTGAATTCTAGTTGTTTCGTGGATGAAGACTATATATTTTCCCTTGTGATGCGGATTTTATGTTGATTTTGTTTTACAGGGGTGCTTGGTTTATGATATTTATTAATCTTATATTAAAAAATTAGTAAAATATCCAAATTAGTCTATTTACTGTTCTCACTCTATGTTTTTAAATTCTTTTAGTTCCATTATTTTTTGTTTTGAGTTAATCAAGTTCAACCTGAGAACCTCGTTAACTCCGTTATTTTGATTCCTCTGATGTGGTATTGTTATGAATATAATATTATTAAAAAAAATAAACATTTCTATTTCTCTCTCCAGTGTTCCCTCTCGGATCTGGATCCCCTTACCACAACCTGATCCGAAAAAGAATCCTCTGAAACCCTTTCCTCTTCCTTCTTGCTTGAAGGTGCTGGTGCTTGGTTCTACCTGGACACCTCCTTCATTCACCACAGCTTGGTTCTACTTGGACACCTCCTTCACCACAGAGCCCTCGCCCAAAGACCATTAAAGAGTCCATTGGCATCTTTGTGGGTTCCAGCTAGCCATTGGAACCCCATTGATTCTCGCCATGTCTTCTTCCATAGACGTTGTTTAACTGGCATGTAAGCTAAGTAGTGAATTTAACATACTAATTTACATTCCATATAATTTGATTTGTTACATATGAGACTTTGACATTCATCAGTGTAGCAGCTTAATTCACTGTTTTATTTATTTATTTTTAATTGGAACTTGCATTTTCTGATTCTGGCTCCTTCGAAGGGAAGAGAAATAAGATAAGTAAACCCAATTCAATAGAGGTACTACTGACTTATTCAGGGATTTACTAGTTGAGGTTTTCCCCCCGCCATTTTATTTTGGCTGAGCTATTTGGCTGGTTGATGGAGCCCATCGTATAGCGGATCTGACCAGAGCATCCATAGGGTCAATGCGTTTGTGGCTGTGTGGATCATGGTGAGGTAGATGACCGCACAGGTGATCGGATGCGAGTATGACAGTGTTAACAGCTCTCACCAGAGGAAGTTGAGGCTGATTGAACCCATTGGATAGTGGATCTGACCAGAGCATCCATAGGGTTGACGCATTTGTGGCAGAGTGGATCATGGTGAGGTAGAAGACCGCACAAGTGATCGGATGCGAGAATGACAGTGTTCACAGCCCTCACCAGAAGAAGTTGGAGGGCAATTCTGAGAAGATTTCTTGCTCCTTCTATATCCTTTCTGTGATATGCCTCCATGGCTGGTACTACTGTATGCTCCATGGTTGCTTTATCAGGCACCATCACCTCAAAACCCTGCGTAAACAATCAGAGCAACTCATAACACTTACACATTTTTGTTCTTCTCAGTTCTAATCGAAAGAGAGCAATTTGATGCAATTGTTCACACTGTTGTTAACTTTTGAGCAGAAGCTGGGTTAAAAAAAAAAAAAAATGAAGCAAACAAAAAGAAGATGGAAAGAGAGAGTGATAGACAGGCACAGGCGCCCACCTGGCTGTTGAGGCTGCTTTGATAGAAGCCGGAATCAATGATGGTCTGGGTGCCGACAATGCCAATACAGGGGTTGGTTCCAGCTTGAACGGGCCTCAAGTTAGACGCTTTGAGTTCCGTGGCAACAGCGTGAGCTGCATGCAGGAAAGGCACAGTGCAACCTTGGGCTATGTCGTTGAACCAGGAATGGGAGATGTGGCAGGGCATGACGATACATCGAGCACCGGACCTCTCAAGGAAAAGCCTCTGCTGGCGTAGCTTCTCCACAACAGGACCCGGGTCCAAGCGCCCGTGCCTGCCGTTCTTCGGATTTATGTTTAGCCTGTCCCTGTCGTAGGTGGAGAGCCGCACTGGATCATTGGAGACGATGAAAGGAGGGCTCACACCTCCTTCATCATCAGAGGAACTCCACCTGACCAGCTTCTCTAGGAAACCCAGCGTAGAAAGGGGTGAAAGACCAGCGATTACGCCCACAGTAGTACTGGGGAACTGCCTACTCATGCTCACAGGATCCTTTTCTTCTTCGGACTTGTCGCCACCTCCAGAGGTTGATAATAAAAGCTCACAATGTTTGTCATCACCCTTCCTAGCTGACCAGCTTTGCACAGCAACAGAAAACGAATCTGATGGTCTGGCAATGCTGCTATAAAATTGGAGGGTCGGGGTCCTATCTTTTGCGGATCCTACCACGCCCCAACTGCTGCTGACCATAGGACGCAGCAGCGAAGATAAATTGCTCGACATTGCCTCACGCCACGAGTGCAAGTAGCTAGTAGCTGGTACTATTGTTCCAGCAATTCCAGGATTTCGTCTATGAAACCAAAATCATGTTTCGTGGTAAAAGGAAAGAAAAATGAATTGTTAAAGCGGAAGGGAGAGAAAAATTAAAGGGTAAGATTAAAAAAAATAAAACCGGGCTCTGGGAGAATGGGATGTCCGAGGAGAAGAAAGGGCGGGCACACATGCATCCACACTCCAATAAGAAGAAAGGATCTCCTTTCTCTTAATAAGACGGCCGAAGAGCAATGGCAAAGGGACGGGTCCCCTACCACCTTTGCTTCGGTTTTTTTTTTGTCTGCCTTCCATGGGCTCTATCGTATCATCACGACAAAAATCGAAGGTTGTTGCTGTAGTACTATTAAGAGGGTGCAAATTATGATTTCACCAAGTAAAACATGTAAATCTATGTTAGTGCCCTCATGTATTGTTAATTAGCCACTGGCTTTGGATTCTCTTGAAAGTCATACAGAGAAAAGCCAGTTGATGTTCGTCAGTCCATCCTCAAATTAATCATGTCTGATGAACAAAAAAACAAATTAGTTTGTATATATATATATAATGCGATCTTAATAATATATTATTATGTCCAGATATACAGATTCTTTCTTATATTCCGATCTAATCTCAATAAAATTACAAATCTCTTTTCAGTCAGCTGGGCGAGTGGCTCAACAATGCTGCAAGCAATCATTGTAGATATAAGACGATACACAAGCATATCATGATGACATAGGATATACACATCTTATTTGGTTGAGGTAGCAGCTGATCTGCTCCTTGAGAGCCCTTGAACATGATGCCACGTGAAAAGTAGGTTTGCGAGAAGAGACCCCACTGCTTCCGCTGCTGGCAAGATTTAACAAGCTGAGACAAGAAAGGAGCCTCCACACTTGTCCCGTTGTGGGATCTGGCCACTACTAAGAACATCCGAGCAACATTAAATTAGATTAGATTAGATTAGATTTGATTTGATTCCACCCTGCGACAGAGACTGCCCACTCCCGTAGATGCGCCAGTTTCAATCTTAGGATCTCAAGACTCCACTCATGTTCATTTGTTTCCATCCCCATTTGCTTAACACTAGTCATGCATCATTTGCTTTGTGACCTCCTCAAGGACACGTACAAAATATATTACGTCTTTATTATGGTTGGTTGTGGACACCTGGAGAATAGATATCATAAAGTAAAGATCAATTCTATGTCCAGTTGATCCCAAACGACAGCTGCATTGTACTGCGAGGAGGTGATCAAGTGACCATCTAAAGTTTTCTAGGGACCGGAGGCAGGGCCCCTTCTACTGCTTACTGGCTGTGAAACATATATACTATATATATATATATAGAAACTAGAAAGAATATAACTTATAAGGTAGGGTTAGGTCGCTAGCTCTAGAAGACACTGATAAGTAGCGCGACGGCGAATTATTATTTATTGATCTGGTCAGTCAACCAATCATGCATATTTATCATAGAGGCCACCCAATTGATGCATGCTGCCTGCATTGGCCATCAGCCCATCGGGAGCTTGTTCCAGACTATGATTTTCCTGCACGAATCACGATATATATATATATATATATATGGCCTAACACCTGTCTGCCTCAATTTGTATTGTTTGAAGATGTTTTTTAATTTTTTAAATGGTTAAAATACTCATTTGCTAAAAATAAAATTAATTATTATTTTTATTATTATTCTGAAATCAAATAAACTACAATTTATGTAAGACTGAAAAATACATAATCAAAAACAAAAAAATTAAAAATGTACCATGAAAACAAACAAGAACTACAACAGCAGAATAAGCAAAAGTGCAGAAGTGAATTAGAAGTCCACCAGGTGTCATGAAGTGTAGTTGATGCTTTGGCAGGAGAGCTTGGGAGCTTGGGGAGCATTTTTGCTAAGTAGCGAATGTGGTACTACTGTATTGGGGAGTTTGGTGGAGCTGCTGCTGAAGTTTGGATCTGCTATGTCTGTCGGATGTGGTAAATTAGTGGTTGAGTGTAAAGGTGTCAATAATTGGCTTAGTTAATTAAGCCTGTTAATAAGAGCTCAGTTGGCAGCTTAGTTGGTTGCTTAGTTTTTTTTCTAAAGAACAGACAATCCAAGTGGGCCATGCTAATCGAAAGGTAGGGATGTGCGCACCCCTTGACTGTGGTCTATGGGGCTCATGCACATGTGGGTGTTGAATCACCCACAGTTTATATTCATAATTCTCAAATGCACACCCTCACCCTATGGATTCGAGCTCTTGTCAGTTATAAAGTGTTTTCAAAAAAGATTTAAGTGCTTAATTAGAGGTTAAGTGATTGGAAGATGGAAACAAGATTAAACCTTGGCAGTTGATCTCTGAAAAGTGAGGAGACCCACTCTTACGAGTAAATATACACTTTCATTCTTTCTTTTAGTGATGGTTCAGATAGAGCGGGATATCCTTAAACTTTGTATGTGTGAACTCACCTACATTAAATCATGGCCATTGGATTTTTTAATTATTTTAAAAAGAAATCAACAAAATCCTTAACAATATGATTTTGTTTCAGTCTTATTCTATCACGAGCCATTATTGACATAACTCTCCTATTGGAATTACCCCATTTGTTTGGTTGGTGGGGCTTGGAGGAAAGGTTCGAGGTCGTCATTGTTGGATGCTCGACTACCGGGGGAAGAAGGTTAGTGGTTTATAATTATCTTGTAAGATTGGATCTAGGGAATTGTCTTCATGTTAGTCTTTTATATGATTCTATGATCCTAGGCTTTCATTATTAGCATGTTTTATATTGGTGCATGTTGTTAATGCTCTTTGTGTTAGAAGTTTTCCCTTGTCTCATTAGTTTTCATATTATAAGGATGGTACGTTTCAGAATTATATTTCTAAGAAGGCAGAAATGTCTCTTCAATCTTAGAGATATTCGAGTCGAAATTTGAAAGAGGGTAAGATAAGAAAGTTGTAAAGCTTGACACTAGCTAAGTGCATACAAAATTTCAGATTTTATACATCTATAGTTTACGAGATATAGCCCTATTAGTATAGCTATGTTAAATAGTATTATGTGCAGAATTTGAAGACTGATTGGCATTTTTTTCTTGGTTTTTGTGGTGTTTTGGCCTTTCCGTGGGTATGTTGTTGTTTAAATTGTTCTAGAATAGTTGTGTCTTGTGTTTTGGAGTGTTTTAGGTCACTTTAAGTTTAAAAATGCAGTTCCCAATGCAAGCACTACTGTGCTCTTGACCGTGCTCTTCTCGGGATGATTGTAGTACAACATGTAAAGTGCATGGGCATAAGCACACCTGTGCTTACTGCCATGCCTCAAGAGTACGGTGGTGCTAGGGGCAGAGAAGTCTTGCTATTCTTGTACTGAAATTCCTATAAAGTGCACGGGCATTAGAATACCCATGCTTCCTGCCCGCGCTTGCAAGTACGTGCCTGTGTTCTTGCCCGTGCAACTCTCTAGATACATGATTTTTACTCCATTTAGAGAGGCTAGGATTTACACAGCTGTGTTCGTATTTTCAGGGGTATTTACAGTCTTGAACTTGAGCCCTAATTCTCAAGATTCTCTTTTTTTTTCCCATTGCTATGGATGAGAAAAATGAGCCGTTGCTTGACCTCCCTCTCCCTTTTTGGTTGAAGATCCTTTAAAGGTGAATTCTTCTTCTCCCTCATTTTTCTCCTTATTTCATTTGGTTTTGGTTGAGCATATTAGCCCTAGGTTTTTGGATTTTAAATCTTGGCTTGTTGATGACAATCTGTTTTTTTTTTTTTTTTGTCAAGAAGAACGAAACCCCTAATGGGCCCGCTAAACTAATACAGGGGCGTGCGCATGCTTCGATTGCGGCCTGTGGGGCCGCGCACACATGGGCGCTGGTACCACCCACAGTTCGTGCTCACAATTCTCAGACATGCACCCTCACCCCGAGGATTCGAACTCTCGCTACTTGCGAAGCATCCTCACGGGGGACCCAAATGCCAATTGACCCAAAGGCCGTTGACTGTTGATGACAATCTGTTGAATGATTTGTTTGATTTCCTTCACTCTTTACCTTGATGAAACCATGTATTCTTTTGCTCTTGAAATCGGGTGACTGTAGCATGCTATTGTAGTACTAAGAAATCCTTTGCAAAACTTTTAGTTTCCTGGCTGTGTTGGGAGTTTATCTCCATAGAGATTCTTTGGAACTCTTAGAGCTCAAGTTCAGGCCATACGCAAGCCTTGTCGGGGTTTCTTGGCATATAGCTTGAAGAAGCTCATGTATTCTGTTTGTATATAAAAAAAATCATAAATATCAAAGATCAAAATATTTAAATATCAAGATCAGCCTAGAACACAGATCTCGAGGCGATCTAACTACACAAATCTCAAGATCAGCTGAGAGCACATATCTCAAGGCAATCTAAATACACATATCTCAAGATCAGCCAGATCTCGAGGCGATCTAAAATATTCAAAATTTCAAGATTAGTTGGGAGTACGGATCTCGAGGCGATCTAAATACACAAATCCCAAGATCAGTTAGAGTACAAATCTCGAGGCAAACTAAAATATTCAAATCCAAAGATTAGCTGAGAGCACAAATCTCGAGGTGATCTAAAATACACAAATCTCAAGATCGGCTAAGAGCACAGATCTCAAGGCGATCTAAAATATTCAAATCCCAATATCAGCTGAGGGCACATATCCCGAAGCGATCTAACATTCACAAATCACAAGATCAGCCGAGAGCAAGATCTCGAGGCAATCTAAATATTTAAATTTCAAGATCAACCAAGAGCATAGATCTCGAGGTGATTTAAATTTCAAGATCAACCGAGAGCATGGATCTCGAGGCGATCTAAATATTCAAATCGCAAGATCAGCTAAGAACGCGGATCTCGAGACGATCTAAAAAAACAAATCTTACGATTAGCCTAGAGCACAAATCTCGAGGTGATTTAAGATATTCAAATTTCAAGAATACAAATCGCGAAGCAAAAAAAAAAAAATTTAAATAAAAATAAAGAAAATCGAATTAGAAAAAAAAAAAAGATAATAAGATAAAATGAAATAAAATAAAATTTAAAAATAAAAAAAATCCGAAATAAAATAAAAAAAATCAAATGAAATAAAAAATATCGTAAGATAAAATAAAATAAAATAAATTTTAAAGTGAAAGTAAAAAAAAAATTAAAATTAATAAAAAAATCAAATCATATAAAAAAAATAAATTAAAATAAATAATAACAATATAATTTAATAAAAAAATTTAAATAAAATAATTAATTATTTAATTAAATTGAATTTTAATTAAAATTAATTAAATTGAAAATATGGTGACGTGCATGGCGTGGCTCCCCACATCTGTCATGATGTGAGGGTCGTTGTCGTCACGATGGTTGGTTGGTTGGTGGGCTTTTAAGAGAAGAAAGGAGGGTGAGTGGAAGGAGAGAGGAAGGGAAAAGGAGATCAGCAAGAATTAAAACAAGAGAAAGAAAAGCAGAAGGAGGAGGAGATCAGAAGAAAGAAGGAGAAAGAAGCAAAGAAAGTTTTTTTTTTCCTCCTCCAATATATCTATAGAAGAGAGGTCACCACCATTGCTCATCGTCGCCATCACCGCCGTTGATCAGTGCTGTTGCTACTGCCGATGCCAAGGCTAGAGAGGGTGGAATATCCCTCGCTTGCTTCCCAATTCTTGTCATCGACTCAGATCATGCGCAAAAGGGTTGTTAATCATGGAATGCTTGAATGGAAGCTCTTTGAGAAAATTAGGGTGGGAGCATGTTAATGCTGGTAGATTGTAGCTGGAGACAAGATAAAAAAAAAAGATTGGAAGAGAGGGAGAAAAGAAATAGAAGGGAGGTCGCCACGGTTGTCTATCGTTGCCATCACCGCCGTCGCCGTTCGTCATCGCTCATTACTGCTACCGCCGCCATGTCAACGCTTGCGAGGGTGGAAATGGAATATCCCTCGTTCGAGTTTCTATCAAAATAGTTAAGAGATCAAACGACCAGAACCGAGTAGAATTCCTCCAACCCCAAGGCGCTTCCCGCCGGTGATCGGGTTATGACATCGGTGGTTTGTGGGCTTCGAATCAACCCAAACTTGTATGCAAACGGGAAGGTTTGTTTGAGTCTTCTCAACACATGGCCTGGTAGCGGGTGTGAGAACTGGAACCCGAAAAAAAAAAAAGAAAAAAAAAAGGTCTACCATTCTGCAAGTCTTCGTCTCTGTTCAGGCTCTCATATTGAATGCAAGACCTTACTTTAACGAGCTGATATTATGAACAATATGCTAACACCTTGCATGGTAAAAAAAAGTCCAAGCACTAGAATGAGGAGTCTCTCAAATGGTGCTTCTCACATACATCTACCTATAACCAACAATGTCCCCAGTGGTTAATGGCAAGCACCCTCGATCATCACCGCCACATTGTTGTAGCATGTGATGTGATCCTGATTGTCAATTGGTGCATCATAGCTTTTTGCTTATGGTATTGTACATGTGGATGAAGATGAGTGAGAAGTTGATTACTAGTTATTTGGAAAATGTGACTCCTTTTCAAAATTTCAGTTGCTTGATATGAGAGTGATTGATGAGTCATGATCCTCTGCATTCCCATGCCTGCTATTTGTAATATGTGACATGCTTGATGTAATTTGAAAGCAAATTCCATTCAAATCAATTCCAAGGGTGAACTCTACATTAAAAAGAAAAAACCATTATAAAGCATTTGATATCAATTTCAACACTATAATGAGATATATATCTCCGGTTGGCAATGAGGCATGCAACGTGGTGACGAGGCACAGAAAATAATATATACATATAAAAGTGATGTAATATATATATATATATATATATATATATATATATATATATATATATATATATATATATATATATATATATAATAAAATAAAGAAGTTCAAAATTGGCAGTATGTATATGAAATAAATAATAAAATTTATATTTTGTAATATTTTGCCTTTACTTGTACTTGAAATCTTTAATCGGAGGTTCTCAAGATTTTAATCTTGGGTAATTAATAATAGAGGCTTGCCTCTATTAGGAATGAAAGAGTCCACATAACCAAATAAAATAAAATAAAATAAAATATTTGTGATTCGATATATCGCCGAGTGTCTCTTCACCAATACGACACTAAGGCGCGTATTTTCGATCCCACATATTCTTTTGCTTCTTGTGTTTTCTTCTTGTTTTTGAGCCATTGTGGAATGTATTGGTGATAAGTGGTGAGAGCTCTGCTCGAGGCAATGAGCCGGAGGAGGAGTAGCACCGTTGAGGAGTCCGTCTCCATAGTTTCTGAGTGGATTATGATTGCACATTTATAGTAAAATATTATCTAAATATATTTATAGTTTGATTTAAATGAAATCATTGGTTTTATTATGTTTAACTGATGATTTCATCGATTTAAAGGGAATTTCTATACATTCTATTTATAAGCAAAACTCTTGATGCTAGATGAAATGATCTCGGCTATATTGATCTATTGGATTGGATTGAATTATGAAACTTCATTCACATGTTATAATCTTCGCTTTGAATCACATGGTAATGATGTTTACCACCGATATGTGAATATTTGTTTTGGACAAAGATTTTGCGAAATGATTTACATGAACTATATTGTTGATATACTTCTTGTGGTTTTGTTGGTGATGGGATTGGAACCCGCTTGCTGCAGTAAGGGATCCCCACGGGCCTGTTTTTAGAGGTAGCGTGGTGGATCAGGCTGATCTGTCCACTTCAGGAGACACGTAGAGTTCTGACTAGACGAACATCGAGAGTTTGGAGTCACCACATAGCTCCGGTGGATCAATGTCAAGGACATAAGTGGTTTGACGGCTCTGAACTTAGCTGCGGCCACAACTAGAGTTTAGAGAGGTTTCAAGACCATTATTCACTTACTCGAGATGCAAATTTGTATTTTGAGAAAATATGTCATTTTGCAAATCAAATCTTTGAGACGCAAACATTTGTATATTCTTTGTAAAATAATTTGGTTTGATGAAAGCTTTGCATTTTGAGAAAATGACTTTATGCGAGGTAGAATTGATTTGATGTTAAATATTGTGTTTTATGATTTTAAAACTCGTGTTATGCTATTCATGAGCTTGAATGTTAAAACCTTATTTGAGCGAAATGGTTCTTCTCTGATGTATATGGTTTCCTTATATATATATATATATATATATATATATAATCAATGTTCTAATCTATATGTGTATTACTGTAAAAGCTTGGTTTTGTCGTATTATCCGGTATTTTTGTACTCTATAAAATTGTGCTGACCCATTCACTGAGTGAACCTGGTTATTCATCCTATCCCTCCCTTCCAGTCTCTAGCTTGTAGTGGTGTTGCGTCTGACTAGAATGCTGAGCATTCTTCTAGTTTTTTTCCTTAATTCCTAATTTATGTATATTCTTTCTTAAACATGTTGCATTGTATAAGAATGTGGATCCACTAGTGTTCTCTATTCTATATGTTTTGAACTTATGAACTCTGTTCAAGTCTATTTATTCCCAGGTTTTTGTTAGCTTTATTGCTACCCGAGGGTTGAGTGATGTGGGTGTCCCTCATCAGGTTGTTGCAGTGGTTGTCATGTGCCGGCCTCACGGAACAGGGCGTGACAGTTTTAGAGATTGAATCGAGCAAAATGCAACACTCGTGGGGTAGCCCAAAATCTTCTCAAATCTTAACTTTTCTCCCATCCCTAATTCGCCATCTACACGTCTTTTGGAAACAGACTTTGAGCACTCCATATAAATGTAACTCGGATTCTTGCTTAACCAATGTTTAAAAAATCTGATTCTAGAAAATTTCTATCTTCGATAATTCGGGCTGTTAAGTAATTCGAGTGCTTCATTAATCTCCATCCTTGCTTGCCCAAAAGAGCGACATTAAAAATCATGAACCTCTTGAATCCCGTCTCCGCACATTTCTTTGGAAAACATAATTTAGCACACTTCATCAATCTAATTACTCAAGAATGATTTGTATTACTTGTTTGGTCCAACCCATTTGGTGGGTTAGAATAAAGCTGGGCTCCAGCCCAAGTCATATTGAAAAAAAAAAACTATGCTAATGAAGAGAGAGAGAGAGTATAGAGTGAGGATCATCAGTCAGTGAGAGATGTGAAGAAGCCAAGAGAAGGAGAAGGAAAAGGCTGAGTTAGGGCAAGACGATAGGACGACGATTCGGAGTCGGATCTCACTTAAATTCGGGGTGAAGAATCCTTGCAAGAAGCTCTTCCTATTGATTAGGTTTGATATTTCCATTGATTCCTATTTGGTGTGTTATCCATCGATTGATGATGATGATGATGATATTTCATGAATGTTGATGCCATTGGGCATGTATGCCTCTAGTTTAATCTAGAGAAGTCTTTATAATCCTTCATGGGCATAGTGAAAACGATTTGAAGTGGCTCTAAAGAGTCCCGTGGTTTTTCCCTCGATTTGAAGGGTTTTCCACGCTAAATCGTGTGTCTTGCTTGTTGTTTTTTGACGATTTTATTGTGTCAGTTAGATCCCAAAAGATTGTACTCAAAAGGGGGAGGTTTTGAGTTTCAAAATTCAGAAAACAAGTTCAATACGCCCGTGCTTAATTCAGCACGCCCGTGCTCAGGGTACAGAGACCGTGTTGCAAGCCGTGCAGATTGCAGTTTTCTGAATTTTCGACCGCTACAGTGACAATGCTACAGTATTTCTATTACAATACCATTGCTGCAATAATTTTGCTACAGTAGCGGAAGAACCCAATAAAGTAGCACGCCCCGTGTTTCAAGCCGTGCAGATTGCAGGTTGTGCTTTTTTTGGTGCTACAATACAAATGCTACATGCTGCTACAGTACTTTCGGGAGAATTATCGTTTGGTCCCCGATTCCTCCCCAACATTACTCCACTAAAATAAATTCAAAATTTTCTGCAACTCATCATAGATGTCAATTCGCATGAGAAAACTTATATGGTATCGAATGAGCTATAGTTTTAACTAATACCTCCTTATACACCCTAGAATGTTAGATTAGCTTATGTTTTCTATTTTTGAACCCTTCTCCACACCTTATCATGGATAAAATTAAGCAAAGGTCCGCATTTTCTTCCTTCCTACCAACACCAACATATATAAGTATCTAGTCTATTCACGTACTTCACCTGTGGTCAACTCTTCATAGATTTGAACTCGAACTTCAGCTGTTGTTGTTGAACATGATGAAAAATTTGTCAAAATTGATCACCTATATATCTAGAGATACTCTTATATGTATAGTTAGAATTTCCGTCACAACTCTACATTCAGCAAAGTTTGTTTTGAAAAAGATACGAATCATCCGCAAATAGAAAATGACCCTGCACCACTGGTGTTTCATGAGCTACCTTATTTATACCGATGAATTCTACCCTCCATCTCGCCTTTCTCAATAAACTACTCAATTCCCCTGTACAAAAAATATACAGGTGAGGGGAAAGAAGATCCTTTTGCTTTAACCCTCTCTCAGGAACTATTGGGTATAAAAACTCATCGTCAAACACAACATTAAATTTTACCATACACACAGCTTCATCAGATTCATTCAAGTCGCATGAAAAACTTCTCTTCTAGAAAAGGCTATTCGAGCTTATCATAGGCCTTCATTGTAACACCTCCCTCTTGATAAATTAATTAATTAATTAATAGACAGTTATACTGTCACACCAAACCCAAAGCACAACATAATAAATATCCCCACAATAAGCATAATTAATATTATACAATATTCCAAATATCAACAATTCTATGCCTTATAATTTCTAACATCCAATCTAATATTATAAATCTAACTCAATAAAATAAAAACTATCATAACGTAAAATGAAATGAGCCTCCATGTCTGACCAACCTAAACAATATGTACTAGCCATTATCTCTTTTCCATCACACCATGGTTGAAATAAAATAATATGTTTTTATTATATGACAACATAAACCTCACCATGCTATCAACTTAACCCTTTAATAATAACATTAGACTCGATATTTTTTTTACGAGATATATATATAAAACAATCACTCAATTTAGTAAACTCCTTATATATATAAATTCTATAATCAAACATAAATTTACATAAGCGAAGATACTTCTAACTCAATCATACATGCATATATTCACATATGCAAACATATAATTACTTGCAATTATAAACACTTACCTCTCGCCCAATGTTAAACAAAAGTATGAGCACTCTGTACCTCACCGCTATTTTGTTCACCTAAAACAAATACCCGTAATAAATTCTAATCTCTATTTGATGATATTATCAATGTAGTCTTTTGCTTCTAATTATTTTGAGTTATTTGTGAGTTATTATTTTTTTAATAAAAATTATTAAAATAAATCTCCAAATTTATTATACAAATTTTACTACTCTCACAATTATTTCAATATTGAACTCTGATTTCCTTTGAATATTAAATCAGTATTTTCTTTTATGTTTCCTAATGATGGAATAACACAAGAATCTATTTTTACACTCAATTAATGCATGCATTGCAAGAATATAAATTGCATTTGATTAACAAAAAAAGGAGAAAAAGAATTGTGCAATCTACATACAGTTTGATCTTGAACACTAATAACCCTGCACATCCAATCTAATTTTTTTTAAATTGAAAAGAATTCCGATATCACAAAGGATTAAGGCAAGAGGAAGAGAAAGTTTGAAAGTTCTAAAAAAGAAAAATCGGTTATTATATGAGGAAAATAAAAGAAGCATGGTAAGAGGCTAGTATATTTATATATTTTTTCATTTACATTCATCCCCAGAAGTTACTTTAGTTTTATATTAGCCTTTTTTATATTAACTCTCAACATTCACTTTATTTCTATTTTAGCCCTCACGGGCTTAATAATAATCATTTATCTTTACAAAATAATTAATATCATTTAGTGTAAATATGCACAATAACAAAGTTTAATCCAAAATTATAAGTTTTTTTTTTATTTTAGGGATGTTAACTAAAAATAATAAGTTATAATGCTGCACAACCCTCTCTATGTATGAATCCTTTTCCAACATGGATAATGCATCATCTCATGTGTTGTCACTGCATTGTCAGTAATAAGAACTAAGAATTAAATAAAAAATGTATAAATCCTTCTTGATTAACTCTCTGTGAATAATCAACAATTACTTTGGTAAGGACACCCTCCAAATTGATTAGCACTTTTGATTTTTTTTTGTTTAAACAAAACTATAAGGTTTTTTGGGTTTTTTATCATAATTTATTTCTTCGTTGAACTGAGTTGGCGTCATCTGTGTGATGCTGCATCTTTATACTAATTTTTTTTAGTAGCATTCATGTTGGACTGCTTCTTGTGTTCTATAAAATTGTAGCTATTATTTATTATTTAAAAAAAGTTTACGATGATTTTTAATAAATGTTACCCTCTCAAAAGAAAATATATGTTATTTCCGGTGATGTAATATGAAATTGTGTAAATAATTAATAGACGTGACCTGTGGGTCAATCGGAGATGACTTCGCTCATCATGGGTCACACTCTAAATCAAAACTTTCAAACAAGCAAAGCCCTTGGAAGTTACTTAAGCAATGCAAACTTGTTGAGTCAGCCGGCCTTAAGGTGGGACCTCATCAATAATTTAATAAAGACCTGTCTCCACAAATTAAAAAAAATAAAACTATGTTAACCAATAGAGTTACTGTTGAGATAAGTGAAAAATCAATTGAGAGTTCATCAGGAAAACTAAGAAAGAAGAGAGGAAAGCTAGGATTTGATCTTGCAAGAAGATTGGAATCAAGTTTCACTGACATTTCAGGGAAGAGCATCCTTAGACGAAGATTTACAAAACTATTAGTTTGATTTATTCCAATTTTTTGTGAATTTTTTGTGATCCATCTTTGTAAGATGATGATATTGTTCGAGTAGTTAAGTCTATCTCTTCCTGAAATCTCTTTTAATTGTATGTCTTTAGTTAGTTAGAGAGAAACTCTTGTTATCCATTGTTGACTTAGTGAAAAAAGTTTTTAAGTGGCCTTAGGGTCCCATGATTTTTCACCTTTAGATTGAAAGGGTTTTTCACGCTAAATTGTAAGTCTTGCTTATTGTTGTTTGATGTTTTCATTGTGTTGATTAAATCTCAAGGTTTGTACTCAAAGAGGGGAAGAATTGATCATGAAAATTCAAAAACAGAGAGTTATATGGCTGCTACGGTAACCGTGTAACCGTGTCTCAGTCCGTGTAGATTACAAGTTTCTGAATTTTTCAAGTGCTACAGTATCTGTGCTGCAGTAATAAAGCTATAGCGTTGGATGAAGCAAAGTGTTTGGTTCTCATAATTTCAAAAATTCATGTAACTTAGATTACATCCAACAAAAAATTTGATTTTACAGCTAGTTTGGTTGTAAAACCAAATCCATTACTTTTTGCGTCCTCATATGCATAACATGTGACCTACATGTGTCCAATTGAAGAAAAAAAATATATTATCAAACATTCATAGGTGGTGAGAAACTTATAAATTTAAAGAATAAAATTAATAATAACATTAATAGTTAAACTGATTAATATAATATTTAAAACTACTAAATTACATGTTAAAAATGGATGAAATTCTTAAAAATGCTTTTTTGTGGGGTTCATAATTAAATTCAAAATTTTAAAATAGAATAAAATTTTAATAAATATACTATTATATTTAAAATTAATAGTTCAACTAATCAATATGTACTGAAAATCATTAAAACAACATTAAATAAAATCTTGTAATTTTCAATTTATAAATTTCTCCCAAATATAAAATCTTGTAATCCAATATCCTCAGTTATATTTGACAAAACACTGGATTTTATTTCAGAATTCAAGTATTTTTAGTTATATTATAACCAAAAATCCATGGTAAAAATAGAGAAGCTCAAGGGTCGCAAGATCTCCGACAAAGTGTGAGAACTGTGTAATATCACTATATAATAGTCAAACGTCTGCTTGAATGGCAGCGCAGGGGGGGGGTTGCGGGATCATGAATGTAATTTGAAAAAAGCTTTGTCCCAAGAAAGTTAGCCTCTTTAATTGGCTAGCCTAGGACAATAAAATTAGGACTTTGAAGAACCTGGTAGCTAGAAGTTGTAATAAACGCTCAACTGGTACTTAGTGCTCTACCATGCTGACATAGAATCAGCAAACCACCTTCTTATTGCTACCCATTAGTGGCCCACATTTGAATTTTTTTACTCAAATTTTTTCTCTTCTAACCTTCCGAGGACCCTACAAGACTTGTGGAATAGGTGGAAACCTCAACTTCCTTCTCCGATGAAAGAAGTTGGGGACCTCACTATTAGTTGCTATTTGAAACATTTGACTAAAATGAAATGCATGTATTTTTCATGATAATTACTGTGATTTTATTTCTAGCATTGTCAAATCAATTCACACTCTAATTGCATGGATTGACGCAGCCCTAGATATAAAAAGAACTCAACTTAAAGCCTTAGCTGCCTCGGCCAAGTGTAGTATGGAGTTCTTTGGATATCACAAAGGATCTGACTAGGAGAGGCCATCAAAATGGGGAGTGAGCCCGGATGTGGTGCTCACAGTTGTGTCATGTCTCCTTGGCTTTTGGGGACCCAGTTTATTTTTTGTTGTACTTCAACTGTCAGTTCTTTTCTCTTTGTACCTCTATTGCGTTTGTTTTATCATTTTTTGTCCACTCCCATTGGAATGTTTTATATCTGTATTTTGATTTCAATAATGCAAAAGTAGCGACTCCAACCCTAGACCCTTTTTTTCCGACACTATGTTAAGGCAATCGCATGCTTGGGTTGGATGTCTAACCCTTTTGATGACGGATATATTAAATGTTTCTTTCATCTCTTCTGCCACTCACCTTGAGGAATTAAGGTATCTCTTCACCTGAGTTAATTAATTAAATAACAAATTCTGAATAAATAAAATAAGTATGACACCCGTGAACTAATTGGTTATCTAATTTTTCACATGGAAGGTGTCAGAATGTTTACCACCCGCCCAATGACTGGTGAGGCAAGTGATCTGCAAGAACGGTAGTTAATGGTGAAGATGATTAAAAAGAAATCAAATACGGTCCTCTACTTGGTTTGGAAGAGAGAGAAACCCAGTGTTATCCATTTTGTCGTCAAGCTAGAGAAGATAATCGGAAACCAAGGACCAGTTTGTGGCCTTTGTCATGAATGACACTCCTGGCACAAACTGACAAAGGTTATTTCCACAGCAAGTTGGTTATGAGTAGGCGGTGGATGCATGATTAGTTCTGTGCTCTCTCGACCATCTCATGCCCTCTGCAGGTTAAAATGGCACCTGCCCAAGCACAAATAATGCCGTTGAATCTGCGTAAGGTGAGGTGAGGACCACTTCGGCGTGCCACATGCGTCATCTAATCTTCATGACGCCATGCTTCACATTTATGAACGCCTACAAGGCAGGGGCCTCATCAAAAACCATATCCTCATAACCTCGTTCTTCTTGTTCTTTAATACCTGTTCTCCTCACTCCAATCTCCAATATTGTCCTCTCGCCACTAAAGTTTGATGGACTACGAGAAGAATGGTACATTTTCAAAGAGTATGGGATTCAATATTGTCCAACTTTGTTGACATTGTATTGGTCAATTAATTAATTTATCATGAAAGCCGCCGGTGACATCCATCCAACCGGATGGTGGAAAATACACACACACAAACTTAAAAATACTTTTTCATCTCGTCAAAAGGTTCTTGGTTGGCGGCCTTACAAAAATGAATTTGTTTCTTGTTAATTATAAGATATTAAACATCTGATTGAATGCATAGAAACCAAAGAATCTGGCCATCCCCATCAACTTCTGGGGAGTTTGCAAATCAATGACAAACGATCACACACACACACACATATAGTGAGTATGTTGGGGTTTGTCGGATGAGATTTGTGAATAGGAAGTTAATCTAAACATCTTTATAGTTGATAGTGTTCCCCGTAAAATCAGCCTACCCCTGTAAGCCACGTTTTGAATCTTTACTATGCATTTCATTCAGCGTCACAAAAGTTCAGTTGTAGTCAACCCAATCATACACTAAACATGGGTAAATTTTTGTGTGGGTCATCGAAGTATGGTCGTTTTTCACTTTGGGTACTAAATTTTAATTTGTATCGTTTTAGTCACTAGAGATGGATTTGCTTACACCGGGAGGTCATTGTTGAGTTTTCCGGTGTTATTTGATGATGTGGCATTGGAAGCTCCATGTCAGTGCAGATTGGAAGGCTGACTAGATTGCCACATGGGTTGCTGTCCAGGTTGTCCGATCACCCTCCAACTCAGCAGAAGCCCTGCCCCCACACACACAACAACACGAAAAAAACCAAATTTTTATCACTAAGTCCTCCATTTTGCAAGCTTCAATACACCTCTTACTATCCTATAAAGAAGGAAACTTTTAACTAAATCAAACGAAGATGGCATTCTTCTCAATTCACACTCACAGCAAAGACACCAAACAACACAATTCTCTTCAAATTCTAACAGATTCTGTATATCAAATATAAAGCCCTTCAAGCAACAAGCTCCAAATCACTCATCAATATCACATTCACCCTTCAAACATTAAAAAAAGGAAAATTTTCACATTGATTCAATTACTCCCCCAAAACATTAAATAAAAGCAAAGAAAAATGTTTATCTGCAAAACAGAGAGGAGAAGAAGGCACACCTCCAAACATTGGAGCCATCGGTCCCGTCTTCCAAGCTCCTCAAAAAGCAAGAAACAATGCTTAGTCCTCAAAATCCTAACATGCTTATTAAGGGTCGAGACAAGCGGCCACTTCTCATCACCATCGGCCTTTTTCAGCAGCGTTAGAACGATCTGTTCTGCCTCCGACGGTCCTTCAGGCTTCCTCACCGTATTCTTCTTCGGCCGTGAAGGGACCTGGGCCACCGAGGGGACGGCTTTAATGAGAACTCGAATGGAAAGCAATGCATGGTGAGGTTTGGCAATGGGAAAGATAGATTGTGCGTGGAGAGAAGAGAGACATAGATATGGAGAGGAAAGCATTGGGATTGGATTCTAGGAATTGAGGGGTTGAGAAAGACGCTAGGGATCCCATGTGGTAGTCTAGTCAGCCTTCCAATCCGCACTGACGTGGAGCTTCCGGCTACCACGTCATCAAATAACACCAGAAAACCCAACAGTGACCTCCCGGTGTAAGCAAATCCATCTCTGGTGACTAAAAATATACAAATTAAAATTCAGTACCCAAAGTGAAAAACGACCATACTTCGGTGACCCACCAAAAAATTTACCCCACCAAACATCTTGTTTATCTTATAACTCATAGACATAAGGTCAATGATCTTTGGGTCCTTAGTGAGGACGTTTCACAAGTGATGAGAATTCGAATCCACGAGGTGAGAATTATGATGAATTCGAATTGTGAGTAGTACAAATTATAAGTGGTCACAGCGCTCACATATGCATAGACTCCACATACCACAATAAAAAAATATGCATGCCCGTGTCTTAGATTTAGTGGACCCACTAGCTCATGACAAAAAAAAAAAAACCTATAGACACAAGACTAGGTTGCTCTGTCGTGTTTAAATAATTTTCAACAATTACAGCGAGTGTTAGAACTAGTGGCAATTTAACAAATGGCCTCATGGTCATGCCGATCATGATGCCATCCAAAGAATTTTGTATCATTGAAATTTATAAAGAAATAAAAATTGTGAAATTCAGTGGGAGGGATTCAGCAACAGTGAGGCAACTGTTTAGAAGGTAATTAATGATTTAGGGAGAGTTTGGATGGGTTTTAAAAAACATGTTTGTTTGGGCTTTTGGGTAAAAGCAGAAGCTGTGAAAAAAACTGAATTTCAGCTTTTTTTCATAAGCTGCCCCATAGGTGCTTCTCAGAAAAGCACTTCTGAGAAGCAGTTTTGGGAGTTGCAAATTACTCAAATGCCCTTGAGAAATAACTCAATTCCCTCACATCCTTATCAGAACCCCTCATTTCAAGAAAGAAAGAACGGCCGAGCGAGAGAGGGAGGAAGGGCAAGATGACGGAAAAGGGTCGGAGGGATCTCCGATCTCGGCAAGAAATCGCGAAAAAAGGGCTGGGAACACGCTCTTTGGGTCGATCTCTTCTTCAGGTATGAAATAATTATGCTTGATATGTGCTAATGTTATGCTTTTCCCCCTTCATCTTGTTAGATGCTTGCCGTTTCTTGGATTAATTGACAAATAAAACCCTTGATTTCGACAAGATTGAGTTTGGTTAGGATCAAAAGAGGCAATTTCTGTTTTGAATTTGAGATTTTTTATGAAGTTTTTCGATGTGGAATGTAACTGAATTACCTGGCTTGGTCATGTGAAAGCTTATGATCAATTTGAGTTTTTTAAGGTTGCTTATCATGCTGTAGGCCTTTAACAGATTTTAAGGCATACAAAAGAATATAACTTGTGTTGAATTCAACACTGATGTCTTATGTATCATTTTAGGGTTATTGACTGTTAGTGTAGCTATAGATGGAAAGGTTTCTTCTTTGATTATTGCATTTGCTTATTTCTTTTATTATGGTTTTTTGTTTTCTTGTAATCTTTTGAATTTTTCATGTTAAAAATTTTGTGAATTAACATATTGACACCAACTTGAGGCTTGCACTAGAAGTTCTGAAAATCCACATTCCCACATCAAATCTGACCTCCTTTATCATCATTTCATCTGTTTCAAAAATAATAGATAGCTAAAGAGGCAGTTTCTATTGACAAAAACTAAAACTTGTGGTTCTGAATTTTGGCATCAGTCATGATTAGATTTTGCATGAATAGTTATTTCTTCACAAGTATAAATGATTGAATATCTTGTGCATTTGTTCTCCTCTGGAAATTCATGAAGGTTATATATAATTTATGATTGATCAATCTCTACATCCTTTTTAATGTGACCCCACAAACTGTTCCTGGTAACATTTGCAACTAGAGATTTCCTAGGTATTGCCTCTGAGTAGCACATAGTCTTCCTCATTTTGCTTTTTTAGGTCATAACATTATATATTGTTGTGAATTTAATCCAAACAGATTTTAATTGAACACAGGTGAATATCAGAAGTGTTGATGAAGCAATAGTTATTGGAGCTGCGCTATCATTATCTTCTTCAGCTTTTGTTCTACAGGTTTTCTCTTATGACTTTAGATTAACAATGTTGTCAATTTTTTCTTTGTGTGTGTGTGTGTTTGTGTGTGTGTGTGTGTGTGAGAGAGAGAGAGAGAGAGAGAGAGAGATTGTTTATGTTGAAGTGTTGTTTATGGCCTTAATGGTACAGGGCTTTTGAAGATGTTGTAGTTCTATTCCCTTTGTTTAAGTTGAAAAACTGTTTATGACCTCAATGCTACGGGGCTTTTGAAGATGTTTTAGTTCTATTCCTCCTTTGTGTGTGTGTGTGTGTGTTGATTTACCATTTGGTTTTGCTGAACTCACAATGAAATCACTTCTTAAATTGATTTGCAAATGCTCAAGTCACTTGGTCTCTCATGTAGATTCTTGAAATCGTTCGTATTTGCTATACAATCTCAAACTCTTGAAATCGTTCGTATTTTTTCTCTCTGTTAGTATTTGTCACATATGCTTCATTCAGGCTAAAAACCAAGTACTGATACTGCAAAGCATCATAAATTTACAGAAAGTATCTCATATTCCTGCAGGATTTGTTTAAATTATTTGCCGCAAATGTCTTAAACATACCTTTTCATTTCATGTGCTTGGAAAATTATCAGCGTAACTCTGTTGAGTTGGTTTACAGGGTATTGCTCTGCCAACACTAAACCTTCAAAAGCCAGATCATGTCTTTCATGGTGGATTCATGCCTCTGAGTGCTCCAAGAGAGATGCCGATAAGAGCTGCACTTTCAAATTCTTTTCGCTTTGGTGAAACCAATGCTTCCCTGCTTTTTTCTGGCCCTCCTTGATCTCAACCTCTAAATGCTCACCCATCTAAAGAGGAAGATTGACGCAAATGATGCACCGACTATTCTATTATTTTCAAAAGTAGCAAAATGATGAACTTTGTGCTGATGGAACATATTCGGTTCATGAATTTGCTACTTGTATTGTTTCCATCTCTAATTGAAGCCTTGAATTTAAGGAGTTGAAAATTTTCTTCTTTGAATCATAAACAGTTATGTGCCAAAGAATGGAATTTATCAATGTAATACTTGAATGATAATTGTTTCAATTCTATATGGACTTATGCTCATGAGGAGGAGCACATGATTAATTTTGTGAAAGTTATTGTGCTGCTCTTACTTTTTAATTGAAAAGTTGAGGCCTCAGAACTATAAAAAATATGTAAGGCAAGTCCAAGGAATTGTTTTTTATGTTTTCTTCACCCAATATTTGCGTAAAACTCCCTATATTAGTACCTTTTATTATTTAACATTTATGACATAAATGTCGAATTTTTTTTATGTTTATTCTTACTACTTGTGTATATATATGTCAACTAAATAAATTAATAATTAATGCTTGCATTAATTATAATAATAGTAATCTTTATTATGTAATTAATATTAGTATTATAATTATAATTATAATTGAAATTGTATTTCCAAACATTAATATAACTTATTGATAATGATGATGATAATCATTACGTGTTTACTATTATAATTATAAAAATAATTATAATTTTATAATTAATAATAATATTAAAATTATATTATAATTGTAATTATATTTGTAAACATTAATAAGTTAATGACAATGATTATAATAATTATTACGTGATTACTATTATAATTATATAATAATAATTATTATTATATAATTAATATTAATATTATAATTATAGTTATAATTGTAATTATAATTAAAATAATTATTATTATGGTAATATACTCATTACCATTATTATTATGAATAAATAATTGTAATTAAATGTAAAGTCAATGAAATGCCATTTAAGTAATTTGTCACATCCAAAAGTGCTTTTACAAATCCACATCCAAACAAATTCACACATATAAAAGCACTTTTGTATTAACCTATCCAAACATAAAATATAGAAAAACACTTAGGGTGTGTTTGGTTCACTGAAGCCATCTCTGAAGTGGCTGAAGTGGGGAGTTCAGCTCCACTTCATGGCGTTTGGTTCACTGAAAATCACACCGAAGTGCTGAAGTGCACACTTCCCCTCTCCCCCACTTCCCCATTTGACTTCCGGCTGAAATTTCCCGAAACCATCACTTCCCCAACTGACTTCAGTGCACGCGTTCACCACGTGCTTCTTACGATGCTCCTCCACTTCGGGCCACTTCATCCTGAACTTCTTAGGGTTTTCCATCCAGCCGCCCCGCTCGCGTCCATTCACCAGCGAGCTAACCGCTGATCTCTCCCCGGATTCCGATCCAAAATCTCCTTCCATCCGCCGGTGTTCTCTGTGGCGAAAACACCATGGTCGACCTTTTATGCCTCTGAGCTGGTTTTCCCCGAACGTCCCCGAACGTCCCTGCGTTCATTTGGTAGGCCCTTCTCTTCTGAAATATTTTTGCTTTCATTGTTTCGTTGTTTTTAAAGTGAGAAATGGCTAATTTTCTTCAAATCCCTAAACCGGTCTCCAGTTGGGTATAGATCTCCGTTTGCCGGTGACTATACATCTCCTTCCTTTCAGATCTCCATTTGCCGGTGAGTGTACATCTCTTAAGAGTGTTGGTTATCACTTCGTGTTTTCGTCAGTTATTTTCCCTAAAGTTATTGTGTAAATCCTCGACAGAATTCTTCTTGGGTGGAGATCTCTATTTTCCTAGATTTTGATCGCTTTTGCAGGTGAGTGTACATCCTCATTGTCCTATTTTCTCTTAGCTTTTCCAAGCATCAAACCGGTTTTGCAGTGATGAAGGATGCTATGATCTTGTTGTTCCTCTTAGATTTTCCCCATTGGGACTTTTTTTCCTCTTCGATTTTCCACTGGGTACATGCGATTTTTCACTGGGTTGTGCTGATCTTGTTGTTCTGATTTTTTTTCCTCTACGATTTCCCACTGGGTTCATGCAATTTTTGACTGGGTTGTGCTGATCTTCTTATGCTGATATTTTTTCCACATTGCTGATCTTTACTCTATTAGATTCTCCACTGGGTACATGCAATTTTTCACAGGGTTGTGCTGATCTTGTTGTAATGATATTTTTTAGTTCATATCTGACCTCTACTCTCTTAGATTTTTCACTGGGTACATGTAATTTTTCACTGGGTTGTTCTGATATTGTTGTGATGATATTTTTTAGTTCATATTTGACCTTTACTCTCTTAGATTTTTCACTGTATACATGCAATTTTTCACTGGTTTGTGCTGATATTGTTGTGATAATATTTTTTAGTTCATATCTGACCTTTACTCTCTTAGTTTTTTCACTTTATACATGCAATTTTTCACTGGTTTTCATGATCTTGTTGTGATGATATTTTTTTCCCATTGCTGATCTTTTCTCTCTTGGATTTTCCATTGGGTACTTGCACGGTTTTTACTGAGTTGTGTTGATTTTGATGAGCTGATATTTCCTTCCATTGCTGATCTTTTCTCTCTTGGATTTTCCATTGTGTTCATGCAATATTTCACTTTAATGTGTTGTTCTTGTTGTGATGATATTTTTTCCATTACTGTTCTTTTCTCTCTTGGATTTTCCATTGGGTTCATGCAATGTTTCACTGGTTTGTGCTGATATTGTTGTGATGATATTTTTTACTTCATATCTGACTTTACTCTCTTAGATTTTACATTGGGTACATGCATTTTTTTTACTGGTTTTGTTGATCTTGTTGTGATGATATTTTTTCCCCATTGCTGATCTTTTCTCTCTTGGATTTTCCATTGGGTACTTGCACGGTTTTTACTGAGTTGTGTTGATTTTGATGAGCTGATATTTCCTTTCATTGCTGATCTTTTCTCTCTTGGATTTTCCGTTGTGTTCATGCAATATTTCACTTTAATGTGCTGTTCTTGTTGTGATGATATTTTTCCCATTACTGTTCTTTTTTCTCTTGGATTTTCCATTGGGTTCATGCAATGTGTCACTGGGCTGATCTTTATCTTGTTGTGATGATATTTTTCCCATTACTGTTCTTTTCTCTCTTGGATTTTCCATTGGGTTCATGCAATGTGTCACTGGGCTGATCTTTATCTTGTTGTGATGATATTTTTCCCATTACTGTTCTTTTCTCTCTTGGATTTTCCATTGGGTTCATGCAATGTTTCACTGGGTTGTGCTGATATTTTTATATAACTAACCATCTACTTCATGATTTCCTATTGATAAGCCCCAAATGATTGGTTCATATTCTGTTTTTTATAAACCACTACCTGCAAATTGCACTTAATTTTTCTTCCATTTGTAAGAAGACAATTCTGAAACTTTTATAAGCACATGTTTAGACTAAGTTAGGTCATTTTTACTACATGTAATTTTTCACTAACTGGTTCTGATTGTATTACATGCTAATTTCTGCAGTTAGATAGAAGCATGTTTACAATGTTACATACTAATTGTTGTTGTGTATATCTACATAGATATGGTTTGACTCAACTTCATCATGATGAAAATTTTTTCTTGTTGTATACATACAGGACATGTTTATTTTTGTGATCATCCTTGGTTGAGATTTTTTGTTTTCTTCTGCCATGCCCCAACTGCATTGAATGTGTGATTGTCACCGAAAGGCATGGGTTCGTAAATTCCTTGATGGTGGTCGTTAAGTGGGAGACCCATCGTGGGCAATCGTAGCCTTTACTATCTTGGACAGTTTATATTTGCTGCACTCTTTCCCTTATTTACCTATGCTGTTATAACTTGTCATGGATTATCTTCACACTTGGATGCTACCTACTTGCATTGCATTGCATTTTTTTGGTTAATCGTTACCTTGACCTTGGTTGTGTGTTTGCATGTTGTATTTTTTTGTAGGTTCGATGGCGATGATGATGGTGTTTACACTAATTTAACTGAGGTGTCGCTCTCGTACGCAACGGCGGGGTGATAAGAGAATCTGGAAACGGGTTCTCTGTCGCAGCCTTGCGTCGTTGATTGTTTTAATCTCAATGCGTGTTAATGATGATTTTCAGTTGGTTGTCCTTTTTTACTCAAATTTTTCGCATTGGTCATGGGATATTTCAGTTTTGGTATTTCAAGTTCAACTATATGTGTCGTTTGTTTTTCTATGTATTTGAGTGCTTTGCGTAGGTCACCTGTGTGTTTGGTTTTTTTTTTGTTTTTGTTGACAGTAATTGTCTCGGCCGGAATTAGATAAATTTTTTTGGTATTGTCTGTTTCCGTGTGTTATGCGGTTTTGGTGCAAGCTATGGCGAGGCAGTTTGGTGCACGACACCAACTCTGCAGCCTAACTTGCAAATCGAGAGTCGTACACCAATGATTGTGATCCAACCAACTGAGCCATCAAAAGATCGTGTTCGAATTGCTGACAAGGCGAGGAGTGCGGCTGATTTTGGGAAGGAGATCAAATCTCTCGCTGTTGAGGTGGAATCCGAAATTATGCACTTTGTTGATGGAAGTTAAGCAACGTCCAAGCTCCACAATAAATTTCAGGTTTAATTAATTTTCCCGTGTTTTTGTAATCACTTTTACATTCGAAATTTGCAGAGATTGATTCTCATATGTTAGACTGTGTGCATGATATCAAACATTCTTGTTATAATGAGGATGATTCTTATGATCACTGCATTGATGGTTTTTTTGTTTTTGTCTACCTTATTACTGCAGGAGGGGCATTCAACACAGCTTTGTTCAACAATGGAAGGAGTTGTGGTGCATGGTTTGAGATTAAATGTGTGAATGATGGCCAATGGTGTCTTCCTGGCTCCATGCTTGTCACTGCAACAAACTTCTGTCCATGTTTTGAGATTACAATGCGGATATTTGATGCAACCCACAATTGTATGATCATCTCTGAATTTGTACAAATTTGGTCTTTTTAAATGTTGTAGTTGATGAAACCCATAATTGTATGATGATATTTCATGCAATGCCAGGATTCCCCAATTGTGTTATTAGTAAGGATATTCTTAATGTGGAGTGAATCTAATTAAGCAATGATGAAACTTTCACTTTCTAATGGAATAATTAAGCAAGTCATAGTTAGGTTTTAAAAAAAAACTTGCAATGGTTGGACCATTCACAATTTTCATTAACGAAAGTAGGCATTAATTAATGAAAGTAAACACGTCATTACGAGAATATGTTAAAATAATTAATCAACTTAATAATAAACTTTGTGAAAGAATTAATTAATTAATGAAAATTGTTAATCAAATTCTAAATAAACTAATCGCATCATGATTTCCTAATTTAATCAATTATATGAAATGAAGGAGAGCATATATTTATAAGGTTTCAAAACCAAGGTGTAACTTCAAAGTTAAAGTAATATATTCAAAGCCAAAAATATGTTGATGAATTACCGTCATAATTAATTTTAATTAATTCGTTAATGTCACGAATTGCTTATAATGAGGATGTGTTAAAATAATTAATTACTTAAAGTTGTGCTAATTATGGGAATGTGTTAAAATAATTAATTCTATGGATTGTGGTAACCAAAGAACAATAAAGATTGTCTAAGTATCAATTAATTAAAAAAGATGTCAAAATATGAACTAATTAATTAAGCTGTTATTAAATTTTCAAATATATTAATTACATCATAGTTGGTTCATCTAATCAAATTTGGTATTTTTTACAAGGATTCAAAATTAAGGGGTAACTTCACCCCCATCCCGAAGTGGTGATCATATCCCCACTTCGGTGTTACCAAACACCAGAACTGATGAAGTGGCCACTTCCAGATTCCTACTTCCACCAACCAAACACAGGAACTGCATTCGGAAGTCACATTTTTCAGCTCAACCAAACAGACAGAAGTCTTCACTTCCGGCCGATCTGCTCACTTCACCGAAAATGCCACTTTCAGACTTCCGCCACTTCGGTAAATCACTTCCGGCCGATCTGCTCACTTCACCGAAAATACCACTTTCTTATAAATGCAATTTTTTTAAAAGTGATTCTCTAAAATTTAAAAAAAGTATTTTTTTTTAAAAGCACATCCAAACAAACCTTATTATAAGTCTCTTAACACTTTGTTGAGAATTAATGCTTAGAAAAAAAAACAAGTATAAATGTTTTTTTTATAGTAAAGAGGGAGTTAGCTATCAATCTCTCGTTTGGAAGGAAAATAAATTACCACTCATAATTTGGTAAAAGATATTGTAGCCTAGAATGAGGCTGGAGATAGCGAGGATAATGGCGGGGGAGAAAAAGATCTTGGTGGTCTTGCCTATCAAGCAAGACATCTTTTTGTCAGCTTCTTCTTGAAGCCCTTTGAGATGTCTAGCTCCATTGTTGAAACTTCTAACCCCCATGATGAGCCATTTTGGTGGTGGTTGGAAAGCCAAGCATGGTTGAGGTAGCAACTTCCTTGCATGTCCGCTCAAATGTTTCTTTCAAACTGGTTTCATCAACACCGGTTCCCTTGAATGAAGTTGCTTCACTCTAGCGCCTATCAATAGTTGCTTCACATGTTTGTTTTTATTTTCCATTCTCCCTAGCTTTTTGTACTCACTATTTGTCAGTTTTCACCACCGGTGGCGTGTTTTGTTTGTTATTTTTTTTCCTATAGTAATGGTGGTGGTTTATCCATTATATATATATATATATATATATATATATATATATAGAGAGAGAGAGAGAGAGAGAGAGAATTAAAAAAATTGCAAGATGACATAGAATAGAATTAAGAACATGATGAAGAAGGAATCAAGATATTGTTGAAAGTGGAAGCCAGGGACCGGAGCCCGATATGTTGTGCCAGGAATAAAAAAAAATCGCAACGCACCATCCACAACCTATCAAACTACGAACATGCAGATTCACACAGAGATCGAAAGGGGAGTTAGTCAGTCAGAGGCCTCTAGCAAGCATCTGGTTGTAGTTCTCAATGGACTGGAGGCGTTGAAGCTGGAGCTGCTGCCTGAACCTGTTGATGAATGCTTCTGCACTCTCGTTAATGTCATCTGGCGCAAACACAGGTCTCCTAGCAACAACGGGTGGCGAGTTCACAACTTGCAGTTTCTTGATCAGGGATCTGCCATCAAGCACTGTTGCTTCTGTGGCTGTTCCCAGAGAAGCAGGAGGAGGGGAACTGCTGCTCGAGACCTTCTCATCCTTAATTATCTTCTGATCTTGCTCGCATATAGGAGCAGAAAAAGAGCTTGCGGTCCGCATGGCTTATACTGTGCTTTGAGCTGGCGGTGATTGTCCGGAAGGGGAGGATTTTGAGACTGGTGAAGGGGACGTTAATGGGAGCATGCTTTATATAATTGTACCGCCTTATTCACGGCTTTCCAACTTTCTACGGGGCGTTGTTTCCTACCCGATGGCATAGCTAGCTGTAAACTTTATTCGGAATTTCAATCCAGCACGTGATGGGATGAGTCGAAACGTGCGGCTGAGGTTACGAGGCACCTCCCATTTGTGGCGGCTTCCTCGTAATCAATTTCCCTACCTCCTCCTCCCTTGACTTTATATGTTGAATAGATAATAGTAAAACAGCACCAACCCAAAATAAGATGGCTCAAACTCTAAAGATTCATTTGGTTAAAAATATTACAAAAAATCTGACGGTTATCATATTTATTTATTGTAGCAATAGTAATGCTAATAGTAATATAAGATTACCAATAGTGAAATATTACCAGATAAAATAATAATCTAATTACCACCAAAATATATGGTAATTCATATTACCAAGTTAGTGATAATTAGAAAATTTTTTATTCCAATTATACCCCAAGACATTCAGTATAATTACTTCTTATACACAAATCCTAGTTTAATTTATCCGACGTCATCACGCTGTTACCATCCGCCTTACCTCCGTGCACACCACTGCCCGCTGCTCCACCTTGCCATCTCGTCTCCCTATTGCCTGCAGCCTCTCCTTACCAATTAATATGCAAAACCATTTTTAATGTTTTTTTGCATTATTAAATGGGCTTTGTATAAAAATTAGTGTCCAAATAATAAAAATATTGAAATTAGGTTAAATTTACTCAAAATTTTAAATACGAACATATTTTTGAAAAATGGGAAATATAAAATTTTTGATATTATAATTTTATTTATATATTTATTTAAATATTTTTAATTAAAATTTTCATAATTTTATATGTAGAGGTATTTGGGTAAATTTGATATATTACTGAGGTGATTATAATGATTAACCAAACATGGTAATGAAAAATTACCAGTAATATAAATTCTCAATTAAACATAATAATTCTATATTACCACAACATTTTTGGGCATATAACATTCATGACTTCATTGCTAGAGTAATCTCAATAGCATGGTAATATATCATTATTGTGAACCAAACAACCCCTAAGTTATATGATTTGATTCCATCAAAATCAATTTTTGTTTCGGGCAAGAAGTTGTCACATCCCCACTTTGCTTGGAAATCAATTTGTTCATGCAACGAAACACAACCGCCCAAAACATATGATAGGCTGGCTCTGTCAACTTTCTGCAACTTGTAGAAAATTTTAGTATTAAGTTTTTCCATACCTGAAAGACAAAGTTTGAAACTTCTTCCCAGATCCACATGCTGGCCCAATCTTCAATTAACCCAACAGTCTTAGTCAGGGAAGAGGTATTCCGATCATAATACTACAACGTGGCCAAAGTCCAAAACGCGATGTTTTGGGATGCGGCCCCAGTATCCAGGCTTGCCGACGATATCAAGAAATGAGCCCAGCTTTTCTTCGTCTGGAGATCGCCAGTCCATAATTAGAGGGTTATTCCTCGCCGTTAACAGACCTGCGACATTTTTATAAATAGTAAGAAAGAAAGAATTAACATAGAATTGGAAAATCCCACAGCAAAGACTCTGCTCAAATGTCCAGGTTGAACGCATAATCAGGAATGTATACATCATTAATCAATCCAAATGAACATCTTCACATTGTTTGTTCTGTTAATTTAGTACACCACCAGTTATATATATATATATGTGTGTGTGTGTGTGCGCGCGCGCGCGCGCACAAAGCGCTTAACGGTCAAAGAGATTCGGTAATAAGAAGGAACATAATTGGCAAGCTGATGAAGATGTGGTCCGAAGATCATGTGGCGGCTTACCCGAATCGATTACGTGGTTGAACACTGGACAGATAGCGTAAGCTATGTATCCCGAGCCCCGACCCGTCTTTCCTATCCCAAGCCCAAAACGAGATGGCTGCGGAAACCATGTGTTGCGTCTGGAACGGATTCCTCCCCATCTCCCTCACGGAAAACCTCATCTTCGGCCGTCGCCCCTCCACCAACGCCCTTGGGCTTCTTTGCCGCCATTCCATTGGATTCCCTTCCAAATTCAAATCCAAATCCCGCCTCCAGAGTGCTGAATACAAAGTCCCCTCCCGGATCCTCGCCGCCGCTGGATGGTTGTCCGGCTTTGGAGGGAAGAAGAAGCCGGACATTGTCAAGGCAGGGGACCCTGTCCTCCATGAACCGGCTGCTGACGTCCCTGTCGCTGACATCGGCTCACAAAAAATCGAGAAAATCATCGAAGACATGATTGCCGCCATGAGGAACTCTCCTGGAGTCGGCCTTGCTGCTCCTCAAATCGGCGTCCCTTTGAATGTGAGATCTGCCTTTTCAGATCATTCCTGTATATATTATCTTCATTGTCATGTTCATGAAAATCTTTCGAGTGATTCCTACACCATTGCTAGATTTTTTTTTCATAAGTAACTCAGTTTAGTCACTGTGTAATACTGTGACCTCTGCCATTTTGGTCACTGTTAATTAAAGAACTAATTGCTTCGGTTCAAACAAACAGACGGCTATAGGGTTTCTAACCTGTGGGGTGGTTTTCTGAGCGGCGACTGGAGGGTGATGGCTTCAGCGTGGTTAGTGATTGAAAAACTCCACCTTCCCTCATGCGACTGTAATGATTGCCTTTTGTGTTAGCATTTGAACTCGGATCTCTTATTTTGCCCTTGCGAGTTCATATTGACTTGTATTTTATAGACAATTTTACTTAAGTAGTTGCATCCCACAAGAACAAGCTCTTTCTGGATGGCAACTAAATGGAACCGTGTCATCACTCAAAGAATTTTACCACTTGTTTGGCCATATCTCCTACTTGCCACATTTGCTTTAAGCTGTTTTTTGTTTGCAAAAATTATTGAGTAGCAAAATCTTTCCCAGACGCTATTTCTAATTTCATGGCGATCAACTTTGCAACTGCTCTGTCAAGATCATCACCATGTTCCTGATTTCCCATCGTCATTTAGTTAATGTCTCCCAAAACAACTCTCTTCACAGGTCACTCCGTCCATGATAATGTTGTGGCAAAGGAACTCATTTTCAGATTAAAGAATATTAGATCTAAGGGGCACTTGTCAAAATTGATTTTAAAGAAGACTTCAACATGGTTGATTGGAATCTCATCTCCAATTCCCCCATGGTCACTGATTCAGGCATCCTTTGTTTTCCTTCTGAGTCTAAATTCTTGATCAGTGAGTGGATACAAAGAGATCCGCTAGGGGGCCCGCTTTTCTCTTTGTTGTTCGTTCTTGCCATAGATGTGTTCAACATCTGCTTAATCAGGTCTCCTGAGCTAGCCTTTTCCATGATTTTAGGTCAAATATGGTCTTGTTTGTCCATCCCCCATTAGCTCTTTCCCACTAAACTAGCTGTTATTTTTTTCTAGGAGTAAGCCTAAAAGAATTAATTGGATGTGCTTTTTTGATAAAATTATAAAAAGCTTTCTTTTTGGAAGACCAACCCATTTTCTTCCTTTGGTGGCAAGGCTATGCTCCTCAACTTGGTTATCTTATTGAAGCCTAACCACCAGCTGCCTGATTACCGTCTTTTTACTTGGATCATCCTTTAGAAGGGAATTGACTGGAATAAGAAATTCTTCAGGGTCCATAGTTGTAGCCTCTTGTGCCTTCCTAGGAAGCTAGGTGGACAGGATATTCTCAATATTTTTCTCTTCATCAACCTGTTCCTTGAAAGTGGTGGTGGAAGATCCTCTGCAGTAAAGTTGGTCCTTATTTAAAAATGTTCATGCATCTCTATCATAGATGGTGTGTTCTTTCGTTGATCCACACAAGACTCCCACCAAAACCCTTTTTTTCCTTTAGGAAGAGTTGTTTACCTGTCCTGTGCCGCATTCCTTGCAAATGTGGTTTTGAAGGCTGGTAGCTATTCTTAGACGTTTTTTGGTTGACTTAACGGATCCTCTTAGGCTGCCCTATGTTGTTTATCTTGGTGTGATACTCCTCTCTCTCCATGCTTTTGTTAGCAAGTGCAATTCAAAAACGACTACTTGGTTCCTCTTTCATGTTGCTCAATTCCCTTTCTAGAAAGGAGTTACATTACCTCCTCTGCATGCTTTCCTTCTTCGATCAAGTTCCAGTGTCCTTTGCAGATGACTCACAAATTTGGAACTTGATGGCTAAACATTCCTTTTCAATACAATTGCTGTATCATTTTCTTGTTAACAATAAGGTCGCTACACCTCTTCCCCTCATCCTTTTGGACACATCTGTGCCCATTTAAGATCAAGCTCTTCACGTGGTTTGTTTTCATCAACAAAATTTTTATTCTTGACAGCCTTGCAAATTACAACTATGGAAACACTCACACGTTCTCTTTTTTGGGCTCTTCAGTGGAGGAGTTGATTTCCCATATTATGCTCTCAAGCTCCCTTTGCTACTCTTATTTTGCAATACCTTTGTGCCTTGTCCTGGATATCTTCCTTTCCTCAAAGGATGCGAGATCTTTGGGTTCTTGGAGTTTCTTGGTAATGGACAAGCCATTCCATCTAGGTTTGGGACTCACTTGTCTTGGTATTTCTTTAGAATATTTGGATTAAGTATAATAGAAGATTTTTTGATAATAAATGTGTTTGCACCAAAATCGTTCTTGATATTGATTTCAGGCTCTTATGATGGTTTAATGCAGCTCATGACTCCAAATGGCTAAAGCTTATTGAGGTTTTGTTCCTGGTAAAGAGGAGCCACTCCATCTGTAATACCCTAAAGCCCCATCGTTCGAGAGTGGACATGATTACGAAATTTCTGAGTAGTCTGCCTTTGTGATTTATTGGATCATTTTGAATGGTCCACTTATATTGTTTGCATTGTGTAGTTTCATGAGCTCTTTCTAATTTTAACACATACATGAGTTTATCTGCCTTTATAGGAAAAAAAAATTCAGTCGCTGGGAATGTGCGTTACCTTGATGAAATAAGTTATATCAACGAACCCATAATGTCTATACCCCCGTCCTTGCCTTTTGACTTTAGATTTTAAACCACAAAAGGTGTAATTAGACTTACTGAATTCAGGACATGTATATGCCAATGGTTTATCCAAACCTTAATAGGACCCATTTTAAAATCCCTGGTAAGGTATGACATTTATTAGGGATTTAAAATTAATACTTAAACAAATTTAGGATGAGTTTGGGATTTGACCCTTGGTTTATTGCCGCCTGAACCCACATATATATTTCACTTGTATCGGGTGTAGAATCAGTGAAAACTGAAATCCACGAACTAAATATTTATATGTAAATATATCTACTTATGTCCATATGTACACATATAATTAGAATGCTTCATCAGTATTATTATCTAAACTCTTTGGCCCAATTAGTTTGTTACTACAATTTGAATAACTTCCTTTTTTTATATTATTCTTTAAAATTTGTTAACCCTTATTTCCTAATACTCAAAGTAAAAAAACAAATATATTGCCTTGTTTGACATGTAGCAACATCTCAACAGGTTCAAATCTTTGAGACTTGTCATTTTTTATATCTTTGTATTGCTTATTTAAGAAATCTTTGTTTGAATTTTCAAAAATCAATTTATTTGCTGAACTTATGATTATTAGAAATTAGTGTATATTGGTTTTTTTGGTTTAAAACATTGAATGGGTTTGGAACTGGTTTAGCGGCTTTGGGACGGGACGGTTTGGGAATTTAAATAGCAGATATATCCATGGTAGGTTAAGCAGAATATCACTGACTCATTTATCAAACTGCTACAAGTTCCTTGAACTTCAATTATCGGACAGCATTATGCTAAGGATATTTGCATAATTTAGGAAATTGTCAGGAGTGGTTATATTCACAATACACTGGTAATCCATGCCCATTGTATTTGTTGTGTTTCCATTCTCTTCTTTCTTGTATTTGCTACACTTTATTATTTTTGCTTGAAAAGCTTAAACTGCGTGGCTCGTCACTATGCCGAATTTAATTTTCATCACTCACAATTTGAGTTGTTTGTTGATATGTTATGAAATATTAATTTCTGATGGCAGATAATTGTCCTTGAGGATACAAAACAATACATTAGTTACGCATCTCGGAAAGAAATTGACATGCAAGATCGTCGCCCATTTGATCTTCTTGTAAGTTGATCTTTAGGCCCGGTTGTTTGAGAAACTTCAGCTAACTAATCCTCTATCATTTCCATATTAAATCATAATTTTCCTGACACAGGTTATATTGAACCCAAAGCTCCAGAAGAAGGGAACAAAAACAGCACTTTTCTTTGAAGGATGTCTCAGGTAGGATGTAGGCATATAACAACTTTGTGATTTTTTGTTCTTATCATGCAATACTATATCATCAAAATTTTCTGATTTCAGACGTAAGTTATGATAATATCTAATGTGTGCCATTTTTTTAAAGGACTCATCATTTTATTCGTTGCTTGAGGGTACATGTTCGAAAAGTCAAAACAGAAAAGCAAAGTCTGTTTGCTTGATTAAATTTCATTGTTTATTGTATTCCTAATGCGTTTTTTGAAGGAAAAGTCCTATTGACGCTCACAAGACCTGTTTCAGTAATGGCTCCCGCACATTTGGTTTTGGCTTGGTCATTAATACTGTTTCTCATTGATTTTAACTATTTGAATGTGACGTGAACCTTCTTTGCCAGTATAGATGGATTCAGAGCTCTGGTCGAGCGTCACCTTGAAGTTGAAGTCACTGGATTAGACCGCTGTGGGCGTCCTATCAAAATAGATGCAGCTGGTTGGCAGGCTCGTATACTACAACATGAGTGTGATCATCTTGATGGAACAATCTTTGTCGACAAAATGGTGCCGAGGACATTCAGGACTGTAGAAAATTTGGATCTGCCTCTCCCTATAGGATGCCCAAAACTTGGTGTTCAATGAATTATCTTTTACATAACCTGTGGGATCACTTTGAGTAGCAAAGAGTTTGTTAATTGTCTACCTTCCAATCTCCCAAAGATGAATTCTGTGTCCTTGGTCATGGGAATATTTAGCTGAGATGTACAAGCGGCCTGATAATGTGATCTGCAATATGGGAATGACTTGACAAGGTACTGATTTTTGTTTGGTAAATGATTGCATTGCTTGCAGCTGCAGCTCAAATTGCAACAACTGATGATCATGTTATCAACAGGTGGGGCCTGTGATTAATTGCTGCGCTTGGATTGGAGTTGACTGGCGCTTGGTTTTGTATTATTGGTCAGTTTCCCTCATCAAATATTTGGGCCGGGACTCTCTTGTGTTGTCAGTTAGTTTTGCAAGTATTTGTTACTTTGTGGAGACTATGTTGATACTGACTGTTAATTTCAAGGGGAAAAAATCAATTTTTTTTGCTAACATAGTAGAATACCTTCTTTGATACACAACCAGTCAGACACATTCGGTAAAGATCAATCTTGGAAGATTTTTTGACTAATTCATCACCAGATCAAACCTGAACCACAAGTAGATGACACCATTTGGAAGAAAAGGGTTTATATCATAAGCCATGATAAAGAGCTTCATATGAGGTAATGAAGGTCATATTCTCACAGCAGCATACTGGAATGCTGGGAACCATTTGTTTTGCATAGGCGATCAGAACTTGAAAGGCAGGAGGGTGGATGAACCATACCAAAACTTAGGCCTGATGCTTTCCAGCAATAAGAAGTCGGCGCCCCTCCAGAAAAGGCTAAAAATATGTCCTCCAAAAATATTCTCTCACAGGGGAAACTATCACTGCAAGCAAATTTTATGGCGTTCTCTGTGGCTGATGTACCTTTGATGCCTATGAAAGAAACAGCCTCCACCTTAACAGCAGATGTCTGCATACACAAAAAATAAACTCAACAAAAATTAATTCCATTAATATTTAAAAAAACATGCAGTCAGGAAAGTTCATAACCTGGTTTGCACATTGGTGCGGGGAATCACAGTAGTACTGATCTATGATGATTGGATTTGAAACATTCCTCATGAAAATATTGTGGAAAATTATATTGCTGACAAAACCACAACCCCCCTAGACAAACGCAGAACAAACACTCATAATAATTTCAACCAAAACTGATTCCTTTCAATTGAGCATGAGCATTAAACAATTGTCATATACTACCTGCCAAGTCTTGATTCTTACACCATTTTCAGTGTTGGAGAAAAATGCACCATCAATTCGCACATCGTGCACTTGAGAAAGTGACCTAGATTTGCCCAAGCTGCCAATACTGATATGCATTGAGTGAGTAGTTGGCATTTCATGTTATGGCCTGCCTGCTATTTTGAAGAGCGTAGGGCCTAAGCAGAGTTCTCTTACCTTATACCATGGCCAGGCCCACATACAATATTTCTTATGCGAACATTAGAAGAATTGCTGACCACAGATATGCAATCATCTCCTGAAATAAGAGGATAGGACCATATTCAACAAGAATGCACGTGTCTGCAGCAGACAAGTGCGAAAACGAATATGAAATCGATGCATTCATTTGTTCAAATCCCTTTATCAAACTAAGCAAGAGGATGATTCAATTTACTGCAAGACCAAACATCTATTCTTTGGTTTCTAGTAATGGATGGTGGTAGCCAATCTGATTTAAACCTGAAATCCTTCTTCAACCGCTGATCAACATGATTCGCATAACCAAATTATAAAATGAATGACTTAAGACTTAACATGGCACACCTAGAAAAGTCACTCCATAACCTCTATACAGACAGACATACACATATGGACTCTCAATGTGATTCCTCTAACCAAACTTCCTCATAGTTTACCAGAAGCATTTGATTGAGCTCAGCAGGTGCAGGTGCTCAGTTGGATTTAGTATCATGCTCTCACATTAAGAACACACACGCGTTTGCTGGCATGCACACACACGTGCACGGATAAGGAATGCAATAAAAAATATAACCTACTCCTTAGATTTTGAGATGCTAAGCTGATGGATCAAGAATGAAGATACCAACAAAAGCAGTTCACGAAAGCACATTGATCTGAAAACAGAGAAGCTTTGCAATATTTAGGTACTCGGATGAATCTCTATCTGCATACAATTGTGCACAAGTGGGAAAAAAAACTAAAGAACATGTCTTGGAGCTGCATAATAAGTATAAATTGCAGAAAGCAAGAGCATTTTAACCTGTTCCGATGGTACTATCTTCAATTACAACAGAGGTAGATGCGCTTATGTGAATTCCATCAGTATTTGGACTATATGCAGGTGCAACCAATTTCATTCGAGATGCTTTAACATGAAAGCAGTTGGTAAATGACATATGCATCTGCTGGCTATTCATCAGAGTCAATTCTTGGATAATAAGATGATTGGTTCGGTGGAAAGTAATTGCCTGCATCATAGCACAAGTGTAAAAAAACCAACAAACAATTGAACAAGGATTTCTGTAGCAAAACATTGAATACAAAAGACCACTGACCGTTGGCGCATGTCGGCATGGCTGCAAAGATGAATTAAGACACATTCAGATTTTCAGTTTTTTGTCTTTTGATAAACTGATTAATATTGATGTGATGGAAAACAAAGTAGATCAGCAGATGTGTGTCAGAATATTTTCAAGAATTGAGAGTTTACTTTTGTTCTGTTGATCTTGCAAGATTGAGACCACCACTTCTGACCCATGCCATTAATTGTGCCTCCCCCTGTAACAATCAGCCTCCGTATTCCATGAAAATAAAGCCATTTCCGACTATTTAGACCATCCCAGATCTTAGGATCTGGTGGAGCAATGACAGTTCCCATGATCTATTCAACGAACACTAACCATTAATAATCTTCAACATAAATCATGCTTACAGATAAAGTGCAGCATCATACCAGCAATGTAAGCTTTGATTTACAAGGGCCTGCAAAGTCAATGGGTTTCACCAGATACACTTTCCCTGCTGGAATTTCAATAATTGTCTTGTAAGGTGAAGAACATGCAAACAGCCAAGCATCTCCAAATGCCTAAAAGAAGGAGAATCATCTTGTTAATATCACAAACAGGCAAGCATTTCAAAGAGTTGGTCGTCTTCATATACACTAGGGACATAGTAAATTGTGGGCATATGAGGGAATGTGGGCAACCCTTTCATTCAACGTTGTGAAATTCCTATCAACAACAGCAAGCATTCCAACTAAGTAAGAGAAAGTTTCTAGTCAATGACGCAAAGTTATGCCCCTCTTACCCTGTGATTTTTCAATACACTAAGCGATTAGTTATCAGAATGGCATCATCGACAAAAATCATGAATGGAAAGTAATTAGTTGTCCTCCTCAGCATACACACATTGCTATAGATAATAATCTTCGCTGTTAAAAGCAACACAATAAAAGATGCATATTTGATGATCGCTGCAATGTTGGTAAAAGATTGGAATTGGTTTTTGTCATCTAAATGGAAAACAAACTCTAAAAGGAAGATGGCACCTTAGTGTCGTCAGTGTAGCCATTCCCTTTGGCGCCGAAATCATCCACGGAGACAGACCGACCCTCAGAGGAGGAACCTGGGAGCTCCTGGATCAGAGGATCGAAGCCAGCGAGCTCCAAGGACCAACAGAGAAAAAAGAGCAGGAGCATAGGCAGATCGAAGAATGCCATCAACTTGGGACTAAACTTATTTGTTGGGGTGACGGATGTTGTTTGTTGGGTTCTTCAAGCTCCACTCCAGACACGGAGCGGAAGAGGGAAAAGGCATCTTCCTAGAAATAGAAGCAGCAGGCAGCAGAGGGGTAGGAATAGGAGGATGGTGACGAGCGTGAATCAGGGTGCTGAGCCGTGCCATGTGAAAATGGATCCCAAGTGACGCCCGAGAGCGGGCGCCGGGCACTCCTTATTCACAGACCCCCATAACAACACGTGACACTCCCCGTTCGCGCTATAAACAAAACATGGTCGTCATTCAATCCACGAATGATCCCCGCACACAGCCCATCTATCTACCTGTTCGTTATTCCTACCAGCCGCTCTGCGTTAGCCCACGTCTACCTTTGCCTCTGCATGATTCCTTTCCTCCGGCCACTTCCTCCTGTACCAGCTGTTAATACTACTATGCGTAAAATCTGTCTTTAATATATAACCAAATTATAATTAAATTTTCTCAGATGATCACGTCATAAAGAATAGATTGAAGAAGTTTAAACAATAATAACAACTCCTTAAACATATTCAAATAGGCCCCAATTCTCATCTCCATTTCTATTCCCTCATCGCGGTTTGGTTCGGAAATGGAACGCCGAAGTGATGGAAGTCTGGAAGTGGCACTTCGGTAAAAGTGAAGAGTTCAGGTAGAACTATCCATTTCAGTGTGTTTGGTTTAAGCTGAAAACTGGATTTCTGAAACACTTCCTGTGTTTGGAAAATAGGAATAAAAATCTGAAAAATCCCATTTCAGCTACTTCACTTCAGTGATAGGGTAAGGTTACCCCCTTTAGATTTCTAATTTGTAAATATATGCTCTATTTTACTTTAAAAAAGTGATTATCATATTTAACTAAATATTTAATTACTTGATTATAAAATATTTACTAAATAACAAATTATCTGTTAATTCATATAAGTTTTTTAAAATAATTTGCTTAATTTTTTTAATGACTTCTACTATACAATTACAATGTTTGTTTCATGTCATAGGTGTTGAACAGGCCCCGGTTTAACCATATTTTTAATAATTTTTAAATAATAAAATTTGTAAACTATAAAATTACAAAAAATATGAAAAAATAAAGGGAGAATAACAAATAATAAAAGAAATCATGTATTGGAAAGTTACACTGTGTCAACTTTGTGGTTGACTAAAACTTTCAAAGTATAACACAAAGCTACAACCACACAACAAACACTTTTAAAATAAAAGATTTCATAAAAAAATAAAAAATACATGATACAATAGAGACAAACTCTTAATTTAAAAGGGAACAAAAAAATAATTAAAATTGCATTTTTTTTATTTTGTTAAGTTTATTTAACTTTATGATTAAATTGTATACAGTGTTAATAACTAGGATATTAACGAAAAAAATGAATTATTTTGTAAGCAATGTGAGTTCCTTGTTTTTTAGTATTATTAGTGTATATATTAATTAATTCATTTATAAGTAAGACTAATATCATCCCTAATTCTCACTTCGACTAGGTAACCATTTCGGTGAAACAAACGCCCCTGGAATTACCAGGAGGCTTGCACAGATCCTCAGAATTGGAGCGGACTCGATTAAGTGTGTGTTTGGATGAGGGTAATGATTACCCCAGTACACAATCCCATTACTTTGTTTGGGGTGTATTTTGTGGAGGTAATGATTCCACTATGGTGGAAATCATTACCCCCACCAGAGTAATAATTCATTCCTCCCAAATTGGGGGGAATGACCCATTCCCCCCTATGTAATTACTTTTTTACTCTCACCAATATACCAAATACCTACTATACCAAATACCTACTACTTTTTTTCATTTTTTGTTTTATGTTATTTGGGAGGTATTTTGTAGTAATTTAATTGAATTATTAATCAAATTTAAAAATATTAATTAATTTAAGTAATTCATAATGTGAATATCTTACTCAACATTTTATTATTTATGTAAAATTATTGAATCATTAATTATGCAACAAAATTGATATTTAAAAATAAGAAATAATTTAATTGAATTATTAATCAAATTTGGAAATATTAATTAATTTAAGTAATTCATAATGTGAATATCTTGCTCAACATTTTATTATTTATGTAAAGTTATTTAACCATTATTTATGCAATGAAATTGACATTTAAAAATAAAAAAATAATTTAATTGAATTATTAATCAAATGTAAAATATTAATTAATTTAAGTAATTCATTATGTGAATATCATTTTATACATTTTATTATTTATGTAAAGTTATTTAATCCTTAGTTATGCAATTAAATTACCATTTAAAAATAAAAGATAATTTAATTGAATTATTAATTAAATTTAAAAATATTAACTAATTTAAGTAATTCATAATGTGAATACCGATTTATAAAGTTTATTATTTATGTAAATATATTTAACCATTAGTTATGCAACGAAATTGACATTTAAAAATTAAAAAAATAATTTAATTGAAAATATTAAATAAATATAAATAATTTTTTTTACTATAAAGATAAAAAAATAATTAACACTTATCTCCCATTACTCTCTCAATTACCCCATTTTTATCTTCATTATTCCGTGAGCCAAACGCACACTATTAAGAGTTACTGAGTGGATGGGGAGTTGAATCGAAGGAAGTAAATGCTGTCGAGCGTGGTGGTACTAGACAACGGCGGGGGCCTTTGCAAGGCTGGCTTCGCCGGCGAGAGGGATCCCACCGCCGTGGTTCCTAACTGCCTGGGCCGCTCAGGTCCGTCGAAGAGGTGGCTGGTGGCCGATCAGCTCCTGGCTCCTGACTCCGATGTCACCTCCGTATCCATCCGCCGTCCCTTAGACCGCGGTTACCTCGTCAACCCCGACCTCCAGCGCGAGGTCTGGGACCGCATCCTCAGGTCTCTCCTGCGCGCCGACCCCGCTCACTCCTCGCTTCTGCTTGTGGAGCCCCTTTTCAACCCCCCCTCCGTCCAGCGAGCCACGGATGAGCTCATCTTCGAGGACTTCGGTTTCCGATCTCTGTGCTTGGCCGACTCCCCCTCCCTGGTCCATCTTTACGAAGCCAGCCGGCGGCCGTGCCTCTCGCAGTACTGCTGCAGCCTCGTCGTCGACTGCGGCTTTTCTTTTACCCACGCCGCCCCCGTCCTCCACAACTTCACCCTCAACTATGGCGTCCGCAGGCTCGATCTCGGCGGCAAGGCCCTCACCAACTACCTCAAGGAGCTTGTGTCTTACCGCTCCGTCAATGTCATGGATGAGACCCTCATCATAGACCACGCCAAGGAGCAGCTCTGTTTCGTCTCCCTCGACGTACACCGAGACCTCGAACTCGCCAGGTGAGCCCTTGTGTTCATCCAAATTTGAATTTCAACCGCAACCCAACTCTGCACATTAGATGCTTGATGATTTCCCGTGTCCAGCGTATTTCCTTTTTCTCTCATACCTATCTTCTGTTTTTTCGTGGCTGATGCCCATTTCCCCATCGCACCTTCTAATTCAATTTATGATAATGATTTTGCTTCTAAGCCGAGAAAACTCAATAGTCACGGCTTGGGGTTTATATGAACAGCGCCACATCTGACATCTTGTCAGAAGCATTTTGTGCAAGACACTCCATGACATTCTTGCAAATGGAACAACTTAATCTTTAAGACAAAAACACGGTGCTCAACATCCTCAATGCAAAGCAATCATTGTTTTCAATTAAGTTATCCATGGCTCGCATAGAGCATTGTTAGATTTGTTCACTCAAATTGCTTTTCTCTATTTTAGCTGTAAATTTGAACTGTTGTTGATTAGTGTTTCTCTAAAGTAAGATGACAAACACAATTACGTTCTACTTATCATGATTGTTTGTCCTCACCATATTTCTTCAACTAGATGAGCATGCACCTCAAAGTTGCTGATGGAAGATTATGCTATTGGTTAGCATAATTCATCTCAGTGATGATTATCTGTGCATCTTGTTCACTAGGAAATCAGGGAAAGACAACCCATTCAGGTGCACTTACATTTTGCCAGATGGTGTTACACATACAAAAGGTTATGTGAAAGACATGGAGGAGGCCCGGAGGTTTCTCTCTCTGCCATCTCAGGGTACCATCAATCAGTCAGTGGCAAATGAAGAGCCAGATTGCCAAGAGAATGCAAAAAGATTAGAGGCTAGGAGGCAGATTGATCTAACAAAAAATGTGTTGCCTCAATCTGACTACTGGCTGAGAGGATTATCCATTTTTTGTTTGTCTGGCTCACATAAGTTCTTCTGTGCAGGAGTTTTCGCTGACAAATGAGCGCTTCCTTGTGCCTGAGATGATTTTTCATCCTTCTAATCTGGGTCTGTATTACATTAATCCATTTGAGACTAAATAACGTGCATTTGAGGCTTAATTGTGCCATGATGAACTTTGCAACTTCTATCACCATGCACTGTCTGCATTTTGTAGGCAGGAGTTTGAAAATATTTAGGTTGTGACTCCTAGTTGGTCAGCTTAGACAGGATGCTGCAGTTTTGTACCATTATTACTAATGCTATCTGACTTAATCATCATTCACCTTCTTATGACTATAATTTTGTACATAATATTAGTATTTGCATCCAGTCTATTTTCACAGTGCTTGTGTTATGAATCTGTGACTCAAGATGATTTCATTTTCATAAACCTTATCCTTGTAGTGTGGATCTCAGGTGCGTTTTGCATGGGTTAACTTTGTTCATGGTGCTTAATTTGGTTCTGTGGATCTTTACAGGCATGAACCAAGCTGGATTAGCTGAGTGCATTGTGCGAGCTGTTCAGTCATGCCATCCTCATCTGCATCCTCAACTTTTTGAGAGGTGATTATTTATGCTCTGAGATTACTATTATGCATTGCTGTTCATTCAATTGCATGGTTGAATAATAGGCAGAATGCCATCCTTGGTTTATAGTTTGGAACTTATTTATTAATCTGATGTTACCAATCACATTAATTATTTTGGCAGCATTATTTTGACTGGCGGGAGCACATTATTTCCTCAATTTAAGGAAAGACTGTAAGATGCTTATCCTATGGCCTTTCAATTGCATGAAGAGGCAAACCAATTGTCAATACCGCCCTTTTTTTTTCCTACAGAGAAAGAGAGCTTCGACCTCTTGTTCAGGATGATTACAAAGTGAAGATAGCTACACAAGAAGAGTATAGCAATTTTTGTGCTTGTTTTCTGCATCTTGTTATAAGTTTAAATTACTCGAGCATTTTGTATAACTTTTCTATGGTGCAGTCCCATTTTAGATGTATGGAGAGGTGGATCATTACTAGCGTCAGGCCCTGATTTTGAATCAATGTGCATTACAAAACTGGAGTATGAGGAAATTGGATCTGCCCGTTCACGGCGTCGCTTCTTCCACTAAGTTAATGGTATGGTTGGTTGTGTGAATGCTATGTAGAAAAGTCAAATAAGACTAGATGATTGATATTTTATTTATTTATTTATTTATTGTAGCAGGATAAAAGGTCCTCTTCATGGTTGATGCATTTTGGTAATCAAGGTACCAAGCTCATGATCGGGTGGGTGGTTTGGGAAGTGACTAGCATTCGGCATACCCTGTATGCCACGTATCTTCTGGAGAAGTTGTCAACTTCAACTGATGGATTGATCATTTCTCGGAATGGACTAGCTCCATCTGAAGCTGGAGTCATGTCCCATTACTTCATTCATGATTTATGAGCCATGAGAATAGATGCATCACTCCCTGAAATGGCGTCAATCATTTGACATTATTTGACGATCATTATTGTAACCGGTGTTTTAGATGGTCTGCCGCTGCATTTTACATGTTGCTGGTCATCAGATCTTTTATCTTGTTTGCATTAATTGGTTGCTGCATCTTGAACAATCTTTATGAGGATGTAATACATCTTTACCCGACAGGTTAATTTGTGTTTTTTGGATTGAACATGGAGCAAACCTGCTGGATTCAAGCACTTTGACATCATTTGTGCGTTCAGTGACTGCCAGTGCAATTTCAAACTTTATCCATGAAACGGTTTTGCAGCATGTTCTGCGTCATTGCAATAGCTCCTTCAATGGCGAAAACCAATTTTTGCTGTAAAATTTTCTCGTTAAGACAGTTTTTAAAGAATTTGCTTTTGATGTTGCTTATGAATGGAGTAGTATCTTCTCTGAACCTTCATTTCTATTTCTCGAAAAGAATAATACACGTAATACACGGGTTCATGATGAACAGCAAGTATACATGTTTTCAACTTTTTACCTATTGGCGCCAAACCCTATAAGATTTGCACATGTCCAGACTCAAAGATATTCATTAAAACCTGCCCCTTTTCATTTTTTGTTCTTTTCTTGTTTTGGTAATTGAGACAAACATCTTAAAACTGAATGTACTATAATTTAAGAGACGTGAGCAATTTATCATCCCAAATGTATTGTGAAGCATTCTGCATAAGGCAATGATGAGAGCAATGGGCATCTATGGTTCACCGTCCTGGAGCCACATGTATTTCTCCTCTTGGCATGTCATTTTTATCACGTTTAAAGCCCACGATGGTGCTATGTGCTTTTGACTGAATAGGTCAGAAAATGATTGGATCCAAAAACCAGTCCATATAACAGTGGCAGTGTATCCACGCAAAGATGCACCAATTTCCGTTGGTATTGCTAAAAACAAGTCAATATAACAGTGGCATTGTATCCATGCAAAGATGCACTAATTTCCGTTGGTATTGCCCATAGTACTCACTAACTGCGATTAGATCTTCATCTCCCATACTCTTACCAGGCAAGCAAAACTTTAGTTTCTCCCCAACAGCTTTATCTGAATCTTGAGATTTCAAGGAAGAGTGTGAATTTATTTCATGACATGCAAGCAAGAACATGGCAGCTGAATCTGGCTGCTGTGCATTACGAAGTGCAGCCAATGCTTCATGCAGAGCACCAGCAGCAACATATAAAATCAGAGCCCTGCAAGGTTAGCATGAATTACCTAGTCCATCTGTAGCAGCAAATTAACAACACTATCCTACTAGTAACTCTGTGTTACCTCCAAATGTTTTGTTCACTGTGAAGAACATAATCAGCCCACCGTTGCAAAACCCTGCAATTAAATAAGAGAATATTAATACTATATTGCTACACATAATAGAAGCGGGACTGATTCCAGATCTACTTTTATCAGATTCAGATTCTATGACCACCCAAAAAATTACTGTCATTTTCTTCAGCAGTGTACAAGATGGCACCTGAAGCCTAGTAACAATTTCAGATATAATTATTCTGTACATTCTGATGTCTTAAATTTGGCCATAAATGCACAGCAGTGATCACTACACCACAGGGTAAGTTCTACTTGCTCCCCACGTATGAACCAAGGACTTTATACAAGCGTATGCTACTCAAACTACCCACATATGCAAAGACATGCTTAAGAAATATGATTTAGTAGCAATATGCAGTCTAGCTCCTTTAATTCAAAAATGAACAATTCAGTGTCGGCAGTCACTTTATATATTAATAGATTAACACCATAATAAGCAAACATTCACTAAATCTGTTCAATGTTTTTCTTTTCATTGTTTACCTATCTTAAATTCATTTTTCTAAGTATGACAAACTAGCATGAAATTGATTGCCTTAGAGATTGTACAGCATTTAATCGTGCAACGGGAAGAGGTGTAATGAATTTCCTGTAAGATATATTTTTCACATATAATAGGTGTAAGGATAACTAGATATCGCTACAGACCTAGCAACAACGCATTGTATCAAAGTTCTTTTTTTTTTTAGTGAGATGTAAACCAAACACAGTATGTTGGCTTGATTAAACCCAAAAACTCAAGCTAACGGGATAAGAGACCAAGAATTACATATTCAGGTTCATATCTATCAATATAATCCAAGTTGGACTCTTAATTACTTTAATGTGATCCTTTTATTTTAACCAATCATGTTGCAAATAAACCAATAACCAGCCTCTAATACAATATTAGATGCAAACAAACTATGTTATTTATGCCTGATCCAAGCTTTTATGATGGAAGGCCAAAGTTTATATTTTCAAATTCATCTTTACCACTATAATCGCCAATCTAACCTTCTAATGTGGAACTATTAGTTAGTCTAAGCTGGGCCACTCATCTTAAAAGCTTTTAGTGTTTGGTTGAATAAAGCCCAGATAAGATATTTGGTTTACATCTGTAGAGCGTCTGGGTCTTTCATCCTATTAGCTTGAAGTTTTTGACTTGAATATATAAAATGTGTTTGACTTGCATCTTACACTCTCTACTTCTAAAACTCTACACTTGGTTTTCTATTCTATGTTGTCAATTAGCACAATATTGAAAGAATCAATAGGAAAGTAGCAAAATGAAATTCTCTTAAACATAATCAACTTGAATGGTATTTGAAAAGTTGCACTTTAATGACATGGAAGGGTAAATGATGTGAACCAAAATGGCAATAGAGAGAACATTTCTTCCATTAACATCTCATTTTTCCCCATAAAGAATGAGAATTTAGCTCCCGGGTCTCTACATCTATCAATTTTCCCCCCTTGGCAAGCAGGGGAATTCTACATGCTGGTTCTGAAGATGTGTGACAACTTTTAATGTAAAAAGTAGTAAAATAATGTGAGATTGTACAATACAACTCACCTCGCATAATCTGATCCATGTAAATGAGTTGCAGCCAAAGTTGCAGCATCTGTCCAGCAACCAGCATCTTGCAGCTGTATGCTTTCAAATTTAATTAAAAAAGAAAACTCTGGCTAAAATGAATTTGCTGAATGAAGTCAGTCAACAATACACAAATATTATCTGTTTTACATTATTATAATGCCTGGCCTTTTGTCAATGAGCATGACCATCCTTAACAATCTGACTGAAGACTTGGAGTCTGTAGTCTGACAATTTCACACAACCAAAAGAATCTAATACCTATATCAAGGCATATCAATTGGCATATATTGTTTATTTCGCATTTAGGTGGACAAGCTCATTCATGTGTTAAATTCATAAGAAATTTACCTTAAGAATTATGATGCCAATTGCTTTGAAGCAGAGAGAATTTTATATAAATTCCAGAATTCATGTAAATTTCAATTAAACAAAAAACTAGAGCTAGTAAAATAAGTTTCCAAATTATTCTTTACATGCTAATAAGCGGAAAGCAACCAAGCAGCTCTTATTAGACCTCATGGTTTTGCAAAAGACAAAAGCATAATAGAAGAGAAGAAATGTGCATGCATCTTGGGTTTTCTGTAATATTACTCATCATTATCACGTGTACAACAAGTTGTGACTAACTGATCAAATAAGAAATACAAGACAATACGACTAGAGATCAATCACTTTAGAAAACTTTCTATTAGTGGCCTTAACATTAGGTGATCTTGCATGGAATTTAAGAGTTTTTCTTTATGAACTTTAAAGTATGTCTCGAAAGGTAAAGGAAGACCTGATTATCTAATCAAATTAAGATTAGTTCTAGCCTCTAGATACCTGAGAGCAAGCTTCCTGATACTTTCCAACAGCACAGAGCAGGTGAATTCCAGAAAGAGTTTTGTCAGTCCTCACCATATTTGCAGCAACAACCTAAAATGAAAAATGCATGTAGAATTACAATTGCCTTTTAAAAGAAACAGGAAGAAACTTCTTTTCAATTTTTCTGAATCAACAAACATAGGACTAAATATATATGATGAGTATCAGTCTAAAATAATACACATATAAAAAAAAAAAAATTGTTGTTGATACGCACTTTTACAGCAAGCTCATGTAATGATCGTGAAACAGCAGAGGAAAGTGCAACTGCCCTTAAAGCATTAGGATAAAAGTGAGACCCCTCTGGAGGGGTAGACAAAAGCAGAGAGACTGCAGATTCTAGATTCCCAATGGAGATAAGCCTGTATAAACAGAGTAAATCACATAGCATCAGTTGTAGCTGGCCTGTAAAAGCATGAAGATTTGCATGCTAATTATGTTCCTTTCAACATAATATGTATAATCATCGGCAAAAATATTTTATTAACTTTTTTTTCCTAAAAAGTGCATGTCGTCAAGTAGCGAAAATTTGACTAAATGGTTCAACATTTTCCATTCATCAAGCAAAAAATGGTAATTCATGAAGGCTACTGTGAACTGGTCTCAGTCTTTACATTTGGGACCTAATTAGTGGAATCATTATTTCATGTACCACGATTGCACGCAACTCTCGGAGAATGGGATGCTTGTGTCCAAAAATACAAAATGCTGACCTTAGGCAAAATCGGTTGAATGTGGCCATCCAATAGTAGGTGGTACACAAGCCATCCTTTTCATTTCCACCCATCCATACATCCTTGATTCTAGTCACCCTCCACTGTTAGCTAATAACCACTAATGCTTATTACATATTAAATTTTAATTATTAAATAATTCATCATTAAAAGCTAATTATTACATGATGACTACTTATTAATAACTAAATATTAGTAATTAAATAATCATAAATTATTTCACCATTATTATTATTCATCATCTGTTGGGTAATAACGCATAGCCTAAATACTAAAATTGATACATTTATTAATTCAAAAGTTTCATTAACTTTATGATCATAATTATCTTTTACAGTTTAAAAGGAATGGCTATTGTTTGAACAGCTAAACTATTTACATAATCAAATAGGTGAAAACATAAACTCACCCCTCACATATAGGGCAACCACATGCCAATAAATCCCATAAAAGTCTATTAACAAACACAAAATGTACACATCCATGTTACCCCATCCATCCTCATCTACACCACCAAACACAGAAAGTCCCTACATCCCCAGCAACCAAACCTTGCCTAAATGAATTATTTTGAGGGGTGATTCTTCCCTGGACCTGGTGCAATGCACCAGGCCAATCAAACTTACCCATGTAATGTACAACCCTACACCCTAAACCCAATCCCTAATATATACACAACTTTCATTGGCATGGTGCAGTGCACCAGGGTCCATTTAAGGTCCATTTAAGAAGCCAGTCAATTTGAGAACATTTGGATGGATGATGACCAAAGATGCGCACAATCCTTCTTCAAAGTAAACCTATTTCAGCCTTTCCGTAAAAACTTTATAATGGGAATTCATAAAAATTACATGTATCACAATTGCTCACCTTTATAATGACTTGTCAGTAAAGCCCACAGATCATTATACTGTAAATGCTCACAGATAGCCATGACATTTAAATAATTCCTATAAGCCTAACTCTCATGCTCTCATGCCATCCATTTACATAATTTATTCTAATTCCACTGCCTCTATTTTCCTCCGTGGTGAATCTTGGGCCCTTCACATGGCCTTCTAACAAAAATTAAAAAAAAAAAAAAGATTATATGCCCAATTAAGAAGAGCCATACACTTCATATATTGTTAATTGGATGATTTTTTTTTTTTGGTTGCTAGTATTTAGAGTAATACTACATAAAGTCATGGTAGAAAACTGAGAAGTATTTAGCTAAACTGTCTCGTATTTCTCCCCTCCAGATAAATTCTCTCTAGAATTTTTACAATAATGCTTCCATCTTCTTAAATAAATCATCCCAATTGTTTTGAGGTTGCCATTCATGGGAGGAAAGAAAAAAGGAACTCAACTCTAAAGAATAGTAATATAAAGTCTAAAAAACTAATAATAAACAAATGGAGAAAATCAGTCTTCCGACAGCCTAGATAATAATATTAAATATAATAAACAGAAGCGAATGAGAATATCTAACAATCAATTAATAATTTCACAATATAGCTCCAGTTAATGAGAAAATGAATGAAATGTATCAGTAAGAATGTATATTTCCTTTAAAGGCAGCATTATGACGAAATGCAATGAGCAACCAGTAAACTGCTGGTAGATGGATTGCTCCTTCTAACCAAAAATTTACACCCAGACAAGGAGTTTGAGGTGTTTGCTTGTGGAGAGAAGTGGGAGAAATCATAATGTGAACTGACTTCTTCACCTTCAGCTGTTTGTTGGGATGAAGTATGGAACAAGAGGAAATGACGATTATCTATAAATTTTAATTTTATCAATGCATCACTTATCCCAAAAATAATATCAAAAGTGAGAGCATGCCCTAATCGTGTGAACTAAAGAGGCCCTCCGAAGAGACTTAGTTGATATATGCTTCCACATGCTAAATGAGCGCTCTACATTGTGTAAGTACCATGTTTAGCACGTGAACTTTTGGGTCTAACACAACAGTCACCATCGATGTCAGATTTAGCAGAAAAGTGGGTTTTCGAAGTGAGAGTGTAGGAAGACTTTGGTTTACGGGGGATTTGGTTAGAGATTTTTTTATGCGATTCCTAATTTGGTGTATCATATTTTTAGGGGATAATTATTCCTTTTTATTTGTAAAGTTGATTGTTGTACCTTATCTCTATATATAGGACGTATTGTCAAAGAATGAAGACAAGTAGGAAAATTTTTTCTCAGAAGCATTTATGGTAACAAAGCCATGCGATTCTGCCAGCAGAAAACAAAAACCCTAATTTTCAAAACAGACCGTCCATTGTTTGTGTCCGTACAATGATCTGTTCGCCATCTTTTGTGCACCATCAATCTCCGCTGTTGAAATCATGAGTTCTGGGGAGAAAATACCTGCAAACAAGATGTCTTCATCAACCACCTTTGATTCTGCCCAATCACCGATGGTGTTGCAGTCATTTGGACAAGGTTCTTTATCGTTGTTGTAAATTACCAGCCACAAACTGGAGGTAAAAATTCTCTGCAATGGTCTTGGTCGGTTCCTCAGTGATTCATGGACGAGACAAGATTGATCATCTCACTGGAGAGGTGCAACGGCCAGAAGTCAATGATCAGTCTTACACAAATTGGCAGCTAACCAACTCAATCGTCATGGCATGGCTAATTAATTCAATGGAGCCACAGATCAGTTGCACATACCTGTTTCTATGCACTATTAAAGCAATTTAGGATGCTGCCAATAGGATTATTTTGATCTTACGAATGCATTTCAAGTTTTCAAGATCAAGAATAACTGAAGGAGTTACGTCACAAAGCTATGGAGGTTACAGAGTACTACAATGAATTGCAGATTCTTAGGCAAGAATTGGACCTGCACTATGAAGCCGACCGGCGAAATCTTGACAAGTCTGAAATTTAGAAAACACCTAGAGAAATAACACCCATACAAGTTCCTCACATCTTTAAACCAAGACCTCAATGAAGTTAGAGTTGAGATCCTTGGTCGCAGACCTCTACCACCTCTAGATGAAGCATTTGCAGAAGTCCATAGAGAAGCCAGTAGAAAACGAGTCATGCTTGACGGAAAGAAAGATGCATGAAGAAACAAGCTCTGATCACTTGTCGCAAAAGACTTTACTCAAACCTACAGAGTGAACTACCAAGAAATATTCACCCCTATAGCGAAACTGAACAGTCATATTCCTTTCTTTAGTGTCTAACCTTGATTAGCCACTACAACAATTAGATGTTAAAGATGCATTTTGGAATGGTGACCTACATCAAGTAGTCTACATGGATTTACCACCTAGGCTTGGAAACGGAAAAAATCTTGTTTATATATTAAGGAAGAGTCTCTATGGATTGAAGCAGTTTCCTAGAGAGTAGTTTGATAAATTCACACGTGTTGTCAAGTGTCAAGAGAAAGGGATTCACACAAGCTCAGTCAAATCACATGCTCTTCTATAAACACTGAAAAGATTGAATATGTCGATGATATCTTTGTCACTGGAGATGATCTAGTGGAACTAGAAGCTTTGAAGAAGTATCTTGCAACTGAACTTGAGCTGAAGGATCTTGGTGCTCTAAGGTATTTCCACAGTATACAAGTGGCTAGAAGTAAGGCAGAAATTCTATCTCACAAAGGAAGCATATCCTTGATTTACTTGTAGATACATAGATGTTAGGTCGCAAACCTGTTGAGACACCCACGGAACCAAACCGGAAATTAAGGTTGAAGGAGGAAAAGAAGTTGACTGAGAACTATATCAAAGGCTGGCGGGAAAGTTAATTTATTTGTCACACACATGAGCCAACATTGCGCTGTCTATTGATTAGTCAGTTTATGCACTCGCCAAAGGAGAAACATTTTGAAGCAGTTAATAGGGTCTTAAGTTATTTAAAAGGAACACCAGGCGAAGGACTATTTTTTGAAAAGAATAACTCAAGAATGATACAAACTTTAAATGGATGCAAATAAGACAGATTCTTCAGTTGACAGAAGGTCTGCTTTAGGCTACTGTTCATACATATGGAGTAATCTAGTGAGTTGGAGAAGTAAGAAACAAGCAGTTGTTGCTTGTAGTATTGAGGCTGAAAGCCATGCTTTAGCTCAAGGAATATGTGAAGATAAATGGTTGGAAATGCTACTTAGAAAGTCGAAGATGATCAATCACTATCCTATGAGTGTACTATAATAACAAAGCTACTTAGAGAGCTAAAGATGACCAATCACTATCCTATGAGAGTGTACTGTGATAACAAAGCTGTAATAAATATTGCTCGGAATCCCATTTACCACGATAGAATAATGCATGCAGAAATTGATTACCATTTCATTATGAGAAAATTGACAACGGAAGAGTTTCCATGACATAAACAAACAGCTGATGACCTTATCAAGGGTCTACATAACCTTCATTTAAGGGTCTAGTTGGCTAACTAGGCATGATAAACATATATATGCTTAAGCTTATGAGGGAGTGTAGGAAGATTTCGGTTTATGAGGGATTCAATTAGAGAATTTTTAGGCCATTCCTGATTTTTTGTATCATATTTGAAGGGGATAATTATCCTTTCCTTATTTGTAGAGTTGATTGTTGTACCTTATCTCTATATAGAGGACGTATGAAGACAAGGAGAAAATTTTCTTTCTCAGAAACTTTTAGAGAGAGTAAGTTCCCAAAAGTTACAGGATGAGAAGTTACAGGATGAGAAACCTTAAGACACCTGTAATTCTGGAATGACAACAACTATGAGTTCGTATGGCTTTTATGCATGTCTATTAGATATCATATTTGGTTAAGCAAAAGGTTTAAAATAAGTCAGGATATTGCTCACTCATGGACGCGCTTTTGAATTGCCTCTTCGCCTTCAAGCCTTTCATGCCAAGGAATCCGCTCAGTTGCAGAACCCCATAAATCCTCTTGAGAAAATGCCATTAGCTTTAGCTGCCCATTGTTCTGGAAAATAAGGTAACAATGTTTGAAAAAAAGGAACAATAATATAGCAGTCAAATCAGGATATTGGCTTTTAGAATGTAAGATTGGTCAAAATTCAAAAGCTTAGGGCATGCACATATGTAAGATCCAGTTTGGTGATAGTTCAGAATGGAATGAGTGACCAATGTCAAGATTTATCAAAATCATGACTAGAGAAAAGTTTTTAAACTAACAGATAAAATCTACAAATAGCACAACACACCCATTCACAAAGTTCAGACTAATTACCATCGAATAATGCATCCTCCATTCAGGTATGGAATTTTTAGTGAATGGCATAATATTTGGAATAGATATATTTGTAGCCACTGAAAGAGAACTCGATTGAGAAGCATCCTCAGAAGACTTGCTAGAAGATTTATCAACAAAGTGGAGAAGGGCATGAGGCAACTGCAACCAAAACAGAGCTTCTGAAAATTCTCCAAAGCAGGCAGCAGCAAAGGAAAGCCTTGCTGCAAAACCTTTATTCACTATAGAAGCATATAGTCTAGTCCTTTCATCATCAAAGATGCACCCTTCATAAATAAGGACAGAGGCAGCATATACATCAATTCAGGATAGAATAAGATATAAAGAAGAACAATGCATCAGGAATAAAGTTAAGATGGCATACCTTGTTTCCTGTATGGTTCTAAAACTTTTAAAAGTAATTCAGGCACAACTGAGTCCCCAACATCAGGAAGGTCTGATTTGATCATGTAACTGCGAAGGTCTCCAATAGATGCTAAACCATTTTCAGGTATATGACAGGTAACAACTTCCATAGTTGTATTACATGAACTGAACCAAGATGGCTTAACCCCCATCTGCAAAACCATCCGTAATGCCTGTATGGATTGTCACTGCAGTGAGATATATACCTAGGATCCTGATTCTCCTTCATATTTCTTAATTTTCTTTTCAAAATCAATTAGACTGTGTAGTGTGTGCAAGCTCATTCATCATTACGTAAGTCAACCATGTAATTCAAACTGCAATTAATTTCCCCATTACATTGGCAACAATATACTTTTTGACAAAAAATCATTCTCATACCGAAGCATGTGCTGCAGGAAATAATATGGGTAAGCACAATGGAATTGGCCGGAATCTTTCTTTAAACATCCTTGGATTGAAACCTGAACTGGTCTTAGCACCATTGCTGTACATCAGAAAAGAAAATTGGCCGATATTGGTGACAGATAATAAAAGCAGAATATGTCTGGTGAAATCGAAGAAATAGGAACAATCAATTAATTGAAATTGAAGTTAGATTTTGATCAAAAACTTCTTGCATCAAAAAGCAACATAAATAAGTTAGACTAAAAACAGATAATGACCTCTGAAAGGAGTCATGTTCCTTGCGAGTCAAATCAGAATCATATTAAACTAATAAGCATGTGAACATTGTGAAGAGAAGAAAGAAATCGGCAAGAAAGATACAAGTCGCAAATAACATCCATATTGCTTCCACCATAGGTATTTATGTTGCATATAAAGTATCACGGGGCATTCCATTCCTGAAACAGAAGTAATTAATTCCATAGGGATTTCACATGTTCATGCGCCAAAATGTCAAGATGTCCTTCCATTATGTATAAAAAGGGTTCCATTTCCTTTATAGTTAAACTTTGGAAATCCTAGGTTCCACGAATCATCTCATTCATGGAAAATAAACCAAAAAAGTAAGCACATTATAAGGAGAAAAACAATGGCAGCAAAGGTTTTTTATTTTAGCTATTATTTTAGGACAACAAGTATGAACATATATATCATGTAACATGGATCTTAATCTTCTCATATTCTCTAATAAGTAGTTCATAATTTCAACATTCCACCATATAGACCTTGTGCCTCTCATTTTCCAGCTAATTATCTTCCGTGCATGATCTTAATCTTCTCCTATTCTCTAGTAAGTAGTTCATGATTTCAACATTCCATGATATAGACCGTGTGGCTCTAATTTTCCAGCTAATTATCTTCCGTGCATGTATCCTTTATATGCAATAACCCAATCATGATTCCATTTAGAATTGTGAGTAGGCCATGAATATCATAGTTCCACATCTCACACGCAAACACACACACACACACACACACACACACACAGATGTGCCTATATGTTACTTATACCTAAATATGCAAGACTTCTTTTGTAGGATAATTATACACGATGGACAAAAACAAACAATTTCTCACATGGGCCAAGTTGGGCCATGAAAGCTTTAATAGCATCATAGTCTGAAGCCCTTTAGTGCATAGGGATACTTTGGTGACTCAAATTATGTAATATGAGGTGTGGTTAGTCCAAGAATGAACCAAATGAAAGCTGTTGGCCCTGTTACAACACATTTTATTCTGATTAGGTTCAGCATTGTACATAAAGGGATGAATTAAATAGTCCCACATCCAAGATTCTATGGGTGACTTGGAGTTAAGGATATGGGGCACGTTTTATAGCACAAAACCATGAGATCTAATATGGGATAAACCAAAGTGGACAACCCTCATATAGGTTGGGTCAAGACATGACGTTATATATAGAAAATCTTCCAATATTGCACTTTAACTTTCTAATGGAATAAAAAACTAAGAAAATTACAAAGAAAAACCTAGTAATTTCACAGAGTTGCAAAAAGAGCCTGTGCATTTATCTTTCCATTTATAAGATATGTGTTTTATTCAGTTAACAAAAAAAAAAAAAAAGCAAAAACTGGTAATGGTGTTAATCCCTGCTTATGTGTTAAGGGCGATTTCACCATTTAACTTAAAATCCCACCTAGTATTAAAAGAAACCTCTTTTTTTAATCTGTTGAAGTCGTGTAGTAAACTTTAAACCCTAGTTTCTATTTTGAGGTCTAATATGGGATGAACCAAAGTGGACAACCCTCATATAGGTTGGGTCAAGACATGACGTTATATATAGAAAATCTTCCAATATTGCACTTTAACTTTCTAATGGAATAAAAAGCTAAGAAAATTACAAAGAAAAACCTAGTAATTTCACAGAGTTGCAAAAAGAGCCTGTGCATTTATCTTTCCATTTATAAGATATGTGTTTTATTCAGTTAACCAAAGAAAAAAAGGAAAAACTGGTAACGGTGTTAATCCCTGCTTATGTGGTAAGGACGATTTCACCATTTAACTTAAAATCCCACCTAGCATTAAAAAAAACCTCTTTTTTTAATCTGTTGAAGTCGTGTAGTAAGGCCCTGTTTGGATAACCAAATATTATGCCATAATCCATACATTATGACATAATATAATATTTTCACAGAATTATGCCATAATGGCTGTTTGGGTATCTAATTTACACTACAAAATTATGCCATAATGTGAGAATTATGGCATAAAAAAATATTCCACTCGGAGTGGAATATTTTTTTATTTTGAAGTGTGGGACTTTTTCTCATTATAAAATGGGTGTAATATTTATGTGATATTTTTTTATTTTGTTAACCAAACACTCGTTCTGTAATAATAAAATATCCCACAATTTCTGTAATAATTATTTGTATTTCCTACGTAATAAAATTATGCCATATTTTTTTATTTTGTAACCAAACAAGGCCTAAATTTTAAACCCTAGTTTCTATTTTGAGGTCTTTATTGCGAAATTGCCCTTGCCACATAAGCAAAGATCAACACCATCACAGTTTGTTTTTTAGTTAATTGAATAAAACACATTCTGTACATGGAAAAAATAAAAGCACATACCCTTTTTTGCAACTCTGTGAAACCATTTTTTTTTTCTTTAATTTTCTCGAAAAAGAAGGTTAGTAAACAAAAAGATTGGACCAAAATAACAAGAAAGAACTTACATATTAACCTCGATAAGACGAAAGCTACTATCAGCTCCAGCAATGCATAAGACAAGAGGTTCATCTTTATTTGTGCGCATTGGTAACCAATCAAGTTCAAGCACAAGAGTTCCTGGGGATTGTGGCTGCAGAAGGGCATTGGCTAATGGATCAGATGAATCCTGCACACATTACAAAATCCATGATCATTTGTAGCTAAACAATTTATTTTTCTCCAAATTATTGGCCTAATAAAAAACTCTAACACCAAGATAGTCATCAATCATCATTAGTAATGCATAACCTGACAACAGTAAGGTCAGTATTCATTATTCGGTGAAACTTCTCTTCTAATATACCCCTTGAAGGGCAACTGCACATTTATTCACAACTGTGTCATCATCTTCCGCCCATTAAGAATAGCAAGTCATCCCCATTTCAAGGCCTACATAGCCACAATCCGAACTCAGCCCTTACAGGTAATTTTACTCCCTTTGAAGATGTTGATGGTTGAAAGGACCACATGATGATATGTAACACTTAAGATTCACCATGCATTAACTCCAAGTTTTCCAAGCTCTTTTGTGTTCTTAGTTTGCTAGACTTAGCAATTTGCCTAGAACTTGTGGGATAAAGGTTGACATGATCAAGAAGAGTTGATTAAGTACTGCACAGGATATTGGAGAACTCCAACAAAATATTTCATACTACAATATTTTCCAAGTACAGAAATTCATTTGCACAACATATACTTATCATAAAGCATTTTCAATGCAACTCAGAGAATAGGCATGCAATAAAAATTTCAGACACTTGATTTTCATAGCTACATGATTATTCTATATGCCTTAACCCATTTTGTTGGACAAAACATTAATCTGCTCGGTTAACAACTTCCAGTTAGCGTCCTTGTCAATGTTAAACAGAAAAAGGAAAAATGTTGAGTGTTAAGAGTTGGAAATTGAAAATATGCCATTAGGACTGTAAGCGAACCGAGAACTTACAAGCTCCGCTTACTTTAGCTCAAATTAAAATTGTTCTATATACTACCCACTACAAGATATCTGATATTTTATAATAAATAAAATCTACATATCACAATTAGGTGTATGCTTATTATTCATATAATAAAAAATTTACATAAATGTAGAAAGGGAGAGTTTAGACTACACATTTATAAAGCACTGACTAAATTAGACAGTAAAGATAAATAATCACAAGAAAATAGCAAAAGTGAAATCTGGTAGTTCTTCTCAACTTACGAGATCAAATATGGAGAATGTATTATCGTAAAAAAGTACAGCAATGCGTCCTCTACTGCAATCTCCAGAAACAACAGGGGAGAATTTTATCCTCCTAATTCCTTCTTTGTGAGTGTTGAATGATGAAGATAGGCCTGTTGTTACATCCCACCAACGTATGTTACCTAGTCTATCTCCCATAACCTGATATAAATGAACAAATATGAAGATTATTTATTCAGGAATTGAAGTGAAAAATCCATTGTCTACACTGGGAAAGTTTAAAATAAAATAAAAAATGAAAAAGAAAAACCCAAATCCAAGATTAGTGGAGCAGATAATACATACTACATGAGGGAGGCGATATGCCATGGCAGTAACCAGTCCATCTGACGAAACAAAAGAAGAAGACGGCCATTTTGGTCTGAAGTAGGAAAATGAAATGAGCACTTTCCACAGGGGAAGCAAGTTAGCTAAGAGCTACAAATAAATTCATCTCTAATGCAAGGGGTATCAAGATATTAATATTATGCACAAAACCGGGGAACTAAATGTTCTAAATTCTTGATCAAGTTATAGGGAATAAATTGCAGGCTAATTTGATCATAGCCCTTAATTTATAATATTTACTTTCAACTAGATCTCAAGTCATGAATTAAACGATAACTTGCATAAGCTTTCCCTTATTCATGTGCATATTTGATAATTGTGAAAAATATAAATAGCGTGGAAGAGTTATCAAAAGCTATGCACTTGGAAGACATTCTCTAATAAAATGTCAGTAGTTATGATTGAGATTAAGTAGCTCAAGCATTAATTTTCAAGCTATTCCACAGCCTCACTACTTCAGCAAGCCATTCAATTCTGGCACTATTGAACAGGATGAATACGAGAGATTGTGGAAAAAACACTTTGTGGGAAGAGAGCTCGTGGGAATCTTACAAAGCAACACTATTGAGCAAAGCAAAAAGGATGGTTCCAAACCCAAACAATAAACTTGGATATATCAATAAAAACTTTATTATCAACTAACTCTGAGAATTGCAGTAGCATGAACGATAGAGAATATAACATAAAGCTCTTCTAAATGAATGCATACAATAAGTCTATCAGTTGCTAGTATTTGCTTGATATTATCAATTGAATAATAACAGAGATATTTCACCATGGATGCTACACTTCTAGGGAACTAAATGTTCTCATCGACCTTCAAGTGATTTAGTATAAGTAACAATCTTAGGAAAACGCAAATAGTGATACTGTATCTCATCTAGTCGATCTATTTTAATTAGGCCTTAGATTGTCCAGGAAAAGCTGCATCACAGCTACCAATGGTCAACAAAATTAAAAGATACTAGTTTGCTATTTGCCCATAGCTGTCAATTGACTCAATTCTAATCTAAAATGTGAGTTTGCTATGTTTCCTTTTCTGTATACGCCTGGAACACATTTGTCAGGGTACAAGATCCCGGGGGAACATGCAGGTTGCCAAGAGAATATTCACCTAAAATCGCGTATCCTCCGCCCATGAACTTCAAACACACCAAGTGCACCATTTACTAGTGCAAAAGCGAAACTCTCGGAAGTGTCATCTCCAGAACCTTCTGGAGTTGCTTCTGCAAAAGAGTACCTTTCAGCTTGGAGCAGAATAAGGGATGCAAGCAGTTGTTCAAAAAAATAAATGAGACTATGGATAAACTTTCATCAAATAAACCTCTTTCAGAAAAAAAAAATCTTACTCAAATTCATAGGTGATGCATTCCCACTAGAAATATTATTGGAGGATTGCTCCTTGGAAGATATTAATGATTGCCTAGAAGATCCATTTTGAAGAGGGCGGGGAGCAGATGGAAGGGTCCACTCCAGTACAGTAAAAGGCAGAGCTAACGATCTAAGCTACAAAAGTAAATAAAGAAATTATTTACCACAACAGTAGAAACTTTCAAGCTATGCTTTGCATGAAATCCAGTAGAACATCACCAGACAATAATATTTACCATGCCAGATACTCGCAATTCATAAATCGCCCTTTAGATCAATTCTGTTTCTTGACAACAAGAGGAAAAATAGACATGGGCAAGGAGGACAACAACCAATGGCGGGCAACAATTGAAATACATATTTTGGCAACATTTTTTTCCTTCGCTTTTCCAGTGATTTCTCAACTAAAAGTTTTACTAAGCAGCTATAGGCCATTAAAGTTCTTCATATTTGGTTTAGTTCCCACAGTAACGATGAATGTTATGGTCCAGCTTTTCAACCAGCCACTAAATATTTTTGAAGATTTCAATGATAAAACATGGTTATTCCAGTAATTGAAGAAAGTATTAACTTGTTAAGAAGTGATGAAGCCTTTCATAGTAGACTTATATAATAGTGAAAGTTTTTGGCTGCAGTAATCAGTATCATCTAATTTTTGAACTAATGTCCTTCGTAAGCTCTCTATATTGATTTTGGGCTACAAATATAAAAGGCTATGTCCATTGACTGATATATGTTGGAGAGATAATAAAATTGGCTACACTTTCAGGGAAAACATCTTCTAATCAGGGAAAACATTAGTTAAAAGGATTAAATATATATATTAAAAAAAAGAAGATACTAGCAACAATCAAGGAATTTTATATACAGGAGCAACAACCTCCTATTTATACCAAGCACAAATGGAACACAAAAATGTTGAGAGTCTGTTATTCATACTGTGGCATATACAATTGAGAAATCAAGAGAAAACATAGCATGCCCAAATCCCACAAAATAAATAAATCAGGTCATTCATACATAAGAAGATAAAATGTTGGGCAACTCTGTCACACAAAAACAAGGAAGAAGGTTGTGCACTTGCTGACTGATAACTGCTTTTGTCTACACACCCTTTCCTTGAATGTTTTAGATAGTTAATACTTAAAACTCAAGCACAGTAGCAAACAAATGCATCAATAGATTCCTAAACGCATGTATTTTGATATAAAGCTATTAAAAATTAGATGTTTCAATGGTATTACAAATATTTTATGGATAATAATTAACTTATATTACTTATAAAAGGAATACTATGAATACATCAATTAGTGGTTTTAATTGAAACTCAATTTCTCAAACATTGGATTTACAAGTACAACCACAATAAAGCTACGAGCAGAAAGGTTGTACCATTATAGGATTCTTTGTCATAGCCCACACTTCAACAGGAGCATCACGAAATACAATGAGAAGGTACCTGCAAGGTGCTGTTGTCATCCTAAGAGATAACATGACAAAGCTAACATCACCAAGTCATGACATATACAAGCAAACAAGAGAATAAGAATATTCCGTAAATTGTCTATTGTGATCCTTCGTAGTGGTAATACACACAATAATCTCCTATGACGTTTCTATTTAGAGAAGGAACTAAAAACGATTAACCAACAAGGCATAGACAGGAGCAAAAACAAATTAAAATAATGATGTTCTGCAAACATTATGTTTTCATAATCCATCACTTTAACAGGCATAGACAGGAGATATTAGATGTCATCAATAATCGTTATGCCCGGCCACTTGCCACATCAAGTTCTAACAGAGATGCAGTACAGCAACTGGTTTAATCATCCAATGATGATAGCAAACTCTTATCTAAACAACAATCCTAATGAGGTAAAATGGGTCTTTAAAATATGTCTGTTACTCCTAAGACACTATAGGGCATTTGGTTCATGAATCTAACAGTGATTTTTCAGGATACTTTAAGTGGTGTTTAGTTGGGGATAGGTCAAGAGAAGCTACTGTATCTCAGCTTATTCCAACGTCTCCAACCAAACACCACCATTGCAATAACTTGAAACATAAGAACTCTTATTATGAAATATAGTTAACGTTTAAAAATTCAGCAAATATTAGTAAATATAAACCCTTAATTACAAACATAACTCTACTAACTGAATGTTTGTTTTAATTAGTATCAATTAAATCAAAATTGGGTAAACTTGGAATAAAAGCTCTCCTCCAAACTAAATTCAAACTTTCAAAACCTGTCCCCAATTTATTCCAACCCCAACAAAACACCACTTTAGTGAGGAAATAAAACGCCTAAATTTCTAGAATTGACTTCTATCAGGCCTAGGTTGCCAATGGTCATGGAATCCGGAATCATATTAAAACGGCACGGAAATTCTTTGAAGAATATTAAATTCACTGAATTACCCTTCACGTTACTTTCCAATAGTTGAGTCTAGATAACTAACTAAAACCTTCCTAACAGCAGTATTTTCTAAATAATGGTATCACCACTAATGCCCCCAACCTTTTATTTCCCGTGGTATGCAGTGCAGGTACAAATGGATTTAATATGGCAGAGGGATATTGGTCAAGGTAGCTTAATCATATTAAGCAAACAAAATTATCATTCTAAATCCATGGTTTAAAAATCACATATAAAAACAAATATATGTTTATCAGTTAATGAATCAACAAAAAAAGAAAAGGAATTCCAAGGTATCAACCAAACATGGAAATCTTGGATTCTTAGATATTACACTTGTCATGCAAAGATCCCAGGTGGTACCATCTCACTCTTGGGCATCAAATTTGATCACTCCAAACCAAATAATCCATCAGAATATTATATTATGGATGACTAATGACAATGGAACAATTTTATCCTTTTTTGCAAAAAGTATGACTAAAATCAATTCCTTTGGATGGACGAAGGAACGTAGGTTATCACAATTTCTACAAAACAAGTCATACAACAATTATGGACTGATAACATCAATTTGAGATTCAATAAATCCAAAGAACACAATCCTACAATAGATACAAGTTCTCTTATGAATGTATTTTAAAAATATGATCAGTTTCCCAGTCTAAAACATTCTTATAATCGCATCCGACTGTCAAACTCATGCTTGAATTTCTATAGTATAAACTCATAAACATTTCTCAGAGGTAACAACAATCACCCTTTAACAACTTTGAGCACACTATAAATGTGGGGCATTTAAAACAATTAATATATCAAGATCTCTTGCGTACTTCAAACAATAATGGTGATAGTAGTGGCATGGCATACGTAAGAAAGGTGTTCTGGACAAAAGTAGAAGTTGCTAAGGTTTTTGTCGAAATGATCTTGTGAGCATCAGCATAAAAGACCATTCCTCCCATTTGGCTATAATTGCAAATCTAGAGAATTTCAATCCAGTTGCAAAAAACATTTTTAGATTGAGAAAGTAGAACTGTTTGATGTCGAATATTAGAACTCACTAAACTAAACCCCAAACCAAGCCCATAAATAGGTTCGGATACATAAAGGTCTAGACTATTTCAATTCTCCTTCCTAACATCATCTTTGGAGGGTAATAATCATCTAACACATCAAGCTTCTTATCATAGATCATACAAGATAAGCAATTCTACTCCATTGAGCAAAGGTTCATCTGGTGCATCAGAATCAGTTTTTGCGCGAACACCAACAAGCAACAATATATGAACCAAATATGCTTCAAAATATTATGACTAGAGCCAAATCAGATCATTAGCCTCTTACAATAATTAAGGTCCACAAAACTTCAGTAAGATACATGACGCAGCAAGCATTGTTTATTCAACCAGATTTTAAATTAGCAGAAAATGCAAACGATAATTACAAAGAGTTAAGTAGGTTAGGTCAACCTTCCCGATGAAGACGCCCTTATAGCCCTTATTGGTGCACGTTCTGACTTTTGTAATACCCTGAATGGGCGATTGAGTCCACTTCTAAGGCAGGTCACAACAAGTCGATTATTAAAGCCACCTACTTTATCATTCACCTGTATGCACCAAGTAATACATCAAATGACAACAAATTGATTGCAGCAACTCATAGCAATGGAAATGGCAGCAGATAACAAGCATTGACATTAAGTAATCAATTCAGAACTTCACAATTATGGTGCACAGCATTAACGAATGGCAATCTTAAGGCCAACAAAAATGATACGAAACTAAAAATTGCACGCAGGTAGGCTTCACCCTTAAATGCACGATCTTGGGAATGACAGAAGCATACAATTAGTATCTGAAAAGTAAATAAATTAAATAGTACTCCTGCAGGGGAAAATGTACAACGCAATCCAAAATAATAAGCACCTGATTGTATGAGAAAGAAACAAGGCGAGAATTCCCAAGCCATCTAAGGCCCCTCACAGTGCTATTATGAACAGAAAAGCTCATTGCAACTGCATTTGCAGAAACATCAACAACATCAATTGTCCCGCTCTGCGTTCCAAGAGCAACAAGAGGGACAGCTGGTGCAGGAACATTACCCCCACCTAGAAATAGGACAATTCAACCAAATTTTTTAGTGAAAAATCATAATATAGATCTGCTGCTATAATTACATTTGAACATTAAAACTAAAGCACTTGGTAGTTGAGGGAACTACAGGCCACGGTAGCGATCAAAGAAGGAGCTGGAACAGCTAGAGTGGATACTGTTGAAGATAGAAGCTGAAGTTGGCCAATCAGGCTCATCTACAAAAAAGAAAGTTGATAATTAGCAATGTGATGCTCGCCAAAGTAAGATAAGACGAAAGTTGAGAAATAGATAGCCAATGGAATCAGATAGAAGCATACAAGAAGTTTCACATATTCTCCAGCAATAATGTCAAGTGCATTTGCTTGTACTCGAGAAAAAAAAAAACTGTAAGCAGAACGTATATTTCATTGAGCAAACACTGTTCTTCATTATGATGATGAACCATGCCTTGTCTAAAGGAGTATAGAGACACCACCAAATTTAAATTTCCAACTAAGCTGAACTAAATTCTATATCTGGTCATGCACATATTTCCCAAGTTCTCTTAGACAAGAGGTATAAAACCCTTTCTTAAAGGTTGAAAGGTCCACCATATTGAATAATCTATACCTTACAAATCTCAAAGAGGATTCAGAAAACAAATGTCTTGCTCATCATCATATGGCTGCCATAGGAAGTTATTTGATGTGGCACAAGGTACAGATAGATAGGCCTCCTCTCACGAAGGGACTCTTATTAAAAGCCAAGTTACTCTGCTTTTATCACAACTTGTGATAGTATCTTTATCCTAAAAGCCAATGACAGATGTTTGCTCTTGCAGGCAACCTCCACAGAGAGAATAAACCGCGCACGGCAGATGTTTGCAATACTTCCATATGTATCTAATAGAAAGGTCAATGCAGACACCCTTTTAAAACATCTTCTGGAAGAATTATCTGGGACAAAAAAGGTAAACCTAAATCTATTTTGAATGTTTCAGTAGTTGAATGAAAAAGAATCAAAAGAATATGATATTTGAATATTTTTACCAAGAAGACGTCATTCTAATTTGCTTGCAAAATGATTATGAATGAATTTATGTTTGCAAATCCAAAATTCATCCCTCAAGGCCATTCCAGAAATAAGAAATATCAAGAACTTGTAGACTATATGATGGTATTGATCTAATTTCTGCGCATCAAAGAGTTCATAAGTTTTTTACTAACAATCATAGATGATATATAAACTGAAATGCCTGAACAAAAATTCTTAGATTGCAAAAGACCAGAGCCTCATAGTATATTATATATATTAGCACCATAGAAAACACATGTGTGCACCATATAATAAATGACAGCATGAAATTTTAACATAGGATTTGAGACTGAACTATATCCATGGCCATTTAAATATGAATGATCTACATGTAGAATGAAATTACTCATCTTAACCTAGAATGTGGAATTTGAAACAAAACATAAACATTTTCAAACACTATATCAAGCAATCAAGGGGTTGTAACATAGCAATGATAAGATAATGCATGGTCAGACTTCAGTCAGTTTCGAAATTTCCATTTTTTTTTATCTTATACTTAAACTACATATTTACAAAGCACCTTGAAATCTGAGTACGTAAATGCATAAATTATGTAAAGGAGAAGTTGAGAGATGTGAAATGTTATTCACAATAATGGTTTACTTCCATCTAATAAGAAAGATGGCATAAAAAGGAGCAGGTTGGCCTGCTTAAATGAAACAACTCCACCCGGGTAGTTCCAGGTTCGAGTCCCGGGCAACCCATACAGAAAGAAAATATCTTCTTTTTTTTTTTATTTGAACTCATTTAAATTGGAAATTGTCTGCTATGGTTATGACTACAATTTTCAACAACAACAACCAAGAAAAAAAAAAGAGAGAGAAACTGATTGGAAGCTGCTCCATGTGACTGACCTTTGTGAAGAAATTTGACTCTTGAGAACTAGAGCTAATGGCGCGAATTTTAGCACTCTCCACAGGTTCTGACTCTTTGGCTTCAGTTTGCATCTGTAGGACTGTTTCTTCACATATATCAGCAGCCTTGGTCATTTCTGATGAGGTGCCCTGAACATCTGTGAAATTGTCAGAAGCTAACAGCCAGCTCCAGATTTTTCCATCATCGGAAATCGAGACCAGATATGAATTGGAAACAAGATCTGTTCTGGTGCACAAGTCTGAGGGCAGAGAATGGCAGGCAGCTGATGACAAGTGTGCTGAGAGGGAAGACACAGAAAGCTTCCCAACTTTCTGAAGAAAAGATTCAGACTGGCAGAGAATAACAGCAAGAACTGAAGGAGAAGGAACAGCAGTACCAATAGATGGCATTAGCTCTCCCACCTTTGACAAGGCATGCACCTGTTCTCCTCTGCATTCATAAACTAGTAAGCAGGACTGATAATTGCAGAGATCTATATCCATTATGCAAATAAGTATAGAGTATATGAGCATACAAGACACACAAAAGATGTATTTGCTGAATAGCCCATGAACAACACAAGAAAGACCAACATGGAATTTTGCTAACAGTAAATAAACATCCCACCACATAGATTTAGCTCGCACATGGTAATAACTGGGCACATACACAGATAAGCAGGCAAGGCTACAACATGAATAGAAATGTCAGTATAGGCCATTGAGATATTGGTATGCAAAAAAAATATTCTTCCTACAATAATTCAGAAGGCACTCCACACCACAGAGGCCCTTGTTTTATCTGGTTCGATATTATAATTCAGAAATTAAGGTAGAAAATAGGGTATGATAGTAAACAGTAATCATAAGATGCAGGATTGTCATCCAGGGTAAGGTTTAGGGAGGGAACTTTTAGAAGTGAGTCTAAGAGAACCAGGGGTCTAGAGTGAGGTTGAGGGCCCTTTTAGAAGGAAGATAGGAGACACCAGGTATGTAGGTGAAACCTTGGTCGCAGGGCCATAAGCATAAAACCATAAAACTCACCAAAGATAATGCAAAGTCCTCTAGTTACTAGCCTCTCCCTTACAACAGACAGTAAGTTGTATTGCATTTCTCCATTGCTCTCTTGTAGCAAACCCATAACGATTAGCTCTCTTAGATGGCAGTAGTTTAAGTTTGAATGATAGGCCAAAAGGAAAAAAGGTAAATCCTACACTCATGACACATGCTTGCTGTTAAATTCAGAAGCAGAGAAACAGGAAAAGAAATTACTCCTTCCGCTTCCATGTGCTTAGTTTTCCATCGAGATGAGAACAGTATAGCTGATCTATACCCGGATCAGGCATCACATCCATGAACTTGCCCATCCCACGAGGCAATGAGGTAGAAGAAAGTGAAGCCCCATACTGAAGGTCGAAGACAATGAGTTCCTTGGGGAAGGTGATCAACAGGATATGTCTCCATAGAGGTGAGAATGAGAACCTCGCGCAGAAGAGAGGGAAGACTGCGAGGGCGGAGGAGTTTGGGGAAGCAGACAAGGATTCTTTGTCCAGCTTCTGAAGCTCAGCATGATCCAGGACTCCGGAAATCTGGTGCTCCTTTATGGAGACATCAACCTCCAAGCCACCAGTGAGGACGATGGCAGAGAGCAGGAACCCACGGAGCCCGAGGACGCACAAATGCCTGGAATCGAAAGGATCGCGGTGTATGCAAGAAAGGAATTCGGGGGATGCGTCGTACTTCCAGATGCAGCGGGCAGCAGTGGGGTTCCAGAGGGCGAGGAGGGAGGGCCCATGGATAGCGGCGAGGAGCCAGGTGTCGGAAAGTATCCAGCAGAGATCCTGGATACCGAGCCGGGATCGTTCGGCGCCACCAGAGTCAAGGTCAAGCCACTGGACGACGAGCCTGGATCGGAAGTCCCAGATGGCGATGCGGCCCTGGCGGTCCCCAACGGCTAGGCGAAGATGAGAGTTGGAGGGCTCGTCCTGGGTAGAGAGATCGCGTGAGATGGACTGCGGGATCCACCTGACGGCCGTGACGAAGGGAGCAAGGGCGTGGCCAGAGGTGACGAGCAGCGGGGATGGAGAGCTCTGGGAGGGGGCGGGCATGGGGAGCACGGATATTAGCTGCATGGAACGCGGGTCGGCCACGACGATGCTGCTGCCGGCACCATAGGCCAGGAGGCCCCCTGCACTGCAGTCGGCGCTGCCTCCGTTGTTCCGGCTGGATGGACCCGGAAGCATGCAGTCCCACGCCTCCTGTGATCGCGGCGCGGCCATCTTCCCTCCACGCTAACAGGACACTGGCTGCGGATCCAAGAGATGGACTTGAGACAATGAAGGGGAAAGAATGTTGTAACCACCGTTAATAATCACCGACTAAGTTCTTACAAAAGAGGCAATCGATGCACACCACATCAGTGATCCAAAGGGAAGCCCCAGTTCCACATCATGATGTCTAACGCGCGCCAGCCCCAGATGCTCTCATGTATTGGGCTCGAAACCCCACGGCGCTTAATCATGGTAACAGGGGACGCCTGATCTCCGACGTACCCCTTCTTGGTCGTGGAACATTAAATGAGCCACTTAGGCATTTGGTGCTTTGCAGTTTTTCTCATGCGGGTTTTTCATACGATTACTTCCTGTAAAGTAGGATTGCAGGGTCTAATTCTCCAATTTTTTCTTGATCGAGTCTTTATTATTTTCTTTCTTGGTTAATTTCATTAACTATTGATACTCTACTCTAAGGTTTTTTTTTAACCCTATTATGCTCTCATAATTTTTGCCTGACTTCCTCGCAAGCAAATAATACTTAATAATTTAATCAAATCAATATGATCCTCCGTCAAAAACAACTAAACAATTAAAACAATTTCAGGTGCCTTAAGAAAACTTGTAATAATAATAAACAATTACATCTTAAATAATTTAATATATGGGTAAAGAATTATAATTCAAACTCAAAAACATTAAAAAAAATAAGCAGCTTTCAAAGTTTAGACAAGGAGAAGAAAGTAAAAATGAAAAAATGAAAATGAAAGGGAAAGAACAAAGAAAATAAGACTAGCGGCATAAAATATTGTTGCCAAGTGGATAAGCTAAGGAAAAAAAGATAACACAAGAATCTTGCATTTTCAAAACTTTCACACCCACTTTGCAATTTTTCATACTCTTCTAAATCAATTTTTTTAATCAAAGGAAAAATGATTACAAGAGACCACTCATTTTGTATAATTCATGTGAATACCAAACAAGTGAAAGTTACATTTACTTTCCCTTCGAAGTGATTAAACTCAAACACACCAATGTCACCAAACACCCATAATGGGTTGTTTACTACTTTGTAGTGAAAGACTTTGAAAAGTCTTTCATTGTAAAACCTTTCTCTATAATTATTTTTTTTGAAAAGTAACAATGAAATATTAAGTATATCTAATAAAAATTGTAATTAAAATGCATGCAAAACTAATTCTTTCCGTTCGTATGGATAGGTTTTGATATAGTAACAGACATTCTCAATTTTTCCCTTGATTAATATAATTAATAAAATTTAAAAAAAACACACACACACACACAAAAAGGAGAAATCTCACCATTAAATACGCATAACATAAAAAAGTGCAAAAAAAACCCTTAAAAAACAAACAACCATCACCACAAAAAGAAAAAGCATTGAAAAAAGTAAGAAAATTACCAAAAAGGAGCCAAGGAGTGATCCGTCTTACACTGAGGTTTTGGGAAAAGGAAGAAAAGCAGGGAGTTTTGCTCTAGGCTTTCAAAAGCCAGAAAAAAAAAAAAGAAATTATGTTTAAATAAGGGGGTAGTATTGGAATTTTACTTGTTTCACATTTTCAGGACCACCGTATAATCTTTTTCACACCCTTCCCTTGTGAATCATATTCCCTAGTTAAAAAAATAAAGTGATTGCATTAAAACCACCATGTGGTGTTTCGGCTTTTCCGTGCCTGCGCTCATCATCCCAAGAATTCCCATTATATTTTATATAATTATACTAATATTTAATTAATAATAAAAAAATTTTGAGTTTAGAAAATTGGGCATAACATTATATTTATATCAAAAATTTAAAAGTATAAAAAATCTTATTGTCTGAATTTTTTGGGTTGGATTTGTTCCATATTTAAATCTGGACCCGGCCCATATTAACAAAATTTCTGTTCAAACTCGGTTCATTCCGAGTCAGATAAAACTGGGCCGACGGGCCCGGATAAGCTATTGCCACCCCTAAATTTAGTTTTCCACATCAAACTTTCGTGAACATCTTGGCACTCACAAACAATAAAATTGGATGGAGTGTGGTAAATGAACACTATTACAGTTGAACAAGCAAGCCAAACATTTTTGTAAAGATGAAAGTCCAAAGTAAACAATTTTATAATTTAAGGGTTGAAGTGGGCATTAGCATAAAGTTGAGGGGCTATTGGTGGCTTTAATACTACTATTTTTTTTTAATATCAATAAACCATAATTTATTAAAATAGAGAAGGATGAATCATATCACCCTTAAAGAGGTCTAGACCACTTGGGTGATTGAAAGTGCATCCACTCTTAAGGACCTGAGAAATCTTTTTATCTGAGTGATTTGTTAGCCTATTTAGATGGAATTATTGAATTTTGTCCTACATTGTGCTAGAATGGTTTTTTGAATAATATTTTTTGACCACATGTTTATTGTTTGTACAAATACAGTTCTGGATGTAACAAAAAAACTGAAATAGAGGAGTATGATGAAGCTTAAATAAATACTCTCACTAATTAATAATTAAAAATAATATATTAACCGATTTAATTTAATTTAATAGATGGTATTAAATTAATTATGTGATGTGCAAAATTTTTAATTTAATAAATAAATTATTTATTACCATCGTAATAAAATAATTAAATCATTTAATTAAATCATATGATTTAATTAAATAAATGTAAAAAACATGAAAATGCAACTTTGTCCCCTCACCGAAGTGGTGATCATACCCCACTTCAACCATCCAAACACAGAAAGTGGTATCCGAAGTCCAGTTTTCAGCTTAAACCAAATACACTGAAGTGGATAGTTCCAGCTGAACTGTTCACTCCCTCTGAAGTGCCACTTTCAGACTTCCATCACTTCGACAATTCACTTCCGAACCAAACGGCCCCTAAGCGATAACGATCTCTCAAGACACACACACGGCACCGGGAAGCGCTCGCAAGATGCTTTTTCAGCTTGGAGGCCATTCAAGAGTCGAATTTATAAAATGCTGGAATCCTTGTGTGAAGGCCTAAACTTCAAACTCGGCGTGCGGGCCGGCCACAAGCACTAATTATTTACATATTCTTGCCCTCAAACTAGCATTTGCTGCTTACTAAGGCGCTGATCGATGGCATAGTCATACCATGTTGCTTCTATATATAGACTCGGGGATCTATCACCTATGTATATATATCGTGTGCATAAATTGATTGCGTGGATTACCCAAGAAATTAAACGTCAGTGGAACCATTTCAAAGAGACGCGGATTGGAGATGCAGCTGAATTGCATTGTTTTAAGAATCACATCATAGAGAAATAGCTTTTTTTCTTCTTCTTTCTTGCCTACCCGCAATTGTCTTTTATTTTACTGCTACGATAGTGAGCTACAGGGCACAGCATGCCTGGACTGTGCTGGAAAAGCTGTTTGCCGGAATTTTACTTTATTTTATTTTGCCAGAAAGCATGAAGAAAAAGAAATGAGGGAGTGTAAGAAAGAACAAAAAGAGCTAAACTGAAAATGAGGGGAGGAAGGCATGGGCTGCAGGTGGCGGTCGGGGAAAGCCGGGAAGGTGGGTAGCAGACCTGCGGCCTGCCCAAGAACCCAGAAGATGCATAGTATCCTTATCCCGAGAAGGCACGAAAGGAAAAGGGAAAGAGAAGACTCGCGAACCAAAAGTTGAGCACGCGAGGTGAGCGCTGGTACGGGCCCAGCGGGTCAATCCCCTGAGGCCGGTCCGGTAGATGCCAAGCATTCACCTCGATCGTAGCCCCCCGACGCACGCACCAGCCCCTCTGCATTCTGCTGCCTCTATCTTTCCTAATTCCCAGTCAGTCCATTTCATCTTCATTGTGTTATATCTCCGTTAGTTATTACTCAACAGACATGACTCATGTCGCCCACGGGAACATCACCATATTATATATACCTCCACAATTTCCGCTCATTGCTTCACGCCGAGTTCCCAATCCGGATTCATTCCATATTTTTTTTTTAACATTTACTAGCTGGTACGAGTCGTAAGACTGGTAGATATAGGAGAACACGTTGATCGGGCAAGACGGGTCTGTCGGTCTGGATGCTCGGGTTGGGTGCCGGTAGATTGGAAGCCGATATGAACCGCTTGATTGCAGTCCTCTTCCACCAGGTATTCCTCGTCGTTTCTTGCCTTGTACGCTCTACTGCATGTCATTCTCGAATAAATCATTAATTCATAGATCGGGCACTCGCAGGGGGTGTTGGACGAGCAGTTCATGCAGCTGCGGCAACTGCAGGACGATTCGTCCCCAAACTTCGTATATGAGGTGGTCACCATCTACTTCCGAGAGTCGGAAAAGCTTCTTAGGAATCTAAGAGCCCTGCTGTATGTCCCAGACATCTTTCCTCGATCTTTCTTAGTTTGTATTTTACATTCACTCTATGCCACGAACCCTAATGATCGTAGTTTTATAAATTTATGAATTCACATGTTTTTCGTACGGATTTTGATGGTAATATGCAGCACGGACAGGGAGTGTACTGACTACATGAAGATGGGCATACACCTGAACCAGATGATGGGCAGCAGTTCCAGCATTGGTGCTAAACGTGTTAGAAACGTCTGCGCTGCCTTCCGAACCGCCTCCGATCGCAGCAACTGGATTGGGTACGAGAATGCGATAGTCTCCTAGACATTAATTTTATTAATGTGTACACAGTACTGTTGCACAGGAACCAAGCATGCATGCCTCGGCATCCTCCTGCCTTGAAAGCATGAGAACCGAGAGGCATAAGAAGATTTCAGCAGTGTGCTAGCCTATGCATGCGCGGTTGTATTATGCTGCATTAATTAATCTCCAGCATTGAGAAGCACTGCAACATAAAAAAATGGATTAAGAGCAATTCTCAATTTGGCCAGCCATACGCACATTGTTATACATGCACGGACTTCTTTTCAGCGCCTTTTTTTTTTCTCTAGATTAGAATATATATAAAAGATATCCGTCGTGCAGTGTAATTGTTCCCATGTTTCTGCTTATCCACTTCTACTTTTGCTTGCTTTCAGATGCATTCGGTCGTTGGAGGTGCTGGAGCACGAGTACTGCTACCTCAAGAACAAATTACACGAATTCTTGCAGGTACTTTCATTTTGTCAGTTACCCCTTTATTGGGCTCATGAATGAGAGCTATTTAAGTTTATGGCTGCATGCCTGGATGAACGCTTTAATTATTGTAGCTTATTTTTTTTATAGATCGAGCAGCAGAGGATGATAGTCGCTGGAGTCAGGTATCATCCACTTCTGCAGCATTGACCTTGTTCGCCTAGCAAGCCATTCATCACCATCTCCATCGCATTCTTGTACTGCTGCCAACCTATGTTGAGGATGGCTGGTCTGAGGACGCGTGCAAACTTGTAGGGGGAGATCCACGTACGACTTTTCTTGTTTTCACCATTTATTATGTGAGAGGGCGGTGCTGTCTGCTCATTCCCTTGGATCGTCCAGAGTTTGAGTTTATATATGAATATTTTCTTTGAGGAAAACCGATCATGTCTTCCCTTTGGATGCAATCACTCATATTTCACGAAAGTTGAATGTGAGACCGAATTACATTGTCTTTTTATAAAATGGGCACAAATTTAAAAAAGCAAGAACAACAAACAAACAGACAATTATTTGTAGCTTCAAAGTATTTTCCAATATTTTTTTAATTATTAAAGCAAATACCAAGTGGTTTCTCAAACCTTTCTAAGATGACTTATTTTCCATTCAAATATAATCTTTGTGTAAATCAAAATAGTAAATAATTTTATTTTATTTTATTTATGGACGTTGATTAGCGTTAGGAGCGTGTAACATAAAAAATTGAGGGTTTTCAATAAAATAACTCTTGTTGATGCTTCCCTCCTCCACTGTCGGTTTTCTGATGGAGGAATGCTACATAAGCTGACTGCCTTACACAAATGACGTGGCATCCACGTCACTCTCCTTTATCTCTCCTACACACCATATATATATATATAATAAAATTAAAGATGGAAAGTTGATGCCCTAATTCCTCCCTTTGTCTTCATCTTCAAGCGAGCGTCTCATATCCCACTCTATCTGCAGACAAACCCTTGTCTTCTTCATTCCCAAAGTCACAACTTGGGCGAAGGCGAAGGGTTCGTCTGAGAGCGGTGGTGAGGGGTTCGGTGGCGTGGGATGTGAGACTTGCTCGAAGACGAAGACGAAAAGGTTCGTTTGTGGGTGGTAGCGACAAGGTTCATCTGCAGGCAGCGGGCAAGGGGCTTGTTTGTTTTTTTTTTTTTTTGTTAAAAGAGCTACAAGCAGCTAGAACACCAAACTAGAACAAAACAAAAACACAACAAAGCTTAGAAGAAACATCTCAAAAAGGAACAAATCTCCATAAGCCATTGGGGACAATCCTGTCCTTGGTGATAGCGCGAAAATTGTGGCGAGTGCCGACCATGAGTTGCAAGGCGATCCGACCATGAGTTCCACTCTTAGTTCTGGGAAGGATCTCAGACATTGTTTTATCTCATTGATGTCTTCTTGGATTCTCCAATTACAAGGCTCATAATTCTGTTGCATTGCTTCCAGGAGTTCTGCACAGTCGATGAAGACATGATCGCTCATTATATGCCAATCCATCATTAGTGTAACTGCAAACTTCAAAGCTAGCATTTCTGCTTCAAGGCTTGACTCCGCCCACATTTGAGTACATCCTCCCAAAACCATAGAGCTATTAGTTGTAAGAAATACAAATCCAATACCATCCGCTGCATTAGCAGATACCCAAGAAGCATTAGTAAACAAACATAAATTAGAATTACAAGGCTGTTTTAAGGTTAATCAGGAACTTCCCCATTTGTTGTCGATAACCATTTTTGATTTCCTCGACATGTTCAATTGCACGAGTCGCTATTCCACTGAAGTCCGGTTGATCACCCCTGGAAATACACCCACATCTAGTTTTCCAAATTAACCAGCAGGTTACAGCGATCATAGATAGATTAAATATTTGCCGAGTAGGAGATATAAAGGATGACATGGATTCCACATCATTCGTGTAAATATTTCATTTAAGGTATTACTCTTTCTGATGCCATGATGCTGTGTGAAGCAATTTTTATTCAGCTTTAACACTATAGGGCATTTGGTTCGCAATAATGATATATTAATGACAACTTACTAAAATAGATAAATTAATGCAAAAATACTTTTATATTTGTGAAGTTCTTGGATGTATATTTTTTAAAAAACTTTTTCAATGACAAGTTACTAAAACGGGTATTCATTGAGTTATTACAATATCTCAACTACTATCTATTCAAAACATAGTAATTGTTATTGACAATGATAATAACAACACTAATGATGATGATAATGATAATAATAATATTATTATTGTTGTTGTGGTTATTGTTATTCTTGTTTAATGAGAACAAAAATATAAAACTAAAATTTAAACATCAAACAAGATAATAAGAATAATAATACTTTCACATCACAACAACATAAACAACATTGTCATTTAGTAATTTCATAAGATTAATTCAGTAATTTCATGAGGTAGAAAAAATTATTAAGACTGAAAAAATTAAGAAAGAAATTTAAAACACAATTAATACTTTATTTCATAAAGCTAATTTAATAATTTCATAACCCCTAAAACACGAAGCACCACATGAGTACCTTCTGAAAAAAACTACATTTCGGTTTTTTATCGGTTTCTGTTTCTATAAAAAAAGCTAAAACAAACAAATTTTTTGAATCCAGAAGTGCTTAACTTATTAAAAATCACTTCTAGGATTTGTTTGGATTGACCTAAACAAAGTGCTTTTTCAATTTGATAGGACGAGTAAATTAATTACTTGCTCTATATTTTATATTTAGATAAGTTGATACAAAAGTATATGTCTGAAGTTGTTTGGATGCGTATTTTTTTAAAAAAATTTCAACGACAAATTACTAAAATAAGCATTTATTGAGTTATTATAATATCTCAATTATCATGTACTCAAAACATAATAATTATTATTGATAATGATAATAACAACACTAATGATAATAATAAAATATTATTATTATTGTTGTTATTGTTGTTTAATAAGAACAAAAAAAATAAGACTAAACTTGAAACACCAAACATGAGAACAAGAACAATAATATTTTCACATCACAACAACAAAAACAACATTGTCATGATTATTACAACAACAATTAACAACAATAACAATAACATGAAAAAAATATTTATTAGGGAGCTTAGAGGCATAGAAAACTATTTGGGTTGTAAAAGATTAGAAAAAAAATATAAAAGCATAGTCAATTCTTTATTTCATAAACTAATTTAGTAATTTCATAACAAAAAACGGCTTTTGAAAAGTGTTTTTTTCAGAAGCACCACGTGACCAGCTTATGAAAAAGCAATATTTTAGTTTTTTTATCAGCTTCTGCTTTTGCAGAAAAATCATTATAGACAAAGTTTTTTGAACCCATAAATGCTTAACTTATAAAAAAAACACTTTTGGACTTTCCCAGAGCTAATTCAAACATGGCCTTAGTTTTCAGGTATAGAATGTGGTAAGTTATACACCATACCTGGCACTTTAAATTAAAACAGACCTCAGGAAAATAAGTCATTCAGAATTTCAGGAAAGCATTATCCAACGCTACAAAGGACACAACAGGATATTATAGTAGCATATCTCTAATAGAAAGGGTTGACTTTGGTGTTGACTCTGTCTATTCCAACAAGCTTCGATTCATCCCGGAAGACTCATTTATTTTACTTAATTACCAAAACAGAAGAATCTCACAATTCATAAAGATTATAAAAGATTCACTGATTACTAAATATTAATGTGAATTATTTTTTAGGTATGGATCTACCACCTAATAATGCTTACTAAGAGTTTCAATCTGAACTCTGAATTTTCAAACAGAATCTACATAGAAGTGCCTTATTGATAAGGATATGAAGACAACCATGGCTTGTTAATTAAATCATGCCAACATAAGAAATGAAGCCGCTTATCATGCGTAGAAATAAGAACCACATATATTTTTAAGCTAAAAAAACATATTCGGATAAAAAAGTAATAAAGAATAACGAATTAAAAAAAAAACAAAAGAAAAAAGGGAATCATCGTCCTAATTTAGTTTAGAGATTGGGCTTTCATAGTACATCTTGGAAAATAATGTGTTGAGTTTAACGTGCAATAAACAAAATTCCACAAATGATGACTGTATAAACAAGGAAGTAATATACAAGCATACACTTTGATAAAATACCACTGAAAATTTGAACTTAAAATTATAAAAAAAGTAATAATTCCCAGAAAAGATGGCAACATCTTACTTTTAAATAAAACTTTTTTAAAAAACGTATTTGTGCAAAAATACCAACCTTAACTAGAAAGAGCATCAATGTGTGCGAATTTAAAAGAAACATACCATTCATTCTGTCAAAAAGAGATTCAGTTTAAACAAGGAAATGCCAAACATGAGAATATAATAATTTAAAAAACCCAAATTATAAGAAAAGATCAAGAATGATAACTAAAAAACGCTCTCAAGATTATAATTTTTAAAAGAAAAGATGCTCATAATTTAATTCAAACAAGTAACCTTCACTGCTCATAGAAAAAGAATGAAATATATATACATTCCAATTATCATAAAGATTAAAACATAGGCATTACTCAGAGAATTCATCAATGCCAGTTCTCATATCTATAGGACTAGGTCTTAGACATATCTAAAAGACGCATCACATTTTAGCTTGCCATGCACACTATGAAACACCATAAAATTTGTTTCTTGTTTGCACATGAGGTCACTAGAAATATGAATGGACAAATTGTTCAAAAAACATACATACACATACAAAGTTGCTCACAACTTGCATTAAACACCAACAAAAATTCACTGATTCTGCTAAGATTGTCTATAGTATATTTTTCAATTCTGGAGTTAAAATTGGCTGATATCAAAGTGAAAGTCTTATTCAATCAACAATATAGAAGTATGCCATTTTCATAAATTACTTATAACATCCCTGTTTGAATATTAATGGACTAATAGTTATCATAGAATAATTCAACAAACAACAAGCAATATCATGCACTTTTATCTAAGTATAAACACTTGAACAAAATAAAAAATGCACTTAGTTTCCAAGAAAGTTAAACATTTTGCTTATTCTACCAAAGACAGAGTCAATGGATTCAAATGACACTGAAAATATTATGCTATGTATCCACAAAAACTGATCATATTACTGCATGTTTGATAGTAGCACAAGTTTCACGAATAAACAATAAAAAAAAAAGAACCCAACCAGAATGAATACAATTGTTCCAGAAATTAGCTTTTATATAAATACTGTAATAAAATGAAGCAAAAATATGGGGTAAAATTTTTGGTAGGCCACCAAACTTTGGTCAATTATCAAAAAGGTGTCCCAACTTCAATTTGAATCAAAACGGTTACTCATCTTTAATTTTCTTTCACCGGGAGACTACCCGAGGGATTCCGGCAACTCAGTGGTGACGTGGAGGCCGGAAATCCTCCGTCAGCGCTGACATGGCAATCTACTCGTGGCCGCCACGTCACCACTGAGTTGCCGGAATCCCTCGGGTAGCCTCCCGGTGAAAGAAAATTAAAAATGAGTAACCGTTTTGATTCAAATTGAAGTTGGGACACCTTTTTGATAATTGACCAAAGTTTGGTGGCCTACCAAAAAATTTACTCCAAAAATATGAGATGGGAAAGAGAATTTTGAAATCTTTACTTGTTATAAATTACAGCAGAGTCTTATATAGTGATTTACAAGAGAAAAAAAGAGAAAACTAAATCTCTCCTGATAGGAAACTAAATTACTCCTGAGAAAGTTTCTAACAGAATCTCTTCATTTAAGGAATTAGTTCTATCTTTCTATTTGGCAGATTTCAAGCTGATTTTTCTGACCGTTTGAGCCCTTTTTCCTATTGTAGCTCATTCACACCTCGACACTACCTCTTTAGGCTGAGGAACAGATCCTTTCCATTCCCAGCTTGAATACAAGATTATATATAAACTCGAACCATGCAGCCCTGTTTTTAAAACACCAACCAATTGATACTCTGATGGAGCATAGGGCATAGACATTAATACTCTGTTATTTCATGTTGTACAAGATTATAAATAATATTAATAGCTGACTCGTTGTCACAAAGAGCTTCATCGGTCCTTCTCACATAATTTCAAGTCATCTAGGATAATTTTCAGTTATAGTAGCTCACACAATCCTTGAGCAATAGCTCTGAGTTATGATTCTGTGGATGATTCTTGCCATCACATTCTACTTGTTGCTCATCCACATTACCAGCTTTTAACAAGTACTCTAACTTTAAACTCAGACAAACCAAAGAATAAAACAGTTACACATTACTCTATATCACAACATTTTCATATCAACCCAAGAATTAACACAAAGTAATAAAACACAAAGAATGAGCCATGCAAATCTTGCTTTAAGAAAAACAAGTGAAAACCTCGACAACCAAGGCTAGCATTCTAATCCCTAAATAAGGATATGCATTAAATTCAGGCCGAAAGTGAAGCAGCATGGTGAAAAAGTTTCTTAATGGTTTTAGGAGTTTAAATTTAAATCTTCAAAGTAGTTTTTTATTTAGTATTTTATAATTGCCTTAGCCTTATCTATTATTTTAGTTTATTTATTTACCTAATATGCTTGTGTAATTTTCACTCGATTGTGAGTGTCAGTTCTTATATTAGAATTGTGTTCCGCTGCATCAAAAAGCCTAATTTCTAAACCAATACAACCTTAACACCCAAAGTCGGAACCTTATTATTGAACCAATATAAACTAAAAACCCTAGTATAACCTTAAAAGCCAAGGTCCTAAACTATTGACTGATATGACCTTAAATCCTAAGACCGAAATTCTAATCCCTCCACCAATATAACCTCAAAACCAAATTTTTAAATGGAGAAAAGGAAATCAAGCACAGGCTTAACATCCAGTCTCTCTTTGAAGCCCAATCTTATGGAGAGAAGAGAGGAATCAATGGAAAGCCTAAAATCCACTCTTGCACAGACAAAAACCCTAAAAACCATCCTCTCCTATTTTTAGTAATGATTTGGAAGTAAAACATGTTTTTTAGTATCTAAATTTATAAACTCATGAGGTTCATATATAGTGTTTTGCATGCATCAAATTGACCAGAGAACAAGTTTGGTTCACTGCTATAGATCTAGCGAATTAGGCCTGAACAATTAACCCAAGGGGTACAAAAAACATAAAGATATTTTAACTTTCCTTGGAAAAAAACCATGACAAATTACATGGGATTTGCAAGCTTCGAGGACTTACAGAGTCATGTATCTTGTATAAGTAGCTATAACAAAAGGCATAATTACAACAACAATAACAACAAAAGCTGTTGGTCCCAATTATTGAGGATTTGCTACATGAATCTTTTCTTTCCACGTTGTTCTGTCAAAAGACAAATGACTCAATAAGCTAGGAATAGACATATTATTATATAAAGTTCCTACTAAATACCTTTTAGGACTACATCTACCTCTTTAATGGTCCTCTACCTGAAGAACTTCTACCAACCTTATGGAGGCATTTACTAGTTGTCTTAGGACAAGTCCATACAATGTTCAATGATTCGCTCATATCACTAACACAGAGTTCCCACTAAACACCTTTTAGGTCTACGTCTACTTGTTTTATGACCTTCTACCCGAAGCGCTCCTACCAACCCTATGGAGGTGTCTAATGGTCGTCTTAGGGTATGCCCATACAATCTTAAACAACCCTCTCTTAACTTATCACTAATAGGCACTACTCCTAATCTATTTTTGATAAATTCGTTCTTTGAAGTCAATCAGTTTTTTTTTAGGACATCCATCTCAACATTCTCATTTGAGCCATGGTCAATCTTTTGAGTATGTTGTTTCTTAACCACCCAATATTCTGACCCATATATCATATCTAACTTTATAACTGTTCTATAAAACTTTGTCTTTGCCAGTCCCAAAACTGGATGAGAAAAGAAAAAGCCACCATATTAAGCAAATGACAGTCAGTAGGTAAATTTTAGTTAGAATCCAAAGAACATGAATCTTGACTAAAAGGCAGCAATACAAAATAGAAAAGGAAGAATTTAATAAAGATGGTGAAACTTAATAACACGCAAATACAACAGGAACAAAAATTTAGTTTTCTTTAGCAAAGAAAGAAATATAACCATAATACTGCATCGGCGTGGTATGTGACCATGATGATTACAATGAAGAAGGTTTGAGAAAGAATAATGGGTTATAAGATGCATTTCTACAAAATGGTATTAGTATCTAATGTGTTTGCCCCCATTATGAATTCAGTAGAAAGGACATGGATCCAGCTAGATTGGTAATAACTTCTCCATTAAAACCACAGTTGGGTTACAGTTCACTAGTTTTTAGGTATAAGTGTTTAGTTATATAGCATAGTGATGACATTTCAAATTGAAATAGAAAGCACAAAAACAGGTCAGTCAAAGTTAGATTCAAGTCAAAAAAGCATTATCAATGCTCAAAAGGACACAAGGAACCATACCGGCATATCTTTGAATTGGAAAGTTGATGTGCAGGAAAGACCTACTAAAACTTAAAACCTTAGACAGGAATTGTTTGGTAAGCTATTGATGTTTGACACCGCCAAGATGTATTGCAAAGCTTAACTTGGTGGCTTGAATTGCTGATAAAAAGGATTGAAAACTCAATTTAGTCATTGTCTATTTCAGCTGATATTGGGTTTTGATTCATCCCAAAAGACTAGTTTATTTTATCACTTTCTTAACAACAAATAGAAGAATCTACCTTTTCCTAAAGCTCGTCAAAGTATCATTAATTATCAAAGTATGGCCGTGAATTATTAACCAATAGTGATGTATAATAAGAATTTTAGTTCCAAGATTCAAAATTTCAAATAGAAGTTTAGCTGGGATCATTGTTATCAAAGACACAAGGTGCACCTAGGCGCTAGGACCCTAATATTGCCCAAGACACAAGGCATCAAAAAAGCGCTCGCCGGAGTGTATTAAGTCACATGCACATATATAATTAGATTTAAGTTTAATATAAAATAATAATATTATTAATTACATCAAAAAGATTGCTTTAAGATTAATGACTATAGCATTGGGCCCATTCTTTCTATAATCTATTCCAAATATAACTAATTAAAAATCATCATGGAATCATACGCTTAGCTGGTACGCTTATTTCAAGCCAAGATATGGTTGAATTACATCGAAATCACTTCTATAAAATTCATACAAAATTAGAAAATTTTTGTGGTAATTTTAAAAGATGAAGATGTTCTTATGATGAGAACTATATATTTTTTATATTAATATTAGGATATATGATCTGGGTTTGGATAACTATTTAAGGAATATGTATTTAGTTAAATTTAATATTGTAAATAATATGTTTAATTTGGATGCTTTGATTTTAACAACTATTTAAGTTATTAAATCTTATTGAATAAGTTTGTAAATAAAATTTAATAGCACACATAACATTTCAAATTTGGACAGGCTTGGTTTTAACACTATTACAACCAAATTATCTATGATTGGATAGTTTTAAATAACTGAGGCTATAGTTTTCATTTTTTCAAAAAAAAAAAAAAAGTATAACAAATTCCTCAATGAGGTGCCTCTTTTTTGTGCCTTAAGCCTCAGACAAAATGGAGAGAAGCACCAAAGGTGTCCTTCTTATTAAAGGTGCTTTGCTTGAAGGGTGTAAAGGGCCTATTTTCTTTTTGCGCCTTGCATTAGCGCCTAGGCGAGCGCCTTGATAACACTGCTTATAAGTGCTTTATTCGTAACGATATTGTTACGAGTAGAATATTTTCTTCATATTCAACCAATTTCCTAATTATGCATTATTGTATTTCCTAACTATGGTCTTTCCTTTTGTATTCTTATTCCTATCATATACTCTTGTAATTTTCTCCAATATCCTTTTTTTCCCTCTTTTATACCCTAAAAGCTGTTGCTAGCCGCGCATCACTAGGAGGGGCTACCACTAGGGCTAGGGGTCGCAAGGCATCGAGTGGGCAATAGAGGGCAGGTCTGCACCACTTGAGGCTGACCTGGCTGATCTTTTTCCTTGATGCTGTTCTTCTTCCTTGTTGCTCATGTAACCGATCGAATCATTTGAGGCACTTGTTGACCATTCTTTTGCACTTCTTAGACCCCCGTATTACATCAATGATGGCAAATTCTTCATCCTAGATGACAACTACTTCTTGTGCTGATTTTGCGTGAAAGACCACTATCACAAGCACCAATTCTCTAATGACAGGTACCTCGATAACGCTTAATGGTACCAACTTTCTTTTACAAGCCACTTTGTTTAAGCCCTTTATGGGGTCTTAAAAGAAATATATTCCTCAAAAAAAGGTTCTAGCCACAAAGATAGAAGACTAGGAGGCTGATAATGACTAGGTGGCCACATGTATGTTAAATAGCATGAAAAAATCCATGCTAAAAAGATTGTCTTATTTTTTGGCAAAGATGGTGAACATGCTTCATGAAATTCATCCACATAAGAGCAACATTGCAAGATTGTACAAGGTTGTCGAGGAGATCCACACATTCAAAAAAAGGACTTATGTCTCTAACAAAGAGTTATGGATCCTTAACTCTTTGTGGTTGGGGGATTTTGGAGGGGTTGCAAGGAATGAGAGGAAGTGATGCTTGTTTGGTTGAGGGAGTAAGGAAGAGGAGTATGGACGAGTGCTTCACCCTTCCAAACCCCTCACATCCCACCCCTCCAAACTAGGGTTTTTTTTAAAAAAGGTAGGGCTATTGAAAAATGTTTTAAACTTAAAACCCATATGAAAAGACCAAATTGCCCTCCATCAATTTATGAAAGTACCATGATGTCCTTTTAAAATTTAATTTCATCTCTCTAATTCCATCTAAGATTAATAATAGTATAAAATTATACAAAAAAATAAAAAAAATGAGTGATTATAGTATTAGTTTAATAAGATCATACAAATAACAATATTACCAACGTTAATATTAATATTAATATTAATATTGGCAAAGTTTGTACAAAATAATTTTAAATATGTATAAAAAATAATTATGGTCGAATTTATATAAAAAAGCAAGTTGGGAAAATACATAAAACACCTATCCTTGCTCCTCACTCCTCTTTCCAACCAAATAAAATATTTTTTCAAACCCTCCATTCTCCTCTAGTCCCTGATCTTACATAAAAAAATAATTATGGTCAATTTTATATAAAAAGCAAATCGGTAAAATACACGACACCTCTCCTTACTCCTCACCCCTCATTCCAATATACATTTCATCCAAGAAGAATAGTTCTTCTAGTTCTATGAATCTTTCTAGAATATTTTTCCCTATAATATCTTGCCCGGTACTTCCACCAGTTAGTAATCCAAGATTCCAAACTTTTATTAAATGAGAAACATACCCACCAGGGTAAAAATACTATAGATACAAAATATGGTATGAAATCAATGTTTTCTGATATAGAATTCATCATTTTTATGGTATTATTTCAATAACTTCTTCTGGTCAGGGCTCGTAGTAATGATTAATGACTTCCCAACAAATAAAAACCTTTTTCTTTTTATTAAGTTAAGGTATTTAAAAAAGCTTTTGGCTATTATTCGGTCATTGCCAGCATAAACACATAATTTTAGTCCAATTTGGATTGCGTCTCATTCTTTTTTTTGTTCGACAAATGATCCATCTATATACAAAAATATATGTTGTAACGTGTATTTCTCGAAGCTGAGGGCATCCTCGAAGTGCGAGCGAGGGATTTCATGACATTTCTTATTTTCTTTTTTGTATTTCTAATAAGTTGTTTAATAATTGGCATATCATATATATATAGAATTAATTATAAAATAGCTTGGTTTAGATCGATCTTAACAGGATGATAGTTGATGATTATGTATTAGTTTTTTATTTATGTTCAATTCAAATCAAAGAAAATTTTAATTATGGTTTGATATATATATATTACCCCTCGACACTCCTCCATTGAACCAAACATAATATTTTTTTCAAACCCTCTCCATGTTCCTCTCCTCGCTCCTCTTATAGTCCTCTCTCTTTTCCTACTTTGAGCCAAACAAAAGGTAAAATATCTATGGGATAAGCAAGATACTCTTGGGATGTCACTAAGATGACTAAGCACCAATATGCCATCCAATCTGTTCAATTTGTTGCTACTCTTAGGTTGAGCATCATGCCGTGAAGCATTACTTGATTACTTTAGAAGAGATTCCTATACTCACTCAACTATAAGCACACCTATCTTGACAAAGGATTTCTAAGCCTGCAGCTCAAGCAGACATGTACGATGCTATAGCAACAACTAAAGGCTATGGATGGGTTTCTCAAGCAGAGGAAAAAAACAACAAATTTCTGCTTCCAGATGAGGACAAGATCATGGAGGTCTATTCTACGACTATTGTCAAATGACAAACCACAACTTAGATAAGCGTTGGGGTGTAAGCATGGATATCCTACCAAACAACGTCCTACAGTAAACCAAGTTTCTCAGAAATTAGGTGATCATGGAGATGTTCAGGTCACAATTTCTAGAAAGAAGTATGATAGGCTTTGACTTTAGTCTTAGGAGGGTGACTCTAGCTTATTTTATTCTACATCTATTGGAGCCTTGGTTGTGCATCGAATAGGTATCCATGTTTTTCTTATGCTTCTGAATGGATTGCAGATTCTAGTACTTCCTCTCACATCATTGGTAATGCCTCTGTTATTTAGTCAATACAATCTTTATCTAAACACTTAAACGTTTGTGTCGCTGAGGGTTTTTATTCCTTGTTACAGGTCTTGGTAAGTGTATCAATCTTTATTTAAACCCTAAATGTTTGTGTTGTTGAGGGTTTTTATCCCTTGTTACAGGTCTTGGTAAGTGTATCTCTTACTGATTCTCTTTCTTACTTGACATGCACTAAAGCTCTCAGCCTTTTCTTTATAAGTCAAATAACAAAAACTTTGAACTGTCGTGCAATTTTTAATAAATCCTTTGTTCTCCCATATCTCTAGACAATGAAGTAGATTGGTGGAGATATTGAGCGAGATGGGCTCCATTACCTTTTCCTACCTACGTAGAACATGTGCAACTTTACAAAACTTCATACTTCTCTGCAATCACATCTCCAATAGGGTCATTCTAATGTTGTTATAGCTTTTAACTACATAATTTCCTGATTTGTTTTCGTCCTTTTAAATGTGAGGCTTGTCAACTATGGAAGAACCATATGTCATCTTTTTCATCTAGAATAAATAACAAGGTGTCTTGTCTCCTTTGCTCGAGTTCATGTTGATTTATGGGGGCCATGTCAAGTTAAAAATGTAGGGTTTTTGGTATTTTCTAGTTCTAGTTAATGATTACTCCCAGATTCTCCGGTTTATATGATGAATGAAAGTTTGCAACTCCTGCTCTCATCAAGAATTTTTTTCAAGAAATAAAAACTGAAAATTACTACTTGGAGTGTTCTAAAGTGACAATGACGTTGAGTTTGTGAATAATAATTTGTATGCCTTCTTTTAATCTCTTGATACGTTACATAAAACCTCATGTTAAAACCTTATAGCAAAGTCATGTTGTTGAATGAAAATTGCATCATCTATTGAATGCAGCTTACACCATGTTCCGAATGAATGTCCCATCATCTTATTAGTCTGATGATGTCTTAGCTGCAGCTTTCTCGGAAATGGAGCCGGGAAAGTTCCACCTTTGTTTCGTTCCATGGACAAGATGTTTATTTATTTATTTACCTCCTAAGGTTTTTGGTTGTGTTTGCTTTGTGCACATTTTTTTGGCAGACAAGTTGGCTCCTCAAGCTGTCAAGTGTACCTTTCTTAGTTACTGTTACACCCAGAAAGAATATTATTGCTATGACCCAATTCCACGTCGATCTTACATTAGTACCTGTGATTTGTTTTTTAGAGGATGTGCCATACTATATAATTGCAACGGAGAATACTATTGATGATGCCATACATTAGTGCCCATACTATCACAACCATCACAACCACCTTCGCTATCAATGCCTAGCTGTGTTATCAACGCCAAAGAAAATCTTCTATAAACCCTTCCCTCCCCCACCACAAACCTAAGGAAACACTCAACTCACTATGAGAGAGCCTCCCCTCATTCCTACTAATACTGGTTAATTTGCTGAGTGTATCATCTCCTACTTCATCTGATTTGGATGTTTCTAATGCTTTTCAAAAAGCTCATTGAACTTTTGCCAAGTATCTTTTATCTAATGTCATATTCTTTAATTATTTATGCTTTTTTTTTTCTCCACAATTTAGTTTCTCTTGATAGTCAACAAATTCCTAGAAGTCATATCGATGGATTATAGCATCATTTTTAGAAAGTTGTATTGGAGGAGGAAATGTCAATTTTGCAATCCAGAGGAGACATGGGAATTGGTTGGCATATCACCCGGTGCTACAGTTGTGGGGTGTCAATGGGTGTTTACCCTTAAATACCTACCAAATGGCTCTGTTAACTGTTGCAAGGCTTGATTCGTGGCCAAGGGCTTTACACAGAGCTATGGTGTTGATTATTTTAACACCTTTTCACCAATGGCTCGTCTAAATTCCATGTGTATTTTACCTGTTCATCTTTTGATGACTCATTTTTTATTCACATTCTTCCACTCGTTCAATTATTCTCTATGTTCATGTAGATGATATTTTGACCAGGATGGCATCATTACAGCCAAAAATTTTTCTGCATTCTCAGTTTGATACCAAGGATCTTGGACCTAGATGGGGCACGGACCGGTTAAGCAGCGTGCTATAGGATGGCCTGCCGAGCCAAGTTGGCCCTCCAAACCCACCCAAACTGATCCCGGCCCGCTAATCCCCAGAACCCGTGTGTAAGGCATGCCGGGCTGAGATTGAACTTGAGACCTTGCCCTTGTTGAAGATAAGCCTTAACCACTTAAGCTAGGTTAAGTTTTGTTGGTGTTAATATTGTTGAAAAACAATAAACAACAAAAGAACTATATCAATTAAGTGCACAAATCTGGTTTTTTTTAGATCATAAAAACTTATAATAAGCATCTAAACAACAAACAAACCTTCTAATTTCTGCTTAGGATTTTCAACAAATGCAACTAAAGCAATCGGACTATGTATCTTTACAATAACCTAACCACTTAACTTCCATTTCCGTTAAGATTCAACAAAAACTCAGCATCTAACTAAAAATTGCATAGTTGTTCGACAACATCAATAACAGTATACAAAAATAAATATGTAGTAGGAAAAATAAAGTGTGCACATATTAAAGACAAAAACTAAATTCATAACTGTGCGGGCTGGTTACTGGCTTGCTACAGCGCGGGTTGGCTATAGGGCGGGTGCACGATCAAGTTTAAAGCGTACCTAAAGAAGCTTAGCATTAAATGAACGAAACTAGCACTCCAAGAAGCTTTCTCCTATTAGGTCATTTGACATATGAAACGACATAAAACACAAACACATGTAAAGTTGGTCACAACTTACATTAAAAACAAACAAAGGAGATGAGTTAGTTTGCACTGCTTTGATTAAGATTGGCCAATGTAGTTTTCACTTTTGAGATAAAATTGCCTAATATTAAAGTTCAAGACTTATTCAATGAACAATATAGAAGCATGCCATTTCTGTGAAATATTTATAACATCCATGTTTGGACTAGACTATAATATAGCACAATTCAATGAAAAACAAACAATACTATGTAGTTTGATCAAAGTAGAAAGATTTGAACCAAAAAAAGAAAAAATCCACTTAGCATTAAATGAAGTACAACATTTCGCTCAATCAAAATATATTATATGGAAGCACCATGCTATCTACATTAATCACATAACAGCATGCTTGTAGTAGCACAACTAATGGAAATAATAAATTTTTAAAAAAATTAGAATCAAACAAAAGACACTATGATTGTTCCAAAAAGTAGGTTTTCAACAGAATACAAGTCCAAGCAATGTAACCATTGTATGGCTCAATACCTCTGCCTAGTCAACTTGAAAAGCAATGGGCAACAGAATCTCCCAAAACCAATGATTTCACCCAAAAAAAGGAAAAGGATATATAAGCATACCTCTTTATTATCAGAAACAAGCAACTGAGCACCTTCAAGTTCATTGAGATTGAGTTCATCCCCAGCTTCAGAACCTTAAAATCAAAAAGTCACCACAGATATGCAACTATATAGAAATTATAAGGTAAAAAATATAAGATTTAATGAGATCAATTCAAGAAGATGTGCGATCAACTTAAAAGAGAAAATTTGCACCCAAGAAAGGAACAAGAATCTTACTATCTGAATGCCCACGTAATCAAAAATCAAGAATTTTAATGAGTTTAATGAAATGAATTCAAGAAAACATACAATCCACTTAAAGGACAATCTCGCCACCAAAAAAAAAAAAAACTTCCTATCTGAATGTCCTTGTTATCAATTCAAGATGTTCAATGGGATGAATCCAAAAGGCTGTACAATCAACTTAAAAGATGCAATTGTCACCCAAATAAAAGAAAGAACGAAATTCTTACTATTGGAATGTACAGTCGGTCAAAATTGAAGAAGTACAATGGGATGAATTCAAGAAGACATGCAATCAACTTAAAAAGTGAAATTCTCACCCCAAAGAAATTACTAATAAAAGAACACGAATCTTACCTCCATGTCGTCGAGAGATATAGGAGGAGAATCTGGAAGCCTGTTCCATGGACTGAACCTATGTACGATCAGAGGTCTTCGGGCCTGCAGTAAAGGCATTGATTTAAATAGAAAGAGTAAAGGAAATGCAAGAAAAGGAAGAGAGAAAAAAAAAAGTAAAGAGACAATAACCGGATAGAGCTCCTGCGGATGGCATGCAACAACTCTATCATCTGCGCGGAGGGGAGGAGCCTGGCAGGCGAGAGCTGCTGCAGGGAAACCATTGGCTCTGAGAAACCCTAGCACCAGAGCTGGAATGAAGAAGGCAGGAGGAATAAACAGTGTAAAGAAGGGTTTTCTTGAATGCGTGGGAATGGAGTGAAAGGTAGCGGTTTTACAATTGGACCTCGTGGGCTGTGATAATTTCAAGATCACCCAACGGCTATATTATGGACCGTTTAGAATATAGGCTGTACTGATGAAGGACGCCCATCTCCACCAATATATGATGATATCGCAATCCAGTGGCCCAGGCTAAATTATGGGCGATCCAATCTATAAGATATGATATGATTTTGGTTGTAACAATCAACGGTCACGGTCCACTTTCACACACACACTATGGCCCAGGCTAAATTATGGGCTTTCCAATATATAAGATATGATTTTGGTTGTAATAATCAACAGTCACGGTCCGTCTTTCACACACACAGTAGCCCAGGCTAAATTATGGGCTTTTCAATACAAAAGATATGATATGATTTTGGTTTGTAATAATCAACAGTCACGGTCCGTCTTTCACTCACACACACACATAAATGAACAATTATATTATGATCCTTTTAGAAGAATAAATGACCCAATACGACTCCATATAGGTGTAATTTAGGGGGTGTTTGGATGAGCTTTTTTTAAGCCTAGAAGTGCTTTTTTATAAGTTAAGCACTTCTGGGTTTTAAAAAACATGTTTGTTTGGGCTTTTGGGCAGAAGCAGAAGCTGTGAAAAAAGCTAAAATTCAGCTTTTTTTTTCAGAAGCTGCCTCATAGATGCTTCTTAGAAAAACACTTCTGAGAAGCTGTTTCAGAGAAAAACACTTAACTTATTTTAAAAGCACTTTTTAAAAAAAGTGCTTCCACAAAACTTAAAAAAAGCACTTTTTTTTAAAAGCCCATCCAAACAAGGCCTTACAGGTAACTGTCACGGCCAATCCCCACCATATCACACACACATAATGATTAAATTTTGAATTTCATGCTTAACAATAATTTAAAAATATGTATATGGATATATAATTTTTATATTTTGGATTTCATGTTTTAAAGCAATTTTACTTTCTAAAGCGCATGTTTAGACAGACATAAGACCGTGAGTGTCATAAAAGTATAATTATTAATAATAATAGTGTTTACAAAAAAAATTCAAAAAAAATCAAATTTAAAAGATAAAAAAATTAAATTAAAAAAGAATTATCCGATAAAAATGATAATTATAAAAATTCTTGAAAAATATCAAATATTGAAATCTCTTGTTGGATATCAGATTTGATTTCAAAATATTAAATATTTATTTAAAAGATTAGATTTACAAAAAAAATCTTTTATTTGTTGTGGCGTTGGATTTGTTTTTAAAAAAAAAATAGTAATAAAGATTTACTTGGGGATTTTTCAGAGAGAAAGGAGAACATAAAGGGAAAAAAGTAACACAAAAAAAAGAGTGGATATGTATTTTTATAAAAAAAATTAGTAATAAAGATTCACTTGGAGATTTTTCGGAGAGAAAGGAGAACACTAGGAAAAAAAGGAACACAAAAAAAAAGAGAGGAGGATGAAGAAAAGAGAAAAGGTAGAGAAGAAAAATATGAAAGGGAGGAGAGGGTTTTTTAAAAAAAAAGAGCGAAAACATCACAAAAAAGAATGAGAAAGAGATGATGGAAAAAAAAGGGAAAGAGAAGGAGAAGAGATCAAAAAATCAATATTTTAATAACCGGATCTGTTGTCAATCCGGTTAGGTAACTGGTTTACGATCCAACCGGTTCAACTGAATTTAATATTTTTTAAATAAACAAAATTTGAAAAAAAATTTAAAAATAAAAATAAGTAAAAAAAGAAAATTAAAAAACACAAAAATGTGTGAACTCTACATAAAATTGAATTTTTCAAAATATAAATACACAGCTATACAACCATACAACAAATATTCAAAAATAAAAAATTAAATAAAATATAAGTGTACACTATACAACAATAATGTTTTTTTGTTTTTAAATAAAATACATAATTAAATAAAATTGATTTTTTTATTAGGTTTGTTTAACTTTAATGATTTAATTTTAATCGATATTTTTTTTTTGTTTTTAAACCGTGTTTAAGTGTTTAATTTTAAAATAAATAAATCGGTTCAGTCCAACCGGTTCACCGGTTGAATAGGTTGAACGGGCTAGTCTGGTTACTTACTGTTTGGTGTGACTAACCGGACTGGTTTACCATCCGGTTTCCAGTTGAATTGGTCGATCAACTCTAGTTTTTAAATCATCGCAAAAAATAGAAAAGGGCTCTAGGAATTAAACAAAAAATAAACAAAAAGTATGCTTTGGATTTCTCTAGTGAAATAAACCATGTCACTTGCTATTTTTGCATAATTTTCAAATCCTCCAGGCATGTAGTTAGTTTTTTCCCCAATTCTTTGCATCAATGAGAATCTAAGCAAATCATGAACATGATTAGTTCTTTGTTAGGCCTTGAATCTTGGGTGAATTGCTTTGAAATGTTTAAGGTTTATTTGCAAATATTCGATAAAAGTGCAAACAATGAAAATTAGAGGGTCTAGTCGCACAATTTGTAGAAAAATATAAATTTGAAAGGTTTAAGGTTTTATTTGCAAATGTTCGATAAAAATGCAAAAAGTGAATTTAGAGGGTCTGGTCGCAAAATTTGTAGAAAATTGCAAAAACAAAAAATTTAAGGTCTTATTTGCAAAATTTTGATAAAATTGTAAAAAAATGAAAGTTTAGAAGGTCTAATATGCAAAAAATGAAAGTTTAGAAGGTCCATCAAGCTTTTCTAAAACAATAAATTGCATATTTTTCACTTTCAAAGAATTGAATTTTTCCATCATTATGATATTCATTTGAATTTAAGTAAGATCATTCAACAATTTTGCAGTTTATCTTTTTTTTTCTTTTTTGTTTAAACACAATTTCACTCAAATTTCACTTGTATGCTGAAGAGATATACTACTGGCTTAAATCTTAAAAAATAAACTGTATTTCCTCATGTCTAAATTATCAATTATATTATTTCTTTCAAAAATTTTAGAGTTTTAATAGTATCTTTAATTTTTGTTTTTTTTTTTTGATGAAAAAATGTGAGCAAATCACATGATGCGTTTGTATAAATGTGGAGTTAATATATACCTTGACACACTTGTGCTCTCACCTTGTAAAAATTAAGATTCGAGCTCACCTTCTTGACAAGAACATGGAACGTCCTCCGTAGGGGATCCGTGTTAATATACACAGAAGTCATCGGCATCTTTAATTTTTTTATAAAATTTAAATGTGATAAATAGTTTGGATAGATGAATCACCTTAAGAAAACAAACATATTTTTATTTTACATTTTTTTACATTAATACTTTTGAATTGAAAAACACGTGTACTTTTACTGTATCTTTGAAAATGTAGGTAAAATTCTTTTTTTTTTTCAATTATACACATGTATGTAGTATAATTCGTGTGTCATACATGAATACACTAAGGTATTGGGTACATATTTAAAATTTTACTGCTTTTCAAATGGTTTAGAGCTTCTGACTTGTGTTAAAGGTGTAGAATTTAATACTTCAGGGTTCAGGGTTCAATTTTCTGATTTTTTGAAGTTGTATTTTTTAAATGTGCATATATATGAAAAACTTTCAATTAAGCTCTCCTTAATAGCTTTTTAAAACTATATAAATCTAAATTCTAAAATTACACCTAACCACCGAGAAAAGTATTTATTTTTTCTCTGAATGTACAGTTTTTTGTTGTTTATTTCTTTTTGTAGGTTATATTTGAGAAGCGTTGATTTTAAAATTTCGAGTTTTTCTTTGCTATGGCATTTCAAAATTCCATAAATTGCAATTATTGCTCTATAATTTTTTTATTCTCTCATAAAGAGGGATATATACTATTTAATTCTTTTACAAGGTTGTGCATGTGAAACACCCAATTAAAGTTAGAATTTTTTTGTTATTATAGACTTTGAAAATCCCCAAATAACAATTTTAAAGTTATATTTAATCCTTCGTAATGCTTTGTTGTTGGAGTTAAAGTTCTGTGCAAATCAGAAGCGTGTTTTGTAGGGTATTCTGATAGCGATTGAGCTGAATCCCTTGATGATATGAAGAGCGCTCCTGGTCATTGCTTAATTTTTGGCACAGGAGTCTGCTCTTGGTGGTTGAAGAAGCTGGGGATTGTTGTACAATCTACGGATCCTGTTTTGTGTATGACAGCTCTACCCTCACTGCTCTCTCTCCTAAATCAAGATTGGCCATTCATTTACTTGACCGGACGCGCACAATTCTGTTTGCACTTTACATCCCGTGGGATGAGGGTTGACGGGGAAGTGATTGTTTTGTGTACCGAAACACAGTAATAACCGTTAGAAGTAGGTGCTAATTGATTCAACCGGTTCAATCGGATGATAAACTGATTTAGTTAGTCACACAAAATAGTAAGCAACCGGATCGACCGCAGTTCAACCGGTGAACCGGTTGGACCGATTTATTTATTTTAAAATTAAACATTTAAACTTGGTTTAAAAACAAAAAAAATCGATTAAGTTAAATCATTAAAGTTAAACAAACCTAACAATAAAAATTCAATTTTATTTAATTCTTTATTTTATTTAAAAATAAAAAAACGTTGTTGTTGTATAATGTATACTTATATTTTTATTTAATTCTTCAATTTTAAATTTGTTGATAGACTTGCTGGAATTCACATTTGCTTCATCTTGTATTTGGTGAGCATATGAATTTTTCTGTTTTCAGACATGGTTTTATTGATTTTGATGGTGATAATTACTGGGTCTGGTTTCATAAATCCTACAGTAATAAGATCTCTACCATGGTTTGCTCTCATCTCAACCAGAATGTTGCTCAATGTGACTCTTAGGATAGTTGTAATAATCTATGGCACCTTAAAGTTGCCACTTGAGTGAAGCACTTCATCTGGTTATTTCTTGGGTAAAATTAAATTTATCAATGCCTCCACTTTTTGAATATGGGGTCTCAATCCTTGTGCGTTCTTTGTGTCTTAGAATTTGAAACTATTAAACACCTTATCAATTATTGCACCAAATCGCAGATGATTTGGTCCATGGTCGACAACTTGATTGGTAAAATTATTTCCTTTTCTAATGGCATATCTTTGGGTCATTTTTTTTTTGTCAAGAGGAGTGAAACTCATAATGGGCCCATTAAACTAAGACAGATGAGTGCACACGCCTCAACTGCGATTTGTGGGCCCGTCCACATGTAGGCGCTGGGGCCACCCATAGTTCATGCTCACAGGTCTCAGACGTGCACCCTCACATCATGGATTTAAATTTTCGTTACTTGCGAAGTATCCTCATGGGGGACTCAAGTGCCAATTGACCCAAAGGATCCAGGGATCCACATTATTCCACCAATTGTGGTGCTGCTTTGACATTAGTAGCACATGGTTCTAGTTTGCATGCTCCCACTCTTTTTCATCAAGCCGTGAGCTTCCAAGATGGATCATGACAGTTTTTTGTCTAATGGTTTTACTATGTAATTCTAGTTTTGATTTTGATGTTTTGTTTCTTAAGGTTCCTTGTTGCTTCTTTGTCTTTAAACTTCTATTAAATGTATTTTCATTTGGCCTCTGCGTTAGGGCTTTTGGCTTCCGAGTATTCCATGGTTTCACCCTGCCAATTTATTTATTTATTTAGGTCAAAAAGAGCTTGAAACCTATATATTAGGAGGAAAAAGGAAAGAAAAACACTATTAGTACAAAATAAGACTTTCAATTGAAAAAATAACTCTAGTTGGTGAACTGAACTTTAACGTTATTCATACTACTACACTAAACCTTGAAAATTCAATGTCTCTTCAAATTTAGACTCTTAAAAAACATACTATTGTGTTTCTTCAACAGAATCAAAATACTATGAAGCACTAAACCATAGAAAACCTAGCATAGTTGCTTGTCAAACAAAAGACAGCCATAAGGCCACCAAAGGACAATAAACACAAAAGCAACAATGAGTTTTTGCCAACGAGACATCTGGTGTATCCAATTGAAAAACAAAAAACGAAAGGCCAACCACTCGATTATGTACATATGCGGTGCCAGTTATCCTAAAAAATAATGAATCCAATTTAAATTCATGCAAAACATCTATAACCAATTGGCTAGTAACTCACAAATTGAGCATTTTCTATATGATAATTGCCTTTGAATACTTGTCTTTCACAAAGTCAATCAGAAAAAACAATGTGGCATATCCTATCAATATTCAAATAAAAGTCACAGCTAAGGGCCTAAGGCCACCAGGTACAAAGTGCTACAAGATAGACAAGTCAAACAATTTTCTAGAACTAAACAAATTAATAGACAAAGACTCGTTCATGCCCCTTGAGCAGCTGTAAGAGACACTGAGCCATCTTCTATCCTTCTTTCCATGGATCAAGGATGGGTTACTTTACCCCATAATATCTTCTTCTGAGCCACGGCCCTCCCATCCTTTGGGCATCTTAAAAGCTTGATCATTAAATTAGAAAAAACAGAGTTGAATATGGGAACGTTCCGAGTTTCACTGCCAACTAGACCTACTTGACTTTGATCGCAAACCTTGTCTATAAATAGAAGGGCTTTCATTTGCCTCATCATGAATTAGAAAGGGCCGAGTCTTCAAGAAAAAGAACACGACCGTTTTGGAAACCCAAGGAAAAGATGGCTGGCCGCTTCTGCTTTCCTTCTGCGATGGTTCTTATCTTCATTTGTTTTGTGGGAAGAGCTATTGGAGGAGTTCACTTCTCAACACTTCCAAGGACTCTCACTGTGACTGCATCCCCCCAGCAAGGACAAGGTACCTAGCTTTCCCTTTTTCTTCCTTTGTTGTTTCTTTTCTTTTCCTTTCCCTTTTCTGTGAAAAGATAAAAGGATGAAGAGCTATTGAATTCTTAATCAATATATATATATATATATATATATATATATAATAAAAGGAAAACAGAAATATTGAATTGTGATTCTAGATTTCTTCCAAAAAAAAATTGATTCAATGGGAACAATGAAATTTTGTTTTGTATCTTTGATTTGTTTCTCTAAGCATATCTATAGGGTTTTTATAACTGTTATAAAGAATTGGTGTTATGGCATGCTTGCTTACTGATTTTATTAATCTTCTTTGTGTTTCACAACAATGGAAAACTTTTCAAGTTATGAAGAGCCGCAAGTATTACTGACGTCACTAGCTTGTGTAGCAACACCTTTATATAGTTTTCTCAATATTTTAGTAATCATAAATTATCATCTTTTAGGTACTTACTGGGGAAGGCCACAAGTGCCTCGGGTGTGGAGCATTAAAAAAAAGCATCTATTTTTAAATTATTAGCACTCTTAATTACATCAATTAGAGCATAGTTCCACAAGTCCTTAACAAAAAGATGTGCTTTCTTTTCATTAGCTTATGCATCCCATTGTCTTCATCCAACCAAACAAGCCCGTTATTGATGATAGAAAAAGGGAAAACATCGATCGATGTGAAGGACCACATACATGTGTCAAATGGTCAACATGGTAATAGGGTTCTGTTAAATACATAATTCTCTAAAACTTGTTCTCTACTTTAGTTCATCTTTGAAACAATTTCAGTGTTGATGGCTGGAGCTGACAAGCTAAAAGTTTCATGGGGACTGAACCAGACGGAAAAAGAAGGAACCGATGACGCATATAGAAAGGTCAAAGTGAAGCTCTGCTATGCGCCGGTGAGCCAGCAGAACCGAGGATGGCGAAAAACCGAGGACGACCTCAAGAAGGATAAGACATGCCAATTCACCATCACAACACAACCCTACACCAAGAATCCTAACCCAAGTTCCTTTGAATACATCCTTGAACGTGACCTTCCATCGGCCAGTTACTTTGTAAGGGTCTATGTGCTTGATGGCAATGACAAGGAGGTGGCCTATGGACAAAACACTGATGCCCAAAAGAGATCAAACTTGTTTGAAATTATTGCGATCACAGGGCGCCATGCATCACTTGACATTGCTTCTGCATGCTTCTCTGCATTCTCAGTCGTTTCATTGATCTTTTTCTTTGTGAAGGAGAAAAGAAAGGGTAAGAAGTAGAAGGCTTTAGCTAGTCTGTACGGTTCATAAGAAACAAAATCAAGGGGAAGATATATGGACTGCTCCTTCTGTGCCTGTCTCTTTCTTAATTTCTTCTTTTGCTTATATTTGATGTTAGATTCGGTTCTATATATATACATATATAATGTAATGAAGCATGCGATCTTATCAATTAGTTTTTGTTGAACTATTATATTTCCAAGTTATCTGCTGAGATGGATGATTGCATATATAGTTCTGATTGGATCAGGACAACAGTAATTTTCTTTCCTAACTGTCCTATTATTCATCTATTTATTATTCCAACCATGTGTCCAACCATCCGTTAACATCCGTTAACAAACTTATTTGCTTGTTATGGGCTGTAATAATTTCAGGATCCAACTGCTATAATATGGGCAATTTAGAATATAAGGTCATCTTCAACCCAAAACTCTATATTTGAAGCTTCAATGTACAAAAATACAGCGTCTACAATAAAAGTTTCCCCAACCAACAACTCTATTTTTAACTCCAAAACAAAATATTCTAAGAATATTCTTTACACTTTACAATTTATATATTTGTTATCTTTTAATTCTTTCTTACTTTTAATTTTTTATCTTTTGTGTGTGTTATGAATATTTATTAAATATAAAATAAAAATATTTGTGATAATTTGAATAAAAATTGAAACCTAATGATAAAATATTCAATAGAAACATTGCATTAATTAACTAATAAAAACATAATATACAAACAAAGTAGACACTAAAACAACTCATTATTGGAAACTAAAGTAGCACACAAGTTTTTAATGTGTTTAATGAGTTTACAGAGAAGAGAACATTTTCAACAGTCACCCCCTTCTGGATCTAATGTGTTTAATTAGTTCTTTGGTGACATCGGTGGAAGTGGAGATAACATACCAGACTATTAGCCCCATCTATTTTTGACTTCATTAGTTGTATTTTGTGTGTTGTGTCTTTTTTTTATTGTTGTCAATGTCAATCTATGTTATTTTCTATGTTTTTATTTTATTGTTCACGTAATTTGAGTTAATTTTAATGAATTTATATTTTTCGTATTATTTTTCTAATTTTTATTTTTATTAATTAAAAATATAAACTTAAATTATAATTTATTAATTTTATTAAAAAATATAAATTTTATAATGATATATATTTTATGAGGTTAAAACTAGACCAAAATTATAAATAAATAACCCAAAATATATTAAATTACAATTAAACTGATAAATATAAAAAATAAAAAAATAAAAAATTTTAATCAGGCTACAGTGCCACGCAAAAATGCGTGGCACTGTAGCCAAATGCATATTTGGCGCTGCGAATGGCGCTCCATTGGAGTGTCATTCTCAGCTATTAATGGCGTTTAACGACATTAATAGAGAAGGGTTGGAGATGCCCTAAACGACATCATCTGATTCAATATAGGCTGTGCTTAACGGATGAAGACCATCTCCGCCAATATATGATGATACGTCGATCCAATGGCCCAGGCTATTGACCCAGGGAGGGGTTTCTTCCTCCTCCATTTCCCCTTGAAGAGGGTGGGGTTTGCTGGAAAGTAGCAGGGGCAGCATCCCTAGCTCTTGACGAAGTCATGGTCAAGGCGGTGAAAGGGCGCATAGGCCAGCCCCTCCCCACGGCTCCTTTTCTTAATTTTTTTTTAAAAAGTGAAATGTTTGTAATAAATTAACACATATAATTCAAAAATTATATTTTTAAGAAACATTTTTCCAAGAATGTATTATTTTACCATTTTATATTTTTATAAATTTATTCATACTGTATAAAAAATATTTTCTATTGTTCGACATTTTTTATAAATTGATATATAAAATACTTAGAGTTATATTTATTTTTAAAAAATATTGTTTGTTAGGCCTCTTTGATTTTTTTTATTTGGGTTCCCTAAAAATATTTTTTAATCTTGCACCTCCGCTTTTATTTAAATCTCTAAAAATTGTCGAGTTTCAAGATGTGATTGGACCAATGATTACGGTGTTGAAGGAAGGATGAGTAAAGTTGAAAAATGCTAGTTAACTTATGAATTTATTTATTTATTTTATTAGATTTTGAATGGAATATTAAAGCTACCATGAATTTGTTAAAAAAAAAAAAAAATCAGTTGGCCTTGTTTATAAGTAACAAAATAAAACTAAAATAAAAAAATTTCTTTTATTTGTTTATTGATTTTCGGTTTTTTTTTAAAATAGATTATATTTTCATCCTATATATATAGGAAATTATAAAGAAAAATAGAGGTCCGTTTGGTACTTTACCGCGTAATGAGATTACCTCGGTAATAAGAATGGAAATGTTATATGACTAACAATGCTGTAGTAATTTGATATTACTATCTTTGGTTGAGAACTCATATTAATATGAATAGTTCATTAGCGCATTTGGTTGGTTATGATAATCAATTTAGTAAAATATAAAAATTCTCAAAATACCCTTCAATCTTAAAGGAATACTCATCCAAATCACACACACACACATATATATATAGCGAAAACCCTTGTGATATATTTAAAAAGAAAAAAATAGTTCAAATTTTTTCCATAGAAAAGATTTCTATGAAGTTTTCATATCACTCTATGCTTTCTTTTAAAATTATTATTTAAAAAAAAAGGGTATAGTTGACCTAAAAAAAAATCACATTACCATCCCCTTGGTAATCCAAGATACTCACCTATTTTGGTGGTAATGTGATTGCCAAGTTCCTTGGTAATATTTCAAGGATGGTAATTTCATATTACCATCAACATTACCATTGGCCCTAATCTGAACATCTTTTTACATTATCACGTAACACATGGTGATGTTCTCATATTACTGTGAACCAAACCGCTTAGAGTTTAGCCACCTGGGATCTGGCTCCGTTAGTATTAATGGAGATTGAATTTGGCATAATTCATGATTGACTAATTGGTATCGTCGGCTGTTGAAAAGGAAATAAGAAATGGACACCTCTCTCAAGAACTTGGCATAATTCTCGAAGATAAGGGAGTTCCCGTGGTTGCCATGAATCTTCTTCACATAATAGGCATTTGTGGTGCTAGCATCTTCTTTTCCGTCGTCCTCATTGCGTTCCGCAAAGAAGCCGAGATAATTATGCCCACAGCCACCACCGCCCTCGCCAGCAAAGTCATTACTGAGGATTGAGTCATGATGGACACTGGACTTGAAAGAAAGGAAAGATATGGCATCTACGAGGCCGGAGGAGGAAAGGAGGAGCGAGGAAAGAGGACTCTTGCGTGTGATACAACGGGTGATGTCGTAATCTTGAGTTTGGCAAGGACTGGCCTTGTCCCTGTGGGAAGTTTCTCAAAGGCCTTTTCTTGCTCACCGTAGCAATTGGTGTAGAAAATTTGTTAGGTCAGAGTAAAACAGAGCACGGGTCTTCACAGGCCTCCTTGGGGTTCTGGGGATCACCACCAATTCCACTGAGATGCCAAAGCTCTCATGATGGGCTTTCTTTGAGGAGCAAGGACAAGAAGAAGAAGGGAGTCGCGAGTTAAGGATAGGGGCAGAAGTGCTACGGAGGATCATTCTCGTCGCCAACCCTGCTTGGCCCTGATATCGATAGGCAGAATGTATCTCAAATATATATAGACTTCATATGGGAGATTGTTAACATTAACATAGACGCCATGCGGGACGGTTCAACGTGCTTGGCTTTGGGCACGTGAATCATTCATTTGGCTATAGCTCATTGGATTTCCAAATCATTGCCTTTGTAGGCGAACATCTCTAAATTATCCGGATATCTCTCAAATCATGTTGCCAAATTTATTGTTGTAATATTCAATTATATCTTCTAATATTATAGAGAATATTATGTTAGATGTAAATGTGTGATTAGTTGTAAATTAAGGTGTATATTTGGGTATCTATGTTTAGAAGCACTAAATTAGTGCTTATCATATGTGTATATATGGTTTGGTTTTCTCAATTGAAGGATAAGAATTTCATCCCAAATTTCTTCTTTTCATGGTACCAGAGCCTTACCTTGTGTAATATCATTTCTGACTTGTGGCCATGGCCAGCAAAGAAGGCAAAAGCAAAGGTGGTGAACTGGCGACCTTGAGGAAAACTATGTCTCCTTATGACATAACTTCCAATGACAACCCCAGAAGTATGTTGACGCAAGTTCAACTGAAGGGAAAAAATTACGATGAATGGGCCTGTGCTCTTAAGACTGCATTGAGAGCAAGGACAAAGTTTGGCTTTGTGGACGGAGCCATTGAGTGACCAGATGAGGGATCACCAGACCTTCAAGATTGGTGGACCAACAACTCTTTATTGGTGTCATGGTTAATGAATACCATTGAACCAACGTTGAGATCAACCATGTCACATATGGAAGTGGCATAAGATCTTTGGGAAGACATAGAAGAACGATTTTCTGTGGTGAATGGACCACGCATACAACAACTAAGGGATAAACTTGCTGAATGCAAACAAAGAGGATCAACAATTGTCACCTATTTTGGGAAGCTGAAGAAATTATGGGAAGAATAGGCAAACTTTGAACAAATGCCTACATGCAAGTGTGGCTTATGTACTTGCAACCTTGGATCGGCATTAAAAAGAAGCGTGAGGAAGAGAAGGCTCATCAATTTCTCATGAAACTTGATAAAACACTCTATGGGACTGTAAAATCAAATCTACTAGCTCAAGACCCATTGCCAAATCTGAACAGAATCTACTCAATACTAGTGCAAGAAGAACATGTAAGAATCACATCTCGTGGAAAGGAAAAGCATGGCAAGGTGATGAGCTTTGCAATGCAAGCAGGATTCAAATTATACAACAAAATGAAGGAAGAGACAAAAAATACGGTATGTAGTAATTATAATCGCATAGGACATGAATTTGATAGTCGTTTTCAGCTAATTGGCTATCCAGATTGGTGGGGGATCACTTTCGTGCAACTAGAAGAGGTAATGGTAGTGGAAAATGAAGACATCAAGGCTTGACTCATGTTGGCAGAGGACGTGGTGGATTTGTCAAGGCTAATGCAATAAAGGTCTCCACACCAGGAACAAGTATGAATACTGCAATTTCAAATACAGACAGAAGCGATGCAAATGGCCTTAATGATGAGCAATGGAAAACGCCATCATCGTCTTGTAGGACGTTTGATTTATTTATCCATTACAAGACTAGAGCTCTCCTACTGTGTGGACATGCTTGCACAATTTATACAGTGTCCATGTCAAGAACACTAGGAAACATCCCTTTGTGTTGTTCAGTATTTGAAAGGAAATCCAGGCCAATGAATTTTGCTCTATGCTAATTGTGATCTCCAACTTTATGCATGGTGTGACTCTGACTGGGCAAGTTGTCCTTTAACTCGACGCTTGATTACAGGTTGGTTTGTGCTTCATGGTTATTCACCTATCTCTTGGAAAACCAAGAAACAACAAACTGTCTCACGCTCTTCCGCTGAAGCTGAGTATCGATCCATGGCTACCACCATTTGTGAATTCAAATGGCTACAAGCTTTGCTCATATCTCTTGGAGTTGATCATCCACAACCTATGCAACTCTATTGCGACAATCAAGCATCCCTTCATATTGCTGCCAATCCAGTTTTCCATGAGCGCACAAAGCACATCAAAGTCGACTATCATTTTATATGCAATGAAATTCTCAATGGCAACATCACTATCAAACACCCGCCCACTCATGTTCAATTAGCGGATATTTTCACCAAGGCGTTGGGCAAGAAGCAATTTGAATATTTTCTTCACAAGTTGGGCATTTGAAATCCATGTGCTCCAACTTGAGGGTAGGCGAACATCTCTCAATTATCCTGATATCTCTCAAATCATGTTGCCAAATTTATTGTTGTAATCTTCAATCATATCTCCAAATATCATGGGGAATATTAGCCGTAAATATGTGATTAGTTATAAATTAAGGCGTATATTTGGGTAGCTATGTTTAGAAGCACTAAATTAGTGCTCATCATATGTGTATATATGGTTTGGTTTTCTCAATGGAAGGATAAGACTTTCATCCCAAATTTCTTATTCTCAACTTACTCAGTCCGACTTGGTCTGGTTCATTTCAAGTAACAGCTACAAAGACAACCGCATCCTCACCATCTTGATGTGCTATTACGTTGTTGTGCTATTTTTCTTTCTGTAAGCATCCCCTCTAACTTTTTTTTTCTTCTCCTTTTTGTTTTTTCCTTCTAAATCTTCCTGACAGGTTGTTTTGACCATGTTCTCCGAAGATGTATTTATTCCAAAACAAAAGATCATTGTATTACTCTGAGAAAAGAGTATCCAAATTTTAAAGTAAATTATATGTGCCATGAAGGAATTTCTAATTACTTCTATTGTCACACAGTCTCAACAAGTTATTGTGACAGATGCATATGCGCAGACAAGGGGAGGAGCTATAGTTTCATTTTTGGCAAAATCTAACATGGATACTAGAGAAAATGCTCAGGATCGTTTAGTAGAATTACATAAGGATGGTCCCATCCCAGATCTCCATGCCAATTGCCATGTCCATTATATTGTGTTGTGTTTGCTTGAAAGAGCATGAGGATATTCTTGTGTGGGATGGGAAATCAAATGCTAATGGCTTGAGAGCAAACAAGAAGAAATAGAAAGTTAGTGACCATAAAAATATATATATTGTGTTTGCTTGAAGGAGAATTGAGGATATTCTTATGTGGGATGGAAATCAAATGCTTGTGGCTTGAGAACAAACAAGAAGAAATACAAAATTGTTGGCCATAAGATTATATATACATCGCACTCACTAGGGATCTTGCTATCTTCGGAAGCTGCCTAGTGACATAATGCAGCTGGAGCTAGAGACGAGGATGAACCACAGGCTTATGCAGAATAGACCAATCGTCGCTAAGCTGTAAAACTCGTATGTCCCTCAAAGTTAATTGTAGTTATTATTTAATAATAAAATAGTTTTATTTCATTGCATGCATAATTATGGGTATTGTTTTGTTCATGTTGATGGTATATTTTATTTTTGGGTTGTATTATAATAGAGATTATTGAATGAGACATGATTGTGTATATTCCTTGCAACCTAAAATGATTTATAACCTAAAATATGGTATGTCTCAGCCATTAGACTGGAGATTTTTTGTAACATTATGAGTATTAGTAGTTAACAAATATTGAACTTGATTACTACAGAACTCTTAGACTAAAGAGTGTTATAAAAAGAGTTATTATATTACATAAAGTCCTTATTACGTGAGGGTGTTATTAAATTTATGTATAAATTATATTGTTCTAATGGTGTCAATAGGTGATGTTTAATTAGAGGTTATATATTGATACATTGGGTTATATAATAAATACATGAAGGTTTATAATCATGCAAGATGGGATCTATCACTCTTATTGCCTGAGAGAAAATTCTAAATTGTATTTCTTACGTATTGGAGGAAAAATTTTGCTAGTTAATTTTGAAATTATTTTTGTAAATTGTTTTACATTCGATACTATAAAGAGATACACATATAAGTGAGGATCGATGGTGCTGGTAGTATTTTTACAGCTGCTTATATTGAATATTTAATTCATAGAGGGACTAATATGAAAAATATCACATTAGAGTCTCGCATATATCTCTAAGCTTTGGATTAAATTGCAATTTATGGATGGAGATGATTGTGATTATTAAAGTTAATATGGACTAAATTGTTAAAAATATAAAAATCCAAAACAGTTACACTGCTCTAACCTTATCCGATTACTTCTATATGATATGAGATTAGGGTTTTTCCGAGAAAAAAAACATTGCTATCAAAAAACAGATACGGAAAAACCCTAATATTCACTTTTGTTGCTTAGAAAAGAAGCCATCATTTCCTTCGAATAAAGGGTGAAAAGTTTAAGAGCATCTCTTGTGCGCCTTGCCTTGGAGGATTTTGTGATGGTGAAATCTCTATGAGATAACCCAAGTCTATTACTTATATTCATGTGCTTATGTGATGGATCATTAATAATTTATCAATTATTGATTCTAATCAATTAATAATAGTTGATAGCTCTAATTACAAGAGGGGCCCATTACATCCTCATTTAATTGATGATAGCCGCCTACTAGGACATCTAGTGCATGGTCGGCCCTTTCTTGCACTATATCTATGAATTTGTGATAGATGGATGGCTCATGCCCACACAGGAGTATGCAACTTGTAAATTTTAGGCTTTGTTTGGGTAGCCCAAAATTATGGTATAATCCGTACAGTATGCCATAATTTAATATTTTATGAGAATTAGGTCATATTAGTTGTTTGATTACTTAATTTAAACTATAGAATTACTACATAATACGGGTGTTATGGCATAAAAAAATATTCCACTCAAAGTGGAATTTTTTCTCATTGTAAAGTGTGTGGCTTTACAAAATGAAGCTTTTTCTCTTCTTCGTTTCTTCAAGGTTTCTCGCGATTTCTTTGTTTCTAGAGTTTCGTTTGATCTTGTCCTAAAGCCTTTCCCAGCGATCGCTCTTTTGGTGTTTGCTTTCAATATCCTTCATGATCTCTACCTTCTTCTCCATGGGCGGCCATTTTGGATTTCTTGTGTTGTCTCGGGTGGAGCCTTTCCTTGATTTGATCATGCTATTGTTTTCATCGGTGAGTTTTGTGATTGATAATCTTGATCCATTTTTTTTATTTAACTAAACACTCATTCGGTAAAAAATAAAATATGTCACAATTTCTGTAATAATAATTTGCACTTCCTACGTAATAAAAGTATGCCATATTTTTTTATTTTATAACCAAACAAGGTCTAAATGAATTTCTACTTGTGATGTAGGTTCAATTGGTCACACAACTCGTGAACAAACAAGTCATTCCGCAGCAGACACCAAATTGCATTATTGCCACTTCTATAATTTCACTTTCTCCTGTCTTAATCTGGTAACCCAGCGGTTGAGAAACTGTTGAGATGAAAAAGATTCCTGCAATCTGGATATTGAACGTCGGGGATAAAATAAGTGATATTGGATCCTTCAGCACTTCTTTTCTGAAAAAACAGGATAAACCAGCCTTCAGCATATCTTGGAAAAAAACCGACCCACAAAACTGTGCTGCCGGCAGAAATGTTGGATACTGATTATTGATGAGAATTTTCAAAAGCCTCACAATTAGTAATTAGGCCTCATACCTTGAGATGCTTATGCCTTAAGTTCAACGCTAAGTGGAGCGGTGGAGCACGATTATTGAAACTCCTTATTGATTGATGATGATACAAAGAGCAATTTGACATGAAGTGCTCATTTCTATGACAGTTTTCACGTGTTAACAACCAATTGACCAATAAATAAATTAATTAAAATGAATCGTACTTGTAATTGGTGATACAATTACAACTGCACCATTCATGTCACGGGGACTGTTTCACAAGATGGCAAACTGAAAACAAGGTTTCACATCAAATTAACTTCAATGGAAAAAAATAAAAAGAAAGAGACGGCAATGAAAAAACAAAATACGATTCAAGTAAATTAGATTTATGACTTTCTTCAGGAAATTACAGGTAAGAAATTATTCTCAGTAACATTATGACGACTCTTACTCTTAAATTCTAACATTGTATCTGTTTGTCCGGACATTGCTATTGAAAATTATAAAAGGGCATGGAAGATTGTCAATGTTGATTTTGAGCTAGTATGTTTATCTGGTCATTTATACATAATGATGCGTGGGTGCATGCATGCGTCTTGAGACTTCACCATTTATTTGTTTGAATTTTCATTTGCATTCTGTGTTGGTCACTCATTCAATCTTTCATTGCACTTAGGTCCATGTATGGGACTTTTCTGGGCAGACAAATGTTATTTTCATGAATGAATGGAATAGAATACCTCAAGATTGTCAATGTCAACCAGATCAAGAGGTCATGAATGTTTTATATTCATAATTAACTTTGGATTGCATTTTCATTTATTTTCTTCTTATTGATATAACTGTAGAAGACATTAGTATGAATGGAATAGCTATTTGGCCTTGCAAATAGCTATTCTTTTCATTACCTTACAGTGATCTTTCTCAATTAATATGCATGCAGTAGATCTGATCATTTAAGTTTGTATGCAAATGAGCAATGTTTTTAAGTTTTCTGGAATAATAAAGTATTTTGCTCCAATGAATGAAGACCACGGGATTTTTTCTGTCTTTCAGTTTTGGTCAATACCTCTTGAGATTTAAGAGAAATAGCCTAATTGAGACAATATTAATGATTGTTATAGCGATGTTGTGGCATCACATGATGAAGGTCTTTCATTTTTTTGGTTGCACAGCTGCTCATTGACATTAATGAATCAAGTCAATTGAAGTTCCTTTTTTATGACTTGGTTTATTGTTGAAGGTGCAAGTTTTAATGACATTATAATGTGCTTTCTACTTGTTAGTTTATTACTTCTTCCTTTACACTATCTCCCATGTGTAGATTTTGTTTATCAATGCATGTTAAATTCTATCCATAATTTTTCAGATGTTCTGTGAAACCAACCTATAAGCTATATTAGAACCATGATTTCCTGTTCTTTTCTTTTTCTTGATTCATTCTCTATCCTTGAATATTTTCTGATCCAAATGTGTTCCTTTGGCTTAGAAATGTATTGGTTTTCTATGTTATACCTGATAAGCGACCTCATTCAAAATGCCATTATGATTTTATTTAATAAGCTATTTTTTACTTCATATCCTTAGAAATAAAGCAATTTCATGTAAACTTCTGTTTCAACTTTCAAGTTTTGAATCCTGGAACTTGAATTCTTATTATACGTCACTGTTGATTTGATCTAGTAAATGTTGGATTCCACTTTTAGTATTATTACTATTATTATTAAATCTTTTTTTATCAACAACTCAAGCAACAACTTATTTTATCCATATGGTGTCAAACATTAAAAGCTCACCAAACAATTTAGTAAACCGGTACCAAGCATTTACAATATTATAGCAAATGCCCATACGGTAATGTAGCATCCTCACATATTTTTACTATTCTATTTAATATTGTATTTTAGACAGTTAAATCAAATTAATCCTAAGAGTCAATTCATTTCATAAATAATTATAAATGCATTTTTTACTGTTGTATTTTGTAATATAGAGCGAAAAAATAAGAATATGTGTAATAGAAATAAAAGTGCCGGGTAATTGTCTCCTTTCTTTTATCTTGTATTTTTATAAGCCATTTGGTTCACGGTAATGTGAAAACATTACTATGTATTACGTGGTAATATGAAAAAATTACCATATTTGGATTAGGACCAATGGTAATGTTGATGGTAATATGAGATCCGTGGTGATCTAATAAAAGATTAGCAATACTGTAAATGGGAACTCACGGGGAGTCGGAGAGACGCCACCATTCTCACCCTCTATGCGAACTTGATCTGGCAGTCCAACAGGGATGCCTAGAGAGAGGAGCTTGGTTTTGATCAAGCTATGCATGCAGCTCCCCTCTTCTTCATCGCATCATACGTAAAAAAGGACTTCAACGACTTATCCGTACTAATAATATACAGTAGCAGATCTAACTTTTCCTCCATTCGTTGGATTCAGTTCTTCAGATATCCTATTGTGTTGCAAGTACTAGCAACCAAGGGGTGAGAAGGAGCAATCGTCAGAATCAAGGGTATATGGGGCATAAGTTTGATGATTTCATAATGGAGTAAGAAGCAACCAGAAGGGTGATTAGAAGTGATTGATAGTAGTATTAATGGCTATAATAGTTACAATGAATTAAGTTGTAATTTGGAACGATCCAGGTTGTTAGGGGAGGTGCTGTCAAATTGCGTAGCTGTCCTGGCACATGAACCGTTTGTTAAAATGCCACCATGAAGGGTTGTTATAACAAACTCGTTGTAATGAACTCCTATGAATGTAGAATATTATGAATGAAAAGGCTAAGAAAAATTGTTCCAATTCCTCTTCTTTTCCCTACTCCTTCCCTCCCTCTCATTTCTCTGTGAATTTCCTCTTATCAAGATTTGGATGCCATCATATTGAGTGTTTTATCACCGATGAGGATGTTGGAGAACCAGAAAATGTACAGAGCAACAGGACACTGCCGCTCTTGCATCCCGAAGCAGCCCCACCTTCAATTGCTACAGCTTTCGAAACGCTGTATTCGTGGCTTCCATGCTGCTCTCATGGGTGCCCTGTAATTTTGCAAATAACTATTACCTGTTCTCCTTTTTCAATTCCAATATTTTTCTTTCTTGGTTATCACCTCATATTCAATATTCTTTTAAACCTATGCACCAAAATATCACAGAACCGCATGAGCTCCTGAGACTTTTTTATATAAAAGACATTCCTGTAGGCGAGTCAACTAAGGCGAGCACCAGGCTTCGCGTCTGATTGACAGATTTCTTCACCTTTTCTGTACCTCGTGGGAGAATCCAAAATGCTGTCACAATGAAGAACTCCCACCTTTTGGCTCTTAAAAACCGCCTATACTGCTTTTGATCTCACAAATCAATCTTGGCACAGTTAAAGCTAGCATTTAATCTCGTCAGCATTGGTATAATTTGACTCTCATCAATAAAGAGCGATCACATAATAACCGGTCCACCCACTCACAAAACTCCTTGTACATTAGTCACTTAATAGTTGGTTATACCATCCTAATTATGACAACTAACAAAAGACAAGCTCCACCATCAGACACGCACCCGCCAGATACTTCAGAACGGGATAAACAATTACAAGTCCACTCAACTCTCATTTTTGACCTCGAACTTCCATAGGCTCTACCACCTCAGCCTCGGCCATCTCCTTATCCCCCGATCCGCAATGCCGCCCTGGAGAGCCATATTCCAATGAGATGGGCGATGCAGCAGCCCATTTACCACCCAGAGCCATGCCCATCATTTCATATATCTTCCCGCTGAGTTCTGCTGGGTTTTCAGGCTGAAAAAAAACAACCAAACAAGCATCAGCACAAGGAAAACATTAACTGGTTAAGTCAGGAAGAGTGAACTCAGAGAACCATGAACTAGTGTTTCCACCCATCCACAGCCAATGAACTATATCTCAAGAAGGGAACATGGCTTATGTAAAGCAGACTTTTGACTTCCCTCTGCAATAACTACTTGCTTTTTTAATTTTCTTACCCAAACATCTCATAGGTAAAATTACAGATTTTACTTTTTTTTATCATCACAATCTCACCCAGGAAGCTTCCCTGCACTGGGGCTCACCTAGGAGAGCTCGCATAAGGCGAGCTCACTGCACAAACCCCACTTTGGTCGTGGCAAGCTTGACCCGCACTCGGGAGCTCCCTGCAGCTGGCTCTTCCCTGCCCAGGGCTGGTTGGGTGGCCTCCCACTGATCCCAGGGAACTCACCGGCCAGGGTGAGATGCCCCATGGCGCTCCTTGGAGTTGCCACCCCAGAGCTGGCCAGGCTCTGCCTGGCTTGGGGCAATCAGCGAGATACATGGAGAGATCCCCCTGGAGGGCTGCGGGTAGGATCTGGGGCTAGGCCCCGGGGCTGGCTTACCCAGCCCTCGGGAACTCTCCCCAACCCTGGTGAGCCATGGCGAGTCCCTGAGGCCGGCTATCCACCCGCAAGCTCACCAGCCGGGAAAAGGGTAAAACAGTAACTTTAATAGATATAATTAAATTTAAAATATAAAAAAAGATTACTTACAAAGTCAGATAGTCAGATAATGCAAAATATAGAACTTTTCGGGTAGGTGAAAAATTGGGAGGCTTTGGTCAACTAGAACTTATGTAAGAACTCGATGATACTTTTGTCCCGCGCTTAAATATTTGCACTTTAAGGAATAGTGGAAATAGAGGATCCACCTAGTAATATTTGCTGCTTTTAGTAAAAGTGACCTTGTACCCGACGCTAAAACTTCCAGAGAAAATTAACATAACTGACCGAAGTCCCATATCAGCATGGCATGAAAAATGCTAAGGTAAGGCTTTCCCTGATTCTTGGGCTTTATGCCAAAAATTGCAACAAGGAACAGCACAAAAACTTACAGTGAAGCCACTTGATATTAAAGCTGTATCATATAATAGATCAATAGCTCTCAGAGCCTCCGGATCATCAGGGGAAGTCCTGCCTGCAATCTGCATCATGGCAATCATGAAAAAAAATATAAGTGGCATCCATTTCCAAATCATCCCTAGATTAGCAGTGAAAATACAATAGCTAAACCTTCACATGTGCATATGAAACTTCAAAAAAATAAAGAAAATAAAAAATCACAGAAATACATATGCACTCCAACTTGGTGGTGAAATTATCAAATGTGTACAAGTGGCCCATTAACATGGGTGCCTATTTAGGGCGTTTTCAGAAGCATGTATTAGGCATATGCCCTAGAAGACAATGAAAAACAGAAGCATACAGATTGGGAAACACTGCAGATCAAAGCATAGCTTACAGTTAAGTTTTTTATGATTGGATGCTCTGGGTTAATCTCAAACACCCTCCTAGCTCTCATAAATTCCAAGCTGGATGTATCACCAAGAGTTTGCGCCCTCATCAACCTGCATAAAACAGAAGCAGCTAATAAATAATTGTACACAGAAGATAAAACTTGAAGTGAAGAAATTTTACCTCTCCATGTTGGCAGACCAACCAAATTTTCCAGATACAAGGACACATGGTGACGAGCTGAGACGGTTGGAAACCTGAACACTGGCAACCTTGTCACCCAACCTCTTCTTGATCCAGTCACAGGTTTGGCCAAATTCCTGCTTAATTTCCTTCTCTTTCTCTTCATTCTTGTCACCTTCCGGAAATAACATGCAAAAAGTAAGCGTATCTTTTAAGTTGCGGCTAATGATTAAAACAAAAAGTTGCAGAGGTAGTCTGACAATTGTTAAGAACAATAAAGCAATAACAAAGAACAGGAAAAGATAAGGACCGGATTACTATAACAGTAGCTACCATATAAAACCAACATCATATCAAACAAAGGCATTGTCACTGGCAACAATACCCTCACACCAGGATTTTGAACACTAAAGAAAGAAAACCAGCAACTAACCCAAATCCAAGTCCTCCTTGCTGATATCGACAAAATTCTTGTCTTTGTAGGACTTTAGATTTTGGATGGCAACCTCATCCATAGGATCCACCAAAAATAGGACCTAAAGAGAAGGATTAACAGATTAACATCAATAACTCTACTAGATCTAAGATTAACAGGAGAGAAGAAGAAACAAGACAGAAGAGGTAACCTAATCACTCAAAGCCACAGAGAAAACATGTAAGGAAAGAATTACCTCATAGTCCTTTTCAACAAGTCTCTCCAGGAAAGGTGTATTCTTTGCGCTGGTTAAGCTGTCTGCTGCAATAAAGTAGATATCCTTCTGGTCTGCCTTCATGTTCTCTACATATTCATCCAAGCTAATTAACTCATCCTCACTCTGGGATGAAAAGAAACGAAGCAATGGGGCAATCCTTTTGTGGTTTGAATGATCTTCGATGCAGCCAAGCTTCAAGTTTTTACCAAAGTTCTCCCAAAACTTCTCGTAATCCTACAATAATAAAAAGTATTATAATCAATGTATAACCTTGTCATAAAATGATTAAACCAGCAACATTCAGAAAATTGTCAAGTTAAAGATAACACCGAAATTAGAAGTATCTTACATCTCTATTTTCACTGAGAGAAATTCCCAGTATCATATCAAATGCCTTGCGAACTAAGCGTTTCCTCATGATCCGCACCTATCACAAGACTCACATTGATGTTTTAGTATAGAGTGGTCACAGAACAAAACATGTCAGAAAAGAATTGACACATTGGAAGAATTACATACAATACGACTTTCTTGGAGGATCTCACGTGAAACATTAAGCGGAAGATCATTTGAATCGACAACACCTTTTACAAAGCTCAGGTATCTAGGGAACTGGCAAGGAAAAAAAACAATATCAGAAACTTCCAAATTAAAATTAAAGCTCATGCCAGCACCAATTAATGGATAAAAGCAATCTATTTACCAGTTCCCCATCAAAGTCATCAGATATAAACACACGTTTAACATAAAGCCTGATGTTCTTTGTCTTTAAGTTAACAATATCATCCTTCTTCACAGCAGGCACAAAAAGAATAGATCTAAATTCTACTTCACCCTGCAAACAGAAGAAAAGGACAGTTCATATCACATGAGGTTAAGAAAACAAGCAGCAAAAATGGGCATGTTCGAACTAAAAGTGCTTTCCTTGTCTTATACAAATTGAAAAGAAAAAATAAGATTAAGATTCCATAGTATAAATTTCAATTTGATGATATTTGTATGCATAATGGCGCTTATTCTCCACTAAACCCTAAACCAATCCAGCAACAAAGTCAAAGCTCGCATTGCAGCTGGACACAATTCAGTATCCCGTAGTTGAATTGCTTAGAGAATAAGAAAGATTAAAGGGCAGAGTTATGACGATCTGTTCTAAAGCTGAAAAGTAGGAGGATAGGTGGGCATACCTCTGTAGTGAAGTGCGAAGATGCCAATGGATCCAAGTATTCATTGAAAGTCTTCTTGTAAAATTCATTGTACTCCTCTGTAGTGACATCTTTAGGATTGCGAAGCTTAAAAGAAATCCCATTCACAAAATAATGACAACTTTAACCATAATGTACCGAAGAATCTAACAATAGACGATCAAAAGAGTTAAATCTCACCCATAGTGGTTTCGTCTCATTAGAGAGTTCCCAATCCCAGTATTTTTCAATTACTTTCTTGGTCTTCTTCTTTCTCTACAGTAAATCCACAGAACATAAATGGTAAACAAAGAATCACAGGCCGAAGGATGATTCACATAGTAACCATGCTGCATGTACCTCTGTAATAGCATCATCTCCCCCTTCTTTGTTGGCTTCAGCTGGATCCTCGTCAATCTCAACCTAATTAATAAAATTATGCAAATAGAGATGCATTTCTTGGAGATGCAAAACAACAAAAACAGGGGAACTATTTATTTATACCTCTTTTGTGAAACCCTTCTCTTGCCAAGTGTAAATTGGAAAAGACACAAACTGTGAGTAGTTCTTCACAAGATTTTGGATTCTCTCTGGATGTGCAAATGCTTTGTCATCACGCTGAAAGAAGTAAACAATTTAAATGAGTCTAAGCAACAGTACCCAGGACAATCCCAATAAGTCCCAAGACAATCAGGTTAATGACTGTCATGAACCTTAAGGTATAGAGTAAGACGTGTTCCTCTTGGAATGATTTTATCTGGATCTGTTTCTTCACGAATTGTATAAGAACTAGCATTTGTCTCTCCTTCCCATACATACTGTTTGTCAGATTTTGGACTCTTTGTTGAAACAACTACCTGTTTTCCACAAGTCAAAGGTATAGTAAGACATAAATTTGCATTTATTATTTGATCAGATATATTTGAGCAAATGAAAGACAGCAGTGTGTTTATATTAACCTTGTCAGAAACAAGGAAAGCCGAATAAAAGCCAACACCAAATTGTCCTATTAAATTGCTGTCAGCACCAGCCTCCTTATTGTCCTGTATAAAGCTCGGCATATTAGCAGTTGTTTGTATAAATAAAATGAAGCAATGGTAGTGACAGCAATTATTAGGACATAAAATGTCAGCAAGCACCTTTAATGCCTTGAGGAACTTTGCGGTTCCACTTTGAGCAATGGTACCCAGGCAGTCAACAAGTTCTTGACGAGTCATGCCAATACCAGTATCTCTGGGAAAAATAACATATTATTCACACAAGGCCATTAATGAGCCAATAAAATGAAATTCCATGTTTATCTAAGGCTGCATTTGCAGGAGAACTCACATAATTGTTATTATCCCATTGTCTTTGTCGGTCTGTATGTGGATATCAAGGTCAACAGCTTCCTTCAAGAGTTCAGGTTCAGTGACACCCAAAAAACGCAGCTTGTCAAGAGCATCACTCGCATTACTGAAAATTGAAGGTGGGAAAATTAGATGGCCTTGAGTAATTGAGAATAAATCAGTTTACCCGAGTGAACACAAACATAAACCAACTACCTCAAAAGCATGCTTGCAAAATTCATATTTCAAACAGAAGAAGTGATAGATTTCTAACAAAAATACAGTAGTTGATAAGCTTAAACATATTCAATGATAAGCTAGAATTGGACACTTTCTAAAATGTGCAGGCGATAAATTGGCCCTGATCACAGAAAAATATGTAAGCCCTGTGTAAATTGCTCTACTGGAAGAATGTTTAGAATATAAATGCATGACGAACATGTCTGAAGAAAAAAAAAGCTCACAGCAGTGATATTATTGGTCAATGAATTGGTAAACAAGATGGCTTATGGAGAGCAGCACAAACTGAGACAAAAATTCAGTAAAAATGAAAAGGCCTAGCAGAAGAAGCACATCTACCAACCTGATCAACTCCCGAAGGAAGACCTCCTTGTTGCTATACAAACTGTGGACAATGAGGTCCATGAGGCGACTAACCTGGCAGATGGCCAAAGCAAAATGCATCCAAATGAAAGTTTGATATGTACATAATAACAGTAAACACACACACACACACGAAATGAAGGCAACATACCTCAGCCTGATACTCAAATTTCTCACACACAGGATCAGATGCGCCAACTGCCGCAACAGTTGTTTCACTGAAGTGGCCAATTTGATTGTTAACAAGTGGATTAAGCCACCTTTTATGTATTTCAGTTCTGGTTTTGGGAGCAGATAGAATTGAGAACCATCTGCCAGATAGCGGAGGGACCTTGTTTTCACATCTAGCAGCCTACAGGAGTAAACAAGGATAAGTAGAACAACCATATAAATCTATTATAAGAAAAGGTTGCTTGAATATACACCGAATTATATATTTGTGTGCGGGTAGCATGAAGGAAAAAAAGACATCATATTGTGAAGAATGCCAGGTCCAATCTTGAAAAGTAAATGAAACCGCTACGCTCTTGTATCATTCAAATCTTAAGTTTCAAGGCAAAAACAATGTCAACCCTAAACCCTGGATTACATATACATGCACTAGTAACTGGAGTAAAGGACCCAGTGTCAGATCACTGCGGGTTTGTGTTTACTTGTCTCTTCACTGCTGTTGTCTACCCTTCCGGGGTTGTTGCCTGCCAGACACCATCATCCCGGCCATGCGACGCTATACTGTTATGGTCTCATCCGTCATTATCTGTGGTATGGCTGATGGCTACGTGTTTGGGGGGTTGGGGGGGGGGGACTCTCACATTATGATACATGCACCGGATAGTTGCCCAAATGATACATGCAGGCTGATTTAGTGGGGACTGCGTGCTCAGGAATTTATTTATATATATTCGTTAGAATGATAGCGCGCACACACTCTGTCTCTTTCCCCCATTATGTTTTATTACCTGGTTGTTCAAGTCAAATCGAAGCATATACTCATTCAGAAGGCCAGAATAACAAACATGCATGAATGTTATCTCCTGCTTTCCATGACAGACATCAGAGAGATAACTGATTGGAACAACAGGTCTGCCTGCCCACCTCCATTATTCCCTCTTTTCTTTTTCTTATTCTTACTAAACACGATTAAAATTTTTTTTGCAACATATATGACGTGGGAAAACACATGACAAACTACAAATATCACAAAGTAGGCCATCAAAGCCAACTTATGAATAAACAACAGATGGTAAAACACAGACACCCCACAATATACTACATATGACATGCTCATTATTTCCAGCACATCGAAAACAGAAATTGCACTCCTTCAAGGAAACAAGAAAGAATAAAAAAAAAAGACCAAAAATGATCCCTTCTACAGTAAAGGCAATCAGAGTATTCGTTAACTATGAATCACAGTTTAACTTCATAATTACAGGATTATCTACACAAGAACATGCAAAGTAATGAACGAACTCCAATAGATCAATTCACAAAGAACGCAATCCAAGAGTCAATATTTAAACACTCAAAAAAGCGAACGGATTCATTACCACAGCTTCAAAACACACAAACACATGGAAAAAATAACAAATCCAAAAGAAAAAAAGGTAGCTAACCCAATAGAAAGAATTAAAACACGGAATCATCAGCAGACCTGATAGAAAGCAGAAGAAGCACCAGAGACCAAGCCCTTAGAGCGGCCCAAGCGGGAGAGAACGGATCCAATAGCCATTAGAGAGAGATCTCACGAGTTTCGCAAGGGCTTGGTCGGGAGCCACAGGACGAAGGGAGGGAGGCCAAAAACCCTATTAAAACCCTAATTCTTGTGCAAGGAGCGAGCCCATCGAATAGGTTATTTATAGCGAAGCCATGGCCCAGAGCTTTCCAGAACACGTGGAATTTCCTCGCCTAGGGTTAGATGGGAGCAACTAATATGTTGAGAGACTAGGTGCTACCACATGTAATTATACTTGGGAAGAAGCAATTTTGGTCTTGGGATAGGGGTTTAAGGTTTCGGGTTAAGCGGTATGGGGTTTGGGGTTCGGGTTTTTAGGTTTTAGGCTTTAGGGTGTTTTGGGTTTAGGGTTTAGGTGTTTTGGGTTTAGGGTTTAGGGGTTTAAGGTTTCGGGTTTAGGGTTTAGTGTTTTTTGGGGTTCGGGTTTTTAGGTTTTAGGCTTTAGGGGTTTAGGGTTTAGGGTTTAGGGTTTAGGGTTTAGGTTTAGGGTTTTAGGGTTTAGGGTTTAGGGTTTAGGGTTTTTTAGGGTTTTTTAGGGTTTTTTAGGGTTTAAAGGGTTTAGGGTTTTGGGTTTAGGGTTTTAGGGTTTAGGGTTTAGGGTTTAGGGTTTAGGGTTTAGGGGTTTAGGGTTTAGGGTTTAGGGTTTTAGGGTTTAGGGTTTAGGGTTTAGGGTTTAGGGTTTTAGGGTTTAGGGTTTAGGGTTTAGGGTTTAGGGTTTAGGGTTTAGGGTTTTAGGGTTTAGGGTTTAGGGTTTAGGGTTTAGGGTTTTAGGGTTTAGGGTTTAGGGTTTAGGGTTTAGGGTTTAGGGTTTAGGGTTTAGGGTTTAGGGTTTAGGGTTTAGGGTTTAGGGTTTAGGGTTTAGGGTTTAGGGTTTAGGGTTTAGGGTTTAGGGTTTAGGGTTTAGGGTTTAGGGTTTAGGGTTTAGGGTTTAGGGTTTAGGGTTTAGGGTTTAGGGTTTAGGGTTTAGGGTTTAGGGTTTAGGGTTTAGGGTTTAGGGTTTAGGGTTTATAGGGTTTAGGGTTTAGGGTTTAGGGTTTAGGGTTTAGGGTTTATAGGGTTTAGGGTTTAGGGTTTATAGGGTTTAGGGTTTAGGGTTTAGGGTTTAGGGTTTAGGGTTTATAGGGTTTAGGGTTTAGGGTTTAGGGTTTAGGGTTTAGGGTTTAGGGTTTAGGGTTTAGGGTTTAGGGTTTAGGGTTTAGGGTTTAGGGTTTAGGGTTTAGGGTTTAGGGTTTAGGGTTTAGGGTTTAGGGTTTAGGGTTTATAGGGTTTAGGGTTTGGGTTTAGGGTTTAGGGTTTAGGGTTTAGGGTTTAGGGTTTAGGGTTTAGGGTTTAGGGTTTAGGGTTTAGGGTTTAGGGTTTAGGGTTTAGGGTTTAGGGTTTAGGGTTTAGGGTTTAGGGTTTAGGGTTTAGGGTTTAGGGTTTAGGGTTTAGGGTTTAGGGTTTAGGGTTTAGGGTTTAGGGTTTAGGGTTTAGGGTTTAGGGTTTAGGGTTTAGGGTTTAGGGTTTAGGGTTTAGGGTTTAGGGTTTAGGGTTTAGGGTTTAGGGTTTAGGGTTTAGGGTTTAGGGTTTAGGGTTTAGGGTTTAGGGTTTAGGGTTTAGGGTTTAGGGTTTAGGGTTTAGGGTTTAGGGTTTAGGGTTTAGGGTTTAGGGTTTAGGGTTTAGGGTTTAGGGTTTAGGGTTTAGGGTTTAGGGTTTAGGGTTTAGGGTTTAGGGTTTAGGGTTTAGGGTTTAGGGTTTAGGGTTTAGGGTTTAGGGTTTAGGGTTTAGGGTTTAGGGTTTAGGGTTTAGGGTTTAGGGTTTAGGGTTTAGGGTTTAGGGTTTAGGGTTTAGGGTTTAGGGTTTAGGGTTTAGGGTTTAGGGTTTAGGGTTTAGGGTTTAGGGTTTAGGGTTTAGGGTTTAGGGTTTAGGGTTTAGGGTTTAGGGTTTAGGGTTTAGGGTTTAGGGTTTAGGGTTTAGGGTTTTAGGGTTTAGGGTTTAGGGTTTAGGGTTTAGGGTTTAGGGTTTAGGGTTTAGGGTTTAGGGTTTAGGGTTTAGGGTTTAGGGTTTAGGGTTTAGGGTTTAGGGTTTAGGGTTTAGGGTTTAGGGTTTAGGGTTTAGGGTTTAGGGTTTAGGGTTTAGGGTTTAGGGTTTAGGGTTTAGGGTTTAGGGTTTAGGGTTTAGGGTTTAGGGTTTAGGGTTTAGGGTTTAGGGTTTAGGGTTTAGGGTTTAGGGTTTAGGGTTTAGGGTTTAGGGTTTAGGGTTTAGGGTTTAGGGTTTAGGGTTTAGGGTTTAGGGTTTAGGGTTTAGGGTTTAGGGTTTAGGGTTTAGGGTTTAGGGTTTAGGGTTTAGGGTTTAGGGTTTAGGGTTTAGGGTTTAGGGTTTAGGGTTTAGGGTTTAGGGTTTAGGGTTTAGGGTTTAGGGTTTAGGGTTTAGGGTTTAGGGTTTAGGGTTTAGGGTTTAGGGTTTAGGGTTTAGGGTTTAGGGTTTAGGGTTTAGGGTTTAGGGTTTAGGGTTTAGGGTTTAGGGTTTAGGGTTTAGGGTTTAGGGTTTAGGGTTTAGGGTTTAGGGTTTAGGGTTTAGGGTTTAGGGTTTAGGGTTTAGGGTTTAGGGTTTAGGGTTTAGGGTTTAGGGTTTAGGGTTTAGGGTTTAGGGTTTAGGGTTTAGGGTTTAGGGTTTAGGGTTTAGGGTTTAGGGTTTAGGGTTTAGGGTTTAGGGTTTAGGGTTTAGGGTTTTTAGGGTTTAGGGTTTAGGGTTTAGGGTTTAGGGTTTAGGGTTTAGGGTTTAGGGTTTAGGGTTTAGGGTTTAGGGTTTAGGGTTTAGGGTTTAGGGTTTAGGGTTTAGGGTTTAGGGTTTAGGGTTTAGGGTTTAGGGTTTAGGGTTTAGGGTTTAGGGTTTAGGGTTTAGGGTTTAGGGTTTAGGGTTTAGGGTTTAGGGTTTAGGGTTTAGGGTTTAGGGTTTAGGGTTTAGGGTTTAGGGTTTAGGGTTTAGGGTTTAGGGTTTAGGGTTTAGGGTTTAGGGTTTAGGGTTTAGGGTTTAGGGTTTAGGGTTTAGGGTTTAGGGTTTAGGGTTTAGGGTTTAGGGTTTAGGGTTTAGGGTTTAGGGTTTAGGGTTTAGGGTTTAGGGTTTAGGGTTTAGGGTTTAGGGTTTAGGGTTTAGGGTTTAGGGTTTAGGGTTTAGGGTTTAGGGTTTAGGGTTTAGGGTTTAGGGTTTAGGGTTTAGGGTTTAGGGTTTAGGGTTTAGGGTTTAGGGTTTAGGGTTTAGGGTTTAGGGTTTAGGGTTTAGGGTTTAGGGTTTAGGGTTTAGGGTTTAGGGTTTAGGGTTTAGGGTTTAGGGTTTAGGGTTTAGGGTTTAGGGTTTAGGGTTTAGGGTTTAGGGTTTAGGGTTTAGGGTTTAGGGTTTAGGGTTTAGGGTTTAGGGTTTAGGGTTTAGGGTTTAGGGTTTAGGGTTTAGGGTTTAGGGTTTAGGGTTTAGGGTTTAGGGTTTAGGGTTTAGGGTTTAGGGTTTAGGGTTTAGGGTTTAGGGTTTAGGGTTTAGGGTTTAGGGTTTAGGGTTTAGGGTTTAGGGTTTAGGGTTTAGGGTTTAGGGTTTAGGGTTTAGGGTTTAGGGTTTAGGGTTTAGGGTTTAGGGTTTAGGGTTTAGGGTTTAGGGTTTAGGGTTTAGGGTTTAGGGTTTAGGGTTTAGGGTTTAGGGTTTAGGGTTTAGGGTTTAGGGTTTAGGGTTTAGGGTTTAGGGTTTAGGGTTTAGGGTTTAGGGTTTAGGGTTTAGGGTTTAGGGTTTAGGGTTTAGGGTTTAGGGTTTAGGGTTTAGGGTTTAGGGTTTAGGGTTTAGGGTTTAGGGTTTAGGGTTTAGGGTTTAGGGTTTAGGGTTTAGGGTTTAGGGTTTAGGGTTTAGGGTTTAGGGTTTAGGGTTTAGGGTTTAGGGTTTAGGGTTTAGGGTTTAGGGTTTAGGGTTTAGGGTTTAGGGTTTAGGGTTTAGGGTTTAGGGTTTAGGGTTTAGGGTTTAGGGTTTAGGGTTTAGGGTTTAGGGTTTAGGGTTTAGGGTTTAGGGTTTAGGGTTTAGGGTTTAGGGTTTAGGGTTTAGGGTTTAGGGTTTAGGGTTTAGGGTTTAGGGTTTAGGGTTTAGGGTTTAGGGTTTAGGGTTTAGGGTTTAGGGTTTAGGGTTTAGGGTTTAGGGTTTAGGGTTTAGGGTTTAGGGTTTAGGGTTTAGGGTTTAGGGTTTAGGGTTTAGGGTTTAGGGTTTAGGGTTTAGGGTTTAGGGTTTAGGGTTTAGGGTTTAGGGTTTAGGGTTTAGGGTTTAGGGTTTAGGGTTTAGGGTTTAGGGTTTAGGGTTTAGGGTTTAGGGTTTAGGGTTTAGGGTTTAGGGTTTAGGGTTTAGGGTTTAGGGTTTAGGGTTTAGGGTTTAGGGTTTAGGGTTTAGGGTTTAGGGTTTAGGGTTTAGGGTTTAGGGTTTAGGGTTTAGGGTTTAGGGTTTAGGGTTTAGGGTTTAGGGTTTAGGGTTTAGGGTTTAGGGTTTAGGGTTTAGGGTTTAGGGTTTAGGGTTTAGGGTTTAGGGTTTAGGGTTTAGGGTTTAGGGTTTAGGGTTTAGGGTTTAGGGTTTAGGGTTTAGGGTTTAGGGTTTAGGGTTTAGGGTTTAGGGTTTAGGGTTTAGGGTTTAGGGTTTAGGGTTTAGGGTTTAGGGTTTAGGGTTTAGGGTTTAGGGTTTAGGGTTTAGGGTTTAGGGTTTAGGGTTTAGGGTTTAGGGTTTAGGGTTTAGGGTTTAGGGTTTAGGGTTTAGGGTTTAGGGTTTAGGGTTTAGGGTTTAGGGTTTAGGGTTTAGGGTTTAGGGTTTAGGGTTTAGGGTTTAGGGTTTAGGGTTTAGGGTTTAGGGTTTAGGGTTTAGGGTTTAGGGTTTAGGGTTTAGGGTTTAGGGTTTAGGGTTTAGGGTTTAGGGTTTAGGGTTTAGGGTTTAGGGTTTAGGGTTTAGGGTTTAGGGTTTAGGGTTTAGGGTTTAGGGTTTAGGGTTTAGGGTTTAGGGTTTAGGGTTTAGGGTTTAGGGTTTAGGGTTTAGGGTTTAGGGTTTAGGGTTTAGGGTTTAGGGTTTAGGGTTTAGGGTTTAGGGTTTAGGGTTTAGGGTTTAGGGTTTAGGGTTTAGGGTTTAGGGTTTAGGGTTTAGGGTTTAGGGTTTAGGGTTTAGGGTTTAGGGTTTAGGGTTTAGGGTTTAGGGTTTAGGGTTTAGGGTTTAGGGTTTAGGGTTTAGGGTTTAGGGTTTAGGGTTTAGGGTTTAGGGTTTAGGGTTTAGGGTTTAGGGTTTAGGGTTTAGGGTTTAGGGTTTAGGGTTTAGGGTTTAGGGTTTAGGGTTTAGGGTTTAGGGTTTAGGGTTTAGGGTTTAGGGTTTAGGGTTTAGGGTTTAGGGTTTAGGGTTTAGGGTTTAGGGTTTAGGGTTTAGGGTTTAGGGTTTAGGGTTTAGGGTTTAGGGTTTAGGGTTTAGGGTTTAGGGTTTAGGGTTTAGGGTTTAGGGTTTAGGGTTTAGGGTTTAGGGTTTAGGGTTTAGGGTTTAGGGTTTAGGGTTTAGGGTTTAGGGTTTAGGGTTTAGGGTTTAGGGTTTAGGGTTTAGGGTTTAGGGTTTAGGGTTTAGGGTTTAGGGTTTAGGGTTTAGGGTTTAGGGTTTAGGGTTTAGGGTTTAGGGTTTAGGGTTTAGGGTTTAGGGTTTAGGGTTTAGGGTTTAGGGTTTAGGGTTTAGGGTTTAGGGTTTAGGGTTTAGGGTTTAGGGTTTAGGGTTTAGGGTTTAGGGTTTAGGGTTTAGGGTTTAGGGTTTAGGGTTTAGGGTTTAGGGTTTAGGGTTTAGGGTTTAGGGTTTAGGGTTTAGGGTTTAGGGTTTAGGGTTTAGGGTTTAGGGTTTAGGGTTTAGGGTTTAGGGTTTAGGGTTTAGGGTTTAGGGTTTAGGGTTTAGGGTTTAGGGTTTAGGGTTTAGGGTTTAGGGTTTAGGGTTTAGGGTTTAGGGTTTAGGGTTTAGGGTTTAGGGTTTAGGGTTTAGGGTTTAGGGTTTAGGGTTTAGGGTTTAGGGTTTAGGGTTTAGGGTTTAGGGTTTAGGGTTTAGGGTTTAGGGTTTAGGGTTTAGGGTTTAGGGTTTAGGGTTTAGGGTTTAGGGTTTAGGGTTTAGGGTTTAGGGTTTAGGGTTTAGGGTTTAGGGTTTAGGGTTTAGGGTTTAGGGTTTAGGGTTTAGGGTTTAGGGTTTAGGGTTTAGGGTTTAGGGTTTAGGGTTTAGGGTTTAGGGTTTAGGGTTTAGGGTTTAGGGTTTAGGGTTTAGGGT
>CACTHL010000388.1:0-287309 GCA_902712375.1 Dioscorea dumetorum
GATCATTGATGATAAAATAGACAAAAAGGCCAGAATAGAAGAACAAGATACATATGATATCAGAAATGAAGTTGTAGCAGTACCTTCCCTTCTCTAAACGCATCTAGCACTAGGCGCAGGTGCCTCTTCTTGTCGAAATAAAAGCCATGCTGCAACATTTGCGTGTAGGTATTTGCAAAATCATCCCAATGTTTTGCCTCGGCAAATGCTTCTATCAATGTGTTGAATGTAAACTTATCAGGAACCGCAGCCAGTCTTGAATCTGCTTTGCTACTTATTTGACGGCTTAAGTCTAGCATGTTCTTGAATAAATCTTTTGCTTCTTCTAGCATTCCATGTTCTATATATGATTTCAACATGATATTATATGTCACCGTATTTGGTGAACAGAATTTCTGCATTTGTTTAAAGATGTATGTTCCAGTATGCATGTTTCCGGAGTCCAGGCAAGCTTGAATCAATCCGGTGTATGTTACAACCAGTGGTTTTTTCGCAACTTTGCATATTTTGTCAATCTGCGGTTTCACGAAACAATAATGTTTCAGGTAGAGCACTTCACATCATCAAATGATCCATAATTTTTAAAGTTTTTTTTAGTTGTTCGATTTAAAGACACAGCAAATAGTGAATAAGTAAGTTGAATATCATTCTGGTAAAACCCCACAGATAGTGAATGCATATTGTACTAAGCTGTGAATTTAGTATTTTGAAACAAACCTGAAGCAGAGCTTCGTCACACCTTCCTGCACTGCAGAGACAACGAGCAAGGTCATAATAAAGGCTAGCAGTACCGACTATCCCACGATTTTCCATGTCCTGCACTGCAAGCACAGCTTCGTCTACTTTCCCTTCCCTCCATAAAGTATTCACCAGAACTATAACAGAAAATGGGCCATTAGCAATTGAAAGAGAATATACAAGGGCAACATAACATTGACATTCAACTGGTACCTTTGTAATTTAAAGCGCTGGGGATAGAGTTCTTCTCCACTTTCCGGAAAAACTCATGCACCAAATTATACTTGCCACATGCAAGCATCACCTGTTAATAACATTCTGTGAGGTAATTCATTAAAAGAAGCAGCTTACTGAAAATAAAGCAAGCAAAAGTAACCATCAGCTGAATTATTAAGTAACACGTGCGAACTTTGCCAAAGAGGAACTAAGATAAAACATAAATAATAATAGAATTAAAAAAATGAAAAGAAATGAAAAGAAAAGCAGGTATTGTGAGGCTCAAGCACTTCAAAGGTATCTCAAAACTTAAAAAGTTATTTCAGGTTATTGTACTGGTTTTCCTCAGCCTAATATTGAGAATTAATGGCAAACAAGTCTCTTACACCTTATCAGTTATCTCAGGTGATGCACGATCAGGACTGTCAATTTTTCATCTTTAAGTAACACTTCAACACAGCCTGAATAACTTGATCTGTGATGCAGTTAGTCAAAAGAGAGTAGTGAGCTATTTAATTAATTTACCTCCATAACAAGACCATATGTAGTATTTGAAGGCTTTAAGTGCTGTATTTTTAATTGTTGCAACACCCAGAATGCTCCTTCCCACTGCTTTTGCTGAACACAGGCATTCAAAACCTACATCACCCCGAAAATTTAGAATTTTGAGTAAAAAATCAGCAAAGCCAACTATCTTATTTATTGAAACAACAACACATCCCCTCTGTTGCTTCAAAAGAGCAAAACTACATTTAATCAATACCCAGATTCCTTACAGCATTGTATATCACAAGGTCTGGTTCCAACCGTGGATCCCACTTCTGGAGAGGACCCAAGTTAAACTTCTTCTTTGGCAGTGTCCGCATGCAGTCAATAACATCAAATAGTTCTTTCATGAGACCTGCTTGCCCGAGAGTCACAGCAATACAATGATATGCAGCCAGATCAGGATAAGATGATAATTCTTGCTGCAAATAATTAAATTTTGATTAGTTCACTTGTTCTTAAATCGGAACTAGCAGTAAAATATTAAATATGAGATGAAATGTAGATTAAACTTATTACACGCATCATGTTAAAAACATTCAGGGCCTCAATCGGTCGCCTTGCCTTCCCAAGAACATCAAGTACACTGGTGTAGATATACCTACATATCAAAGACAAATGCAAGAAAAGGCACATATAAATGTCAATCCAGGTAATAGCATTCATAATCAGACATGAAAATTTGACCTTCATAAGAGGAGATTTATATCTCCGAGGGGATAATGGATTTCTTTCCATGTATATGAAGAAATATAGTATGCTATCAGGAAAGGTTTGTATTCAAATACACTACAAGCTTTACCTTGCACTAACAGTTTTCTTATACCAAAATAATTTGCAAAATCTGTACCTGCTTTTATAGGATTTGAACTGCTCTCGTGATTGAAGCCACTCAACCACTTGCAAAGCACGCTTCCAGTTCCCTAGTGTACCCAATATCTGGAGCAACCTCAAAATAGAGTGATCTGTAAATTTGATTTTTGCACTGTGAATCATCTTGGAGAATTGCCACTCAGGCATATTAACATTTGTAGCATTCAACCTTCAAGAGTAAAACATCATGAAGTCAGATCCTGAATAAGGCCAACATCCAGTCCTATGACTAATCCCATTTTTGAGTGTAAGTTGTAACAATGCTCATAAGAAAGCAAGAAATATGCCAGGACAAAAGTTGACTCTATTTTAGCATGAAATTTGGTCTATGTCCAATTGTTGAACTCTGGGATGTGAAATGGGCATGCATTTAGTTACAGCCTACAGGGTAATATATTAATAATACACTTTGCCAAACTAGCCGCAAGGAAATATAACAATCACTCAGTAAATTGAATGCACAAACATTTTTCTTTCTTTGACAACAATATCTTGCACCATTAAATATCTCTCAGAGGATAATGGCATGATATTTTTCGATGAATGTAACAACACAAGCAATAAAATTTTGGTAATCATTCATTCACACACAAGGCATATAACTACACAAGAATACTTGAGAATTAGAAAGCATACCACTTTGCCAGCTTTTCGATTTTTTCCTCCAGTTCCATTCTCAAAACCCGTGGTCTGTTGTTAACATCAGTGAATACCTCAAAGGTCTTGAAAGCAGCTCTGTCCTCAAAATCATTATCATTAACACTCCTCCGTGCAATCATACGCGATCGTGTACCAGTTTTACCTGATCTTGAATACACACCAGCAGCTTTTGACACAATTTTTTCTACTTCAGTTGCATAACCATTCACAGTAGCACTCGGACTAGCCACGGGCTCCTCTGACTTCCTCACAACCCTCCCTCCCTTGGAAACCTCACCTTTTACCACATTTCTGCTACTGTCTAATTGAACTCTCCTTCCTCTTCCATTGTTCACATGTTCTACTCCAGATTTACCATCTGTTTCCACCGCTCTTGAATCAAAAGCATTCCCACGTCTTTCAACTTTGTTGAATTTCACATCTTGGCTATTATTCTCCACTGCATCTTTATCGACGTGAAAACTCGTCAGTTTTCTTTCCTCAAAATGAGATTGATTCACAAGTTCTCTCTCACAACCCAACTGAGAATTCCTTCTTTCCCTGAAATCAACGGCATTCCTTTTCATGTTCCTCTTCTCCAAAATCCCTTCCACTAAACCCCATCCACCAATACTTCTTCCACCGTTACCATCATCATTCTTTTTCCTCTCTGAAACCTTCAAGTCCTTCACTTTGCCATATCCCTTCGCTGGTCTCGTCCCCGGCCGAAACCCATCGACACGTCCACTCCCACCATTACTCCTATCAGTCCTCACAGATTCCATGACCTTCACGTAATCATCAAACGTGGGACTGAACTTGAGCTCCTTCTCAAGAAACTCCATCGCACTAGGCCGAGCTTCGAGCTCCTCATTTGCCAGAGAGCCAGCAACCCTAATTCTAGGGTTTCTGACATCAGAATCCCATCTTTTTCTCACTACAAAGGAACTGACACTCATACCAGACAAGGGTTTAGAGGAATTCCAATACCACCGCGTCAACGCCGGCGCCGGCGCCGGCAGGAAGACTCCGTTGTTCCAACCAAGAGCACTCATCTGCAAACAAGCCATCACTTCAGCTTAGACCCATTTTAATATATATATATAATAAAACATTTAATATATATATAATAAGAGATATATCATATTTCTCAAACATTTAATATATATATAATAAGAGATATATCATATTTCTCAAACATTTAATATATATATATATATATATTTCATTTATGTAAAAAAAAATAAATAAAAATAAAAATTTTTTCCTTAAAAATCAGTTATCTTAGCATTAAAATAAACAAAACTACGAAAACGGTTTCATTTATCGGGCATTGCAGAGTGAACCAAGGGATCCCATGCCCTCCATGGCTTCGAGCTCTAACCTTCTCTCCGACGAGCACAAATGGGTCATCCATGTCCGGCGAGCTCTAGAAGAAGAGCTCGAAGGCGCTGACGACCTTCCCATCTCCATCTCCGGCGTTCCCAAGCCATTGCTCTGCAGCAAGCCTCAGTGCTATGTTCCACAATCCATAGCTCTTGGCCCTTATCACCATCGCCGTTGTGATCTTCATGAAATGGAGAGATTCAAGCTCTCAGCTGCCAAACGATCCCAGGAATGGATTCCGGGCTTCAAGTTTCACAACCTCGTTGATCTCTTCGCCAAGCTTGAATTTCCAATCCGTGCACACTATCATAGGTATCTCGATTTCAATGGAGATACTTTAGCTTGGATGATGGCCATTGATGCCTCGTTCTTGCTTGAGTTCCTCCAAGATGAGACCTTGCATCCCTCTGTGCGCCATCTAACGCTTCGTGATGTAGTGATGTTAGAGAACCAGATTCCTTTGTTCCTCTTGAGAAGGATGTTGGAAATTAAGTGTTCATCTTGTAAGATTGCAGATGAAGTCTTATGCTCAATGTTACTTGGATTCTTGAAGGAGATATCTCCATTTGAGGTGGTGGAGATCAATGCTTTGCAGAGTTCTCACCTACTGGAAGTCATTTACTACTCCATCATACCAAGAACGAAAGATTCAGTTTTTGACAAAACTAATGAAGATGATGAGAAGGAAAAGCAAGGAATTCATGAGAATTGTGGCAAATTAAACTCATTCATCTGCACTCTCATAGATTCCCTTTCAAGAAGAGTGTTATCTCTTGCCATTATAGTCTTCAAATTCTTGGTGAATATACCATGGAGCATAGTCACAAAGTTTCCAATGTTCATGATCATCAAACAGCCCTTAGAGAACCTGTTTTCCTCTCCAATGGAGCACCAGAGCTCCAAGGAAAATGAAGCGAGCAAAGACTCGCCACCATTAGTGGAAGAAATCGCCATTCCTTCAGTCACAGAGCTCGTCGGAATTGGCATTGCTTTCGTCCCAGTATGCGGAGATTTATCAGTCATTAGTTTCAACGCAAACAAGGCGAAACTCCATCTACCTGTGATCAACCTTGACATGAACTCAGAGGTTGTTTTAAGAAACTTGGTTGCATATGAGGCAACAATCATACAAGGACCAATGGTGTTCACTAGGTACATTGAGTTCATGAATGGAATCATAGACACAGAAGAGGATGCAAGGATTTTGAGAGAGAAGAAGATTGTGTTCAATAGGATGAAGAGTGATGGTGAAGTTGCTGAGCTTTGGAATGGAATGAGTATGTCAGTGAGGTTGACAAAGGTTGCAGAACTTGACAAAGTGATAGAGGAAGTCAACCAGTATTACAACTATGCATTGAAAGTGAGAATGAGAAGGTTGATCAATAGATGCTTGCTCTGTTCATGGCTTCCTTTTGTTTGCATTGTTTCTCTGCTGGCTTTGCTCATTGTTAGCTGGCAAGCTTCAAGTGTTCGTTCTACTTCTTATTCGGGAAAACAATAATGAACTTGTTTTGATTGAAAACATGCAATTAAAATGAGAAAAAAAACCTGTTTTTAAGCTGTGATAAAGTAATATAATTAGTTGCACATGTTCCCGGTTTTACTCGTTTCAAATTTCAAACTTTAAAAAAAAAATACTTTTTCTGGAAAAAGCAAGTCTGATTGCTGTTTTCCAATCCTGGCCGCTCCGTCTGTCTCGAGATTCGGGTTTTACAAGGACAAGGCCTTTCGGACGGTCAGGATGTCCGGGTTAGGCTCCATGCTGTTTCATTCAAAACAGCGCGCTCTGGACATCACTTGCACATTCCCCGGTTCCCATGCTCTCGAACCCGGAGCTCCAATGTCTTGAAATCTGCTCGGAAAGATGAAAAAACCTAACGAAATCCGGAGAGAAAAAGATTTCGGCAATGATATGGTTGGTTTTCATCCCTGTTTTGTTTAAAAAGTTGTTCTCTTTGGGCTGATTTCATCTTCCTTTGGCTTTGAATGTAAAAAAGATTCCATTTTTTGAGGTTTTTTTTTTCACTATTAACACTAAGGCTTTCAGTGAGCTTTGCCTTTTCTTTTGTTTTTATGTTTGTATGTGTGTGTTTGTTGATGTTTTGGAGCAGTAGAGATGAAGCATCAGTGTACTTGATGTGTTTCCATAACTTGAGCTCCATTCACACTTATTGTTGGTATTTTCACGTTTGCAGACTTCACAATGTCATTTGCTTGGCTTGGTTGGATGTTCTTCTTGAGGCATTTGAAATTTCAAAGTATAAAGTTTTGATCTTGTGATACTGATATTTGTTACTTGTTTTGTTGTACTGACTACGTTAGCTGCTATGTGTAGTTGTTGACATTTTTTCAGTATTTCTTGCTGCTTATTTCTGCGCCATTTCAGATTATTGGAGCTTCTGGGAGAAAAGACCAGGTTGATGAACAAGTGATCATTGAGAACTAACAAAGTAGTAGGTTGCCCTAATGGTTGAACTCTCATTGTCTGCTTTTTATTCAACTGATCTTTGTCAGTTAGTTTGATTATTTGCTTTTTTTTTATAAAAAAAATATGGTTCTTATGTTGTGGCAAATTGCTTATGTTTAGGATTAGTTTGGTGACAATATTAGTTCCACAATGAGAGAGGACATATCAAACGATAACCGAACAAAGACATGTAAATTTCCTGATCAAAACCAAAATCTTCGGGGAAATTGCAAAACGCTGAAGCCCAAATCCAATTCTTCATGGGGATCTCAAATTGTAAAAGGATTCTCAATGGACAAGAAAACCAAACAGCAACTTTCTGTTGTTGTTAACAAGAATCCACCTCTTCCTTGTTCAGGCACCTCCACTGAGAACAATCAGTTGTTGTCACAACATTCAAGGGTTAAACGTTCTCTCATTAGTGATTTCCCGTGTTCGGTGAATGTATCTCAAGTTCATCCCCATGTTATGGATTGCCACCGGATAATGTCTCCTTCCTCTCGTGATCTATTTCTTGAGCTAGATCATCTTAGGAACATGCTAAGAGAGTCTAAGGAAAGAGAGTTGGTTCTGCGAGCAGAGCTTACGGAATATAAGGAAAATTCAAGACTTCTTGAACTCAAAGAAGAACTTGAAGTGAAGAAGATTGAGTTGGAAAAACTTAACAGTAAAATCAGTTCACTTGAAACTGAAAAATCAAACCTTTCAGAACAATTGACTTCGTTATCTTCCATGTTGGAACACTACAAGAATCAAACTCCTGATCAAAGCACAGAGAGAGTAGTATCTTCTCATGTTGACTCTATGGAAATCCATGAGCTACGCCGTCTAAACAAGGAGCTTCAACTCCAAAAGAGAAATTTAGCTATCAGGCTCTCGTCTGCTGAATCTCAACTTATTGCCGTTGCAAAGGTTGCGGAGGTACATTACTCATCCAATCATTGAAGCAGTTATCTTTCTCTTCTAGCTAATCGATATCATTGTTTCTACATTGCATACTGCAGAGTGACATTGTAGCCAAGGTTGAAGCTGAGGCATCAGTGTTAAGGCACACTAATGAAAATCTCTCCAAGCAAGTTGAAGGTTTACAGATGAGCAGATTGAATGAAGTTGAGGAGCTTGCATATCTTCGATGGGTCAACTCATGCCTACGACAGGAACTTTGCAACTCAGATAAACAATCGAGACAAGGTGTAGATTTTGATGAAAACTTGAGTAGTGAATATAAAAGGTGTGACATAGTTGATGTTAGTAAAGATGAACATAACTTGCGAGTTTCTCCATGTAAATCTCTCTCTTCCGAAACTCACAGTTCTAAGAAAACTAGCCCCTTAAAGAAAATACCGAAATGGTCGCAGACTGGTGTAGATTGCCAAAGCTTTGAATGCCAAATACTCCAAGGAAGTCCTAGACGTCGACATTCAATAAGCGGACCAAAGGGATGTCCCGAGGACTTGACTCTTAACACGAGAAGACAATCCGATGGTTTCCTATATCCCGAAGGAGTGGAAAATGAAGCAACTTCTAATGAAAACTGCCATGTTATCAAAGATAAAAATCGGATGCTTGCACAAAAATATGAGTTTAGTGCTGGCCAAAGTCCAAGGTTCTATGTGAGGAAACCAGAACTTTGCAAAGCTGCAACTTTGGATATCGAAAAGCGAGCGCTGAGGATTCCTAATCCTCCTCCAAAGCCTACTGTTTCTGTTTCAGACGTTGGTAAGACTGATGTGTCAGCTGCTGTCCTTCCACCACCTCCTCCTCCACCACCACCGCCGCCCCCACCAAAGTTTCTAAAAAGAAATTCTGGAGTGATGCAGAGAGCTCCAGAGGTTGCAGAACTCTACCATTCACTTATGAAGAGAGATTCCCGAAAGGAGTCTTCTGTTGTAGCCGCTTATGATCTTCCTAATCCTGCAAATGTTCGCAGCAGCATGATCGGTGAAATCGAAAACCGATCTTCACATTTGCTGGCGGTAAACAGCTCTATATTAATTCTTACTCTCCTAGTAAAAATCCAGTTTATTCCTTGCTTAATTGGTAGACACAATTGTTTGCATTCAGATAAAGGCTGATGTTGAGACACAAGGTGATTTTGTGAGGTCTCTGATAAAGGAGGTGAACAATGCAGCATATCGGGACATCGAGGATGTAGTTGCATTTGTGAAGTGGCTAGATGATGAACTCTGTTTTCTTGTACGTAGTAAACTTTGAAACTGTTTTGACTGAAGTTTTGTAGTTGCATGGCAATTATGTTGATGTATTGGTCATGCTTTTGTCACACTTGAAGGTGGATGAGAGGGCAGTCTTAAAGCACTTTGATTGGCCAGAGAAAAAAGCTGACACTTTGCGGGAGGCAGCATTCGGTTACCGTGATTTGAAAAGATTGGAATCAGAAGTTTGCAATTACGAAGACGATTCCCGTCTTCCTTGTGATATTGCATTCAAGAAAATGGTTGCACTGTCAGATAAGTAAGATACAGAACTTTTAGTTTCTTAAGAATTAGCTACTCGCTTATCTAAAATCCTGTTTTTCAGAGTTGAACAAAGTGTCTACAACTTACTTAGAACAAGAGATGTCATGATGCGGCATTGCAAGGAGTTTCAAATTCCAACAGATTGGTTACTTGAGACGGGTATTGTCAGCAAGGTGTGCATCTTAATAGGATTGCTCACTAACGTCTGTGTATGCTAACTATAGTTAATGACACAAAGAATGTGGTATTCCTTTCCAATGATGTTTGCAAGATTTGCTGTCCACTGTTGCAGATAAAATTCGGTTCAGTCAAGTTGGCAAAGCAATACATGAAAAGAGTGGCCATGGAACTCCAGAACATGGGAGCAAATGACAAGGATCCTGCTTTAGAGTACATGCTACTTCAGGGTGTGAGATTTGCTTTCAGAATCCACCAGGTAAATTAAGAGCAAATAGAACATTCTCCGTTACTGCAACATCAGATAATGAACGATCCTTTGCATTTTACTTGCAGTTTGCTGGAGGTTTCGATGCAGAAACAATGCATGCATTCGAGGAACTTCGAGACCTTGCGCATGAAAGACACAAGAACAGAGAATAAAATCAAAATCAACGGAAAATGTACATTACATGCAGGAAGAAGAAGAAGAAGAAGAAGAAGAAGAAGAGATCAGAAACTTTTTTTTGCAGAACTTAAATGATGTCTTCATGTTGTTGTTTTGAAGTGCTGTTGTTGGCAATGAATCTGTTTTGATTGGAATAGGATCAACTTGGTGTTATTCAGTTCAAAGCTCATAACAATTGTGATTAAAAAAAAGAAAAAAGAAAAAGTCCCACGTTGTTAGTTGATATTTTGTTCTCTGAAACAATAGTGATTGCAGAGTGTGCAGAGAGCTGCACTGCAATGGCACCAATTCTGTTCATCAGAAAAGAGCACCATGCCCTGCAATCATATAAAGATCAGCTGACCCAGTGCAGCCAAATTTGGCAGCTCTTTGAGGCCAGAGAGAGAGAGAGAGAGAGAGAGAAATCTTGGGACTTTCACAAACCAAGAAAAGTGAGCCTGGATTTGACACCATGACATGATAGAACACATTCCCAACTTTATTTATTTATTTATCTTCTTATCATCACATTTTGTCCATTTCTCTTCACCATTAAATATATATATATATATATAGACAAGTTTTTATTGTTACAATGAATGGCACTAAAAAGTCAGAGACCAAAACTGAGATGGCATATCAATCTCATCCTGATGAGTGTGATGGGCTCCAGAAGAAGAAGAAGAAGAAGAAGAAGAGAGCATCAAAGTTCAATCATGGTTGTCATTAATAAGTTTTGATTTTGTTTATAATTTGATGCCTTTGTGATCTTGTGAAGTGGTTGATCATATGGCATTAAGGATCTGACTAGTGACTGACACTGAGGTCCACTCATTTTGTGGGAGTTTTATGGTGGACCATTGGATTACTTTTTTTTTCAAACCAATTAGACACCATGATTGTTACATGTATTTCGTTTGTAAAACAAATCACTCTGTTGTGGACTAATCACTCATATTTCAGTAAATAAAAAAAATCAATATACAGTCATGGGTTATATCATATATATAACTAACTTTTTAAGTTTAGAATCAATAAACTATGTAATAATTTTTTACTGGTAAATATGAACTTAAACTACACATTTATCATGCAGTCCTCCCCCTGATATTTAATAGAAATATATAGTAATCATAATATAAATAAATAATTTAAATTTTAAAAACACAATTATTTTATTATTGACTGAGCTCAATACACCCCATACATAAAATCCTCTGTAGTTTCAATTATTTTAACCTATAAAAATATTATTGTTGTATATATATATAAATAGGACTCATACAAATGTCGGAGAAAGTTGGAGGGTCAAATCAATGGCCTTACATGATGATAAAATTAAAGAATGAATTCATACGGATATGGAGCTAAAATATGCTTTTTGTAATTATCAAAAACTTTGATGTTCATTTTTTTATTAAAATAATATCCAAATTTTACAACAAACAACTTGAATGGTGAAAAAACAGGCTTAGGACTGAATTTCTAGGTTGATAGTACTATTATAACTATGTAAATGCTGTAAAAAATATTGTAGTTATTCATTCACTATTTATTAATAACATATGGAAGGATTTTTTTTCTTTTAAATCTTTTGAAAGTATATATATTAAAAATCTAATTTCCAATGTCTAACTGAAATAATAAATCATTAAAAAATTAATCCAACTACTGATGTATCATTGTATTTATTTGTTCTTTAATAAACTCTTATAAGCTAGCGTTAGCACTTTGTCATCTTTATAAAAACAAAAAACAATAACTTATCAATATATAAATAAATAATGCATAAAATTTTAAATCACCATGTTTTTAAGTGTAAATAATTATTTAGGCTGTGTTTGATTGACAACATGAAAAATGGGTGGAAAAAAAAAAATTTGCATGGAAAACGAACAAATAAACGTTTGATTGTTATTATTTTCTAGCTAGAAAATCAAAAAATTTCTATGAAAAATTCTAATTTTGTTGTTTGATTGCTTGTATTTTCATATAACACATTCTATTTTTCCTGGAAAGTTTTTCCTAGAGGTGAGACTGGAAAAATTTTCTCTTGTTTTGAGAGAAAATAGGATCACGTGACAACATCCATGGAAAAATTTGTGCAAACAAACAGCCTATTTGGCTGAAAAATAGCCATGAAAAATTTAGGCAATCAAACACAGACTTAATAAAAATTAGAAAAAACTATAACTTTAATAAATGCATTAGATAAAAATTACCTGAAGATAAAAAAATAACCTATAAAACAAATACTAGTTAATAAGGATCAATTCCCCAGGAAGCCTTAAAATAGAAGCAATACGTTAATCTGGAAAAAAAATTATTAATGGTATATAAAACAATCATTAAAGAAAATAATACACAACTGTTCGGCTATTATAATAATGGTATATTTTAACCATATAATATAATCAATTTGGTTCATATTTTTATTTTTAAATTTCTTTCCCCTACTATTCTCTTAATAAAATTAATATACAATTAATTAAGGGGTATTAATTTTGACGTAAATATTGAGAAGTGAACAGATTTTTTTTTCATTTTTGAAGTTTTTTTCTTATGAAGTTGAGAAGTGACCATTTTTTCACTTCAAACTGAAGTTAAAATCATGTTTAGTATTTTTTATACTGAAGTGAGAAAAGTGAGTTTTTTTATAAAACCCATTTCTTTCCATTTTTCAATACCTTCCCAAGTAAAACTACTTGCACCGAAATAAATATTAGAATTAAAAAAAAAATTGAGTATTTCATTAAAAAAAAATATTTTTTTTTTCTGTAAAATTAACCAAAAACAAAATTGAGAGAAATCATATTATTTCCGCAGCTTTCTATCACACCAATGAAATGACACTTCCCTGTGTTTCTGATTTTGTCTGACTTAAACCTAAATCAACCTCCTCTGAGAGAAAGAATCACTGCTAATCTACTACTATCTATATTTGAAAAGTTGTCAAAGAGAGGGCTAGTTCTACGGAAAATAAAAACCCAGAAACATCCGCAAATACAGAAGAAGAAAACAAATAATTAAAAAGAAAACAATGAAGTGACATTGGAAGTGATCTGGTTGAGAGATACAAGTGAAGTGAAGTGAAGTGAATCGTCAGTCTGCCATGACACCAGCCCATCCCACGAGTTGGATGTCTACGTTGTGGCTCCCACTCCTCCTCCTCCTCCTCCTCCTCCCCCTTATCACTCTCCCTTCCTCTCCTTCCACCCTTTGATGAGTTGATCTCCTTTCATTCTCCATTCATGCACACGGCCTTGTAATTATCTCCCAAGTTCCAACCAACAAAGAAGCAACAAAGAAATAACATGATGTCATCTTCAGACACGAACATCATGGACAACACAACAAGGCCAAGCCGCTACGAATCCCAGAAACGGCGAGACTGGAACACCTTCGGCCAATACCTAAAGAACCACCGGCCGCCGCTCGCCCTCTCGCGCTGCAGCGGAGCACACGTCCTCGAGTTCCTCCGCTACTTAGACCAGTTCGGCAAGACCAAAGTTCACAACCTTGGCTGCCCATTCTTCGGCCACCCTCACCCTCCTGCCCCTTGCCCTTGCCCTCTCCGCCAAGCTTGGGGCAGCCTTGACGCCCTTGTGGGCCGCCTCCGTGCCGCCTTCGAGGAGAACGGTGGCCATCCTGATGCTAATCCTTTTGGCGCTCGCGCTGTCCGGTTGTACCTCCGTGAAGTCCGTGACTCTCAGGCTAAAGCCCGTGGCATTGCTTATGAGAAGAAGAAGCGCAAGCGCCCACCACCACCACCACCTCCTCCTCCTCCTCCTCCCCCTCCTTGCTCTCATCCTCATAATTATCCTCCGTATCCTCTTGCTACTTCTTTTCATCCACCGCCGCATCCATCATCGGACTTCGCTGTTCACTCTCATCTCTTGATGATGCTCCCTGCTTCTGCTGCTTCTGATGATCTTATGCTTCCTTTGCCTGTTCTTCATTAATTATTAGCTCAATTTTTAGGTCATGGATCAATAGTCGTAGTACTACACTACTTGTTGCTGTTGTTCTTGTTTGATTTTCTGTGAAGAAGAAGAAGAAGAAGAAGAAGAGGAGGAAGAAGAAAGACATTGGTTTGTGGTTCTTTGATTGTATATGTTAGTTATCATGCATGCAGTTTGTGGTCCTTGTTGATGATGAGCTTCTTCTTTAAATTAAATTAAACATGGAAGAGTACTTGATCAATTAATGGTGTTCCATTTAATTTGTCCTTCATTTCTTGCAGCTTCAAGCTGCTGCTATCGTCTCATGCATTTTAATTACTTTGCTCTCTTCTTCTTCTTGATTTAATTTGATTTCATCACTAATATTAATCCGGTCATGGTGTTTCTGCTTCTAATTAGTGCTAGCTAGCAAGTGCAATAGTGTGATTACTTGAATGTAATTAGAGAAGGAATTCTTATATCATTAATTTATTCTGAAATTCCTTCAAGTAATTACATTTTCTGCGGATCAATGATCACTACTATATATGAAGCTTTCTATTTCTTTAATTACTTGCATTTTACTCAATTAAGCAGCACATTATCATCCCCAAAAACAATTTACATTGTTAAACCTTTGAAAAAGCATGCATGCATGACTTGAAAATGGTGAACATGAATCTATCTATATATTAGATGTCTCTTAGTTTGCTGAAAAGGCAAATGGCAACCAAAACAAGATCAAAAGCAACAAATAGTTTATAATTAATAAGGAAGCACACACCCTCTTCCCTTATCTCTTAGTTTAAAGCCAAAGGTGCTGATTCATGTCCTTTAGAACCCTTACTATATACATATATAAACCACCACCTAACTGAATAAACTAGGAAACCACCAAATTGGGAAATGTTTGGATTATGAAGACCAGTACATAATTAATGAACAAGATCTTTTAGAGTGCTTTCAATTAAAAATTATAATTAAAAAAAAAAATCCTTAAGAGTGCTAACAAGACTAAATTTGGTCCTTAAGCTTCACCATTATCAAAACCACCATGAGAATTTGGTGGGCATAAATGCGGTGCAACCCCACCCACTTTCAAATGAGTTGACCATTTTGTTAAGTGCTTCCATTTATATCTTCATTTATTGGAACACTTCTCTTGCCCAGCCACCTATCAATCTAATCAAACTACTACTAATCAAATAATTAACAAGGCTCTTCCTAGAGGAAGATTTCACTTTGTTCCTCTTTTTTCTTTATATTTCATGACCATCTAAAACTCGCATCATTTTATCAGTAGGCAAACTACTTCATCTATTTTCGTTTTTTAATGATAAATTATGTACGTAAAAGTTTGTTTGTGATGTTTTTCTTTTTTTTTTTTTTTTATATCAAGAGAACTGCTTTGAAATGTGTGCCGGAGAAGTAGGAAATTTATGGCCGTTTGATTTGACGTTGATGTGATGCGTCGTGGCGGGAGGAGTGTCGAATAAAAAGCTCCCACGTGTCCACACGACCCATCATGTCCCATGACTTCCCGACAAACTGGAGTCTCATCTCGCAACATCAACGTTATTACGATTTTGTCCTTATTTATTTTATTAAATTATTTAATTTTTTAATTAAGTAAAAATTGAATATAACCTATTTTAATTTTAGGTATAGTTTAATTATAATGATTAAAATACTACGTAAGTTTTTGTAAGACGAGCTGAGTATAGGGTTAATAGGGGTAGATGGGGAAAGGGAAAGAGGGAGTGGGAGCCACGTTTTGGGGTGTTGGGTTTCGGATCGTTATGAAATGTCTTGTCATGTGATGATAGCGGGTTCTTCTCGGATCTTGGGACTTACAGTGCCCTTGGATCCGCTTACCCGCTCAACTGCCCAAGTACTTCTCCATTGACATTATTTTATTTATTTATTTTATTTCATTACTGGATTTCCTGGCAATTAAGTTGTTCCCATGCCATCACACGCCGTTTTTGTGATTTCTTGTAATACTAATTAATATTTCACCTCTGATGACTACTTAGTGTTTTTTTTTTTTTTGTGATTTGTTATTTTGCTTTAGTTTTTTTGTTTTTTATATTCATGGTTTATCTTTTTTTTTAATAAAAAATATATATCATATCATAATTGACAAGAATTAAGTACCAACGAAATGTGAGTGTCCTTATATATATATATATATATATATTGAGTAAGATGGAGGGGATCGGACATGCTGCATCTATACAAATGAATCATGACAAGCATGCTACGTTCGTTCGTCAAGGTGCATGCATGCAAGTATGTATATTTCTATCAATATATAGACATTAATCCAAGAAGACAAGGATACATAATTTATTTATTTAAAAAAAAAATGAATAAATCACTATATATATTAATTAAAGGAAAAGAACCATGATACATAATTTTGCTGCTAATTCATCAAACATATGATTGTATGCATGGGCCCATGTTTCCCAAATTCTCTTCTTTCCATCATCTCCTTCTCCTATGCACAATATTAGGGAGGTCAATGTGTGGCATATAGCCTTTAGAGTTGGCTTGATGATCAATCAATGTCCAGCTAAGTCAGTGCCTTCCAACTCACAGAATAAAATAAAATAAAAAGAAGGAAAAACATCACACTGTGTATTTTGGTGAGAGATTAATTAAGAACCAATGGTACAAAGAAAAGCATGCATGGCATCAGACATGGAAAAGCTAACATACAAAGAGCTGCTGCTAAATTAAGTGATTCTATTCTTCTTTAAAATGATTCCTAGAGATAAAGGATACTCCACTTACAATGGTCATAAGTCTCCAAGGTAAAGTAATAAAAAAGGTAAGCATGATTTTTAGCATGTGTCTCTTAATGCTTGAACCAATGAAAAGAGAAGAAGCTTAATTAACTAATGAAGATGATGATCATCATAAGAAGATGAAAAATGAGATATATTGCTGATGTGTCTCAAACATAGCCACACAAGAACATATACATATATATATGATTTTAAAAGTATGGTATGAATTATATATATATAATGTAAGAATGAGGCTGTCAAGCATTTTGGAGAAGATGTCCCGGTATAGAATGGAAGAGAGTCATCATGTATGGAATTGACTTCACTTATAGCCACAAAGAACAGGTTGTATTTCATGCCATTCGTTCTCACTAAGGAAAAGAAGACACTATCATGCATCTATTGACTTGGAGATGGACATCAAGACAAACACACTTTTTAGTTTCTATTATATGTTGTTACTTTATTTGAAATTTATAGAAGACAGAAACAGTGCAACGGATTTCCATTAATTTGTGAAGTTCGATCTCTCCGATCTTTATATATGTGTGCAAACATGCGGAAACATGTTTTCCTCTTTTCCTTTTCCTTTTCCTTTTCCTCTTCACATAATAAAAGCTGATAAATTTGTGTTCATTTGGTACAATAAATAAACTAATTAATGTGAGAGTACCTGCAGAAAAAAAAAATATATATATATATACAAACACAATAAAAAGAATCTGAATGTCTTGAGAATTAATGTTGTTTGGAAATCACTTAAAAACCAACTGGTATTAAGGAGGATATAAGAATGTTTTATTTCATAGTTAATATTTTACTTTAAAAAACTAATATACAACTCTATAAAACTTCAAATGTAATTACAGAGAAGTTGAGAAGCGGGAAAGTGTAATATAATAAAGAGCGTTTGTTCTCTAAAATAATTTAATTTCAATATATATAATATATAGAAACAGTATATAAAAAAATAAGTAAAAGTGGCATTTTATATGTATGGTGAGCTTTAAAATAATATAATAAGAATAACAAGAAGAATATTAACTGCAAGTATTTCTTTAAAAGAGACAGCAAATAGTTTTTCTATTCTTTTAATCCATCAATCACAGAACCATTTTTCTTTTATATATCTCCTCCAAATATCACAGTTGACGTATATCTTTCCCTATCATCATCCAAAGTCAAGCATGTCAGCGACATGATAAACAAAAACTCACAAGAGTTTTTTCTCAACCAAAAAAAAAATTGGCATGTGATCCTTAAAAATCACAGCTTTATTATTGTCATTATTAAATTAGTAATGAAAGATGTTTCTATGATTAATTTTTTGTATTGCTTCCTTTGGTCTGGTAGTTCCAAAATCTCAGGAACCTCAATATTAATTAATTAATATTCCCATCTCAAGAACTACAAGATATTACATTGACTACCTTTGTCTTCTGTGATGCTGCTGCACTTGTCACTGCTGGGAAACTCCCCTTTGAAAGGTCAACGTGCTGATACTCATCTATATAATTAATTTTACCTTTTCTTTTACACAATTCAATCCTGCACCGGTCTTGGAGCGAGCTTGTCTTCTCCTCTGCTGGTAATGAAAAAATTACATTTTTTTTGTTCTTTAAATTTTGGGCTACTCTAATTAAATGCATATGGTTTACTTTTTTTTTTTTTTTTTGAGATAAGGCGACAAGCGCCAACTCTCAGGGGCGTACGCGTGGCGGGGGGATTGCCTACAACGTCCTCACCCTCTTGGAACGGGGGAGCGCGGTTCGGGGGAATTGAACTCGCGTCTCCTCCCACGAGGGGACCCGAGGTACCGCTGGGCTACAAGCCCTTTGCTCATATGGTTTACTTTAACATGTGCTGTATTCCGTTTTGATTAACTAATTGTTGTGAAATATCCAATAATCAAGATTTTTGTTGGCGATTTTATTTTGTTGTGCATAGATTATGTGCTGGACGATTTGGTACTGATTGTGTACTCATTCTTTGAATGTTTTTCCAATATTTGTGAATGTTATGTTTGGCCTTAATTTGGTCATTGAGAGAAACATGAGTGCCTTTTCATTGTCTGAAGTTGGTCAGCTGGTGGGTAAATTGGCTTCTAATTGGTTTTGGGATGTTGGGACGTTATTTAGATTTCCCTTCTTACCTTTCAGCATTGCTACCAGGGGAAATTTTGAGCCTATTTTTTGTGTAATGAATTTGTGGATTCTAATTTGTATCATGAATAGTGTAAGTCCTGATTCATCTTAGAAATATTGATTTTAGCAAACATCTAAATTTTATTAATATTCCTGTGGCTTTCTTAATTTGATCGATTAAGTTGGTAATGCATAACTGAGTTAGTCCTGTATCTGATGATGTTTGGTTGATGTGTAACATTGCAGTAATCAGACCATGGTTTAAAAACATGCATCACATGATGACAACTGCAGTTCTAATCTCAAGCTCTTTTGAATATAGTGGTGCATAAACAAGAAGAAATTAATCTACATGTCTATGGAGAAATTAACCTCATGCCACTCTTGGATTCTTCAAACGCTCTTAAAAAAAAAAAAAAATGTCAGATTGCACTTGTCTCTGCTTTCCTCTTTATTGTCTTACTGTAACTTGTTGCAGGAAAAGTAATTCAGACTGCTTTTTGGCATGGCTTGTTTGTGCATTTGGGAATCCATCCAATCATATATATATATATACATACATGCCTGAAGAGAAACTGATTTCCTTTCTACCTCAGTTGATGGTGCAACTGGCTCTCATCTTCCATTCTGTCTTTTTCTACAGACTGCTGATTTTTGCTGCATTTAACAAGGTGAGCATGTATATATAGATTTCTCACTCCCTGATTCCAAAATTGTTGCTTTTGATGGAAAAGAAAAACCTTAAATTCCTCCAAATGTACTGCTTGTAAGAGTTCTAAACTGAGAATATCTTGAGTAGTGTAGTGCATAAAGAAGCATCTTCTTTTGTTTGTAAGAGTTCCATGCTGATTGAAGAGGTGATCACTGCACAGTTTTTTTTTTTTTTTTTTTTTTTGGGGTCTTTAATTCTTGCATGGAGCAGCATGAAACGCAAATGGAAAGGTCTGGTTTGCATTTCTTTGTGGATTTGATCTCTCAGCTTCACTGGATTCTTAATTTTAGGCATACTTTTTTGGATTCAAGGGCTGCAATGTCTTCATCTAGTTATATATGCCTGGCAAGCTTAATATTTTTGGTTGCTGATACTTTCATCATGTTCATAGTGTTCTATCACCATAAATGTTATAGATTTTTAGCTACTTATTCTACTAAAGCTAAAAAATTGGATCAAGACTGACATTGGTATAGCCCAATAATAAATTACAGGAGTGTTATGCATGAAGTCGAAAGTTTGAATTTATCCTCCCACGATGAATAATATAAGTAGTGGCATGCCAACTTTGTAAAATAATAATAATAATAATAATAATAAAGAATTAAGAAGGAGAGTTGGTTTTTTTTTTTAGAAAAAGGATGAACCAAATATATTAGAAAATCAGAGAGAATACAACAATAGAACTGACACCAACAAAAGAACTAAAAAAAAAAAATAGATAAAAAATACTCACTAGGTGTGAAAAATATACAAATAGTCAAAATAACTGTAAGAAAAACACCAACCAAAACAATAAACAGTAGAGAGTCTTTAAAGGAAAATAGGGGCGTTCCACCTGAGTAACTATGATATAAAAATTTTAGCAATTAGTTGCTAGCCATAGCTTGGGAATAAATTGGCTCTCTTGGGATATTCTCCTCTGCTACTAATCATAATAGAAACTCCAAGTTTTGTTTGGTAGTATGAAAATAATCTTTTAATTTTGCCTCATTCGAATTTGAAGTTATATTTAACCATAAAAACATAAGATGATTAATTTTCATCCTAATCGATATAAATGAGATTATTTTATAATTAAAAATAAGTGCATTTCTATATATATTGTTTTCGTTTATGCAGTTAACCATATTTAACTGCGGTGAAATAAAAAAAAAAAATTCAAAAACATGAATTAGAAAAGCTATATATATATATATATATATATATAATTTTGGTTTAAATCAATGGTAAGTTTTGTACGCTATCTTTTTATTACAATTAATATTAATTTATAAAGTTATTAAAATATTATCAACTGTCGACATGAAATAAAATAATAAAAAGTGAATATAAAATCAAATCTCGAGGCAAGGGCCAGTTGTATCCAGCCGTTCGATCAATGTCCGCGTGTACGGATAAGCCTCTTCGGTCTCAAGCGCGTGAGGACCACTATGAGAAAAGCCCATGCATTTACGGGCCGTTACAAAGCTCCATCTACCGCCGCATTCCCCACGGTCCTTCCCCCCTCTCCTTATGCCACGTGTCCTTTCTATACTACTTGCTCAGGGATCCCGGTTCCTTTTTTCTCTCCATTTTAATTTGTAACAATTTGACTCATCCACCCTTTCTATTGATTTATAAAATTTTAGCACCAATTGCCTCTCTTTTGTGCTTGTTCAGCTGAAGTCTGTATTTTTTTTTTCCATCATTAAAATCATAGAAAATTCATAGAGAAGGCATCATCAAAAACAAAACAAAATAAAGTAAAGATTTTATATTTGGAAGGATTTTAGTGTGAGGTTCATCATTAGGAAATATTATTTGAAATTCAATCAACTTGATGTTATTAAAAGTAAAAGCAAAACTTTCTCAATTATATATAAATTTGAGGGATTAATGATCCAAGGTCAGTTTAGTACTTTCAAGTTCATTTATTTTCATACTTATATTACTATTTATTAATGATGCCTTTTCTTTTTCTTTTTTTGGGTTGGGACGAGTAGAGGAAAGAGCGTAGTGGCGGGGAGTCAAAGCGATTGTCATGATCTGATGCTTCTTGGAATTCTTGAGTTTAGATCCTTTGCTCATTGGATTCTTCGCCTTTTTCGGCTGCGGTGAGTGAAAGGTGGGAGCTTTGGTGGGTTTTGATTTGATTGTTTTTTTCTTTTCTTTTTTATGTGTTTTTGTTAGTAAAGCTATGTTGATTTTTGTTGTATGTAGAAATGGATTGATGACGGTTTTGCTATAAAGTTCGTTGTTCGGAGATTTTAGGTTGTTTTTATGTCGAATCCGATGAAGAATTGCTCTTATGATGCATTTTTTTAAGTGAATTTAGAGGTTAAATTGTATGTTTTTGTGATTTATTTAAAATCTCAGAGCAATTTGGGAAATTTGCATTTTACGGTTTAAGTGTTAGAGATGCTGAAAAGTTTGTAAAATTTTGCTCATTTTGGTGTTCATATCCATCTTTTTTGGTTGTGGTAGGTGTGAAAAGATCTTGTGCACTTGGGAGTGTCTTGGCTGGTGAAGCATCACTTTTTCGTTGATTTGAAGGAAGAGTGATGATATGTTTGCATAGTGTGGTTGTACTATTATTGCAAGGAGGACCTCTTCATTTTGGTTGTTTTTGTGGATACCTTGTACTGTGATTAACATGGAGTCTGCTAGAAGCTGGTTCCAAAAATTTCAGCCTAGGTTGAAAACTCCTCCATCAAGGAGGAAGGAGACTGATGACAAGAAGGATGGGAAGAAACCTCCTGTTGATGAAGCACCGTCAAGCATTACACAGCAGAAGGTTGCTGCTGCAAAGCAGTACATTGAGAATCACTATAAAACACGTATGAAATCCATTGAAGAGAGGAAGGAGAGGTAAATTCATCGGTGGTGTTAGGGCTTGCTTTGATTTAGCTGATTGTGAATTTGATTCAAGTTCCTCAGGTTGATTTCTTTACATAGTTGTTTTTGAAAATTCATTGCTAGTGTTGGGACTTCCTTTGATTTAGCTGATTGTGAAAATGATTAGAGGGCTTCAGGATGATTTCTTTATGTAGTTGATCTTGTAAATACATTGGTGGTGTTAGGACTTGCTTTGGTTTAGCTGAGTGTGAAAATCATTCAAGTTCCGCTGGGTGATTTCTTTATATAGTTGTTTTGATGGACTAATCTTTTCCTCCAATTCTTGGTAATTGTAGACGTTGGATGTTGGAAAGGAAACTTGCTGATGCTGAAGTTTCTGAGGAGGAGCAGAACAATATCTTAAAGAACTTTGAGAAGAAAGAAACAGAATTCATGCGCCTCCAAAGGCATAAAATGGGAGTTGATGATTTTGAACTGCTGACTATAATTGGAAGAGGAGCATTTGGGGAGGTTGTTTTCTACCTTTAATCATTATTGTGCAAAGAAGCCAATATATATATACACACATAAACATTTTCTGTTTTCCTTCTTTTGCGAAATGCTGGGTGCTGAAGCTATGTTTATGGGGTTCTTAATGCCTTTTATTTTCATGCATTTTGAGATTGATTGTATTTTTGTTGCTATGCAGGTGAGACTTTGTAAAGAAAAAAGCACAAAGAATGTTTATGCAATGAAGAAACTTAAAAAGTCAGAAATGCTGCGGAGGGGCCAGGTATTGTGGGAAGTTCCATCTGTTTATAGTCACTGTCTTATTTTCATGTTCTACTAATCTTTTTATATACACAATTAGGTGGAGCACGTGAAAGCTGAAAGAAACCTTCTTGCAGAGGTTGATAGTGCTTGCATTGTTAAGCTTTACTGCTCTTTTCAAGATGAAGAGTTTTTGTATCTCATTATGGAATATCTTCCTGGTGGAGACATGATGACTTTATTAATGCGCAAAGATACATTGACTGAAGATGAAGCCAGATTTTATGTTGGACAGACAGTGTTAGCAATAGAATCTATTCACAAACACAACTACATTCATAGGTATATGTCCTGTTATTGCCGTTTTCTCTGTGGACTTTTGAAATTTCATGAATGTTTTCTAGGCAGTTCATCTCTTTCTCAACAGGGACATCAAGCCAGATAACTTACTGCTAGATTGCAATGGCCATATGAAGCTCTCAGATTTTGGATTATGCAAACCACTAGATTGCAGCAGCTTTCCAAATTTAAATGAATCTGATTATTCTGTGAGTGGGAATTTCAAGTCCCCATTGGTGACAGATAATCGGTCTGTCACTTCTTCTGCTCCTAAAAGAACGCAACAGGAACAGTTATTGCACTGGCAAAAGAACAGGCGGATGCTGGTAAGAGGAAATTTGTTTCTTGTCTGGCACGTTATTTAGTATATTTTTTCTCTTGTTGATTTACGCGGCCTTGCACATGTAAAGCAAATTTATCCAAGATATTGTTAGAATGAATCTTGATTTAAAGAAGTTGCAACAATAATAGTTTACCTGTCGTAATTTCTGCATGATGCTTTTATTGATATTCTTGTTCATGTTGATAGACTTTATTTATTACTTATATCTGCTACTTACTGGTAACATTGCAGGCTTATTCAACTGTTGGTACTCCTGACTACATTGCTCCAGAAGTTTTGCTAAAGAAAGGATATGGAATGGAGTGTGATTGGTTAGTTCTAGGTCATTATACTGATTGCCCTTTCTTCTGTAATGTTCTTATTATGAAAATCTTTGTCAGGTGGTCACTTGGGGCAATTATGTATGAAATGCTTATTGGTTACCCACCATTTTATTCGGATGAACCTATGGCAACCTGTAGGAAGGTACATGTATCCTTCAACTTTTCTCACCCATTTGTGCAGTTAGGCAAAAGTTATACCATGTGTAAACAGTTTCCCTGCTTTATTTGTTCATGTTATCATCAGTGGAGTTTCTTATTTGAGTTCTGTATGAATCATTTCGTCTTCTATGCAATCTCTGTAGGCAATTATAAGATAATGTTATATACTAGAAGCATGGAAAGCCTGAGAAATACTAACTGCGGAGACTCTAAATTCCAGTGACATTTTTGCAGATTGTAAATTGGAGAAATCATTTAAGATTTCCTGAAGAGGTGAAGATTTCACCAGAGGCTAAAGACCTCATTAGCAGATTGCTGTGTAATGTAGAGCAACGGATTGGAACGAAAGGAGCACATGAAATAAAGGTTTTTCTTTACCATTACATAATTTTACCTTGTTTCTATCTTCCGATGAAATTGTAGATGAATATTGGAAATGTTTTCAATTGTAGGCACATCCCTGGTTTAAAGGTGTTGAATGGGACAAATTATATAAGATGGAGGCTGCCTTCATACCTGAAGTTAATGATGAACTAGATACGCAGAACTTTGAGAAGTTTGATGAGGTAAAGGATTTGTTATTTGAGCCAACCTTGTGATATACAAAGAAGTTTTGGTACCTACGCTAAATGAAACTCCACAGAATTTATAAAATTCTTAGTTTTTAAAATCTTCCCTTTGAGTCCATTAACATTTTTGTCTTCCAATTATAATCATTATCTCATTTTCATTCATGCACTCCTTCTCCAATACTTTGAACATGCAGTTTGATTTTCCTTTATTTTTTTAGCGCAATATTGCATGTAAGTGGTGCAATGCAAGTGAAATAATGATCTAATTAAAGTGGTTTTCAGCATGTGACCATCAAAACAGTTTTGTATCGGAACTAGTTATCTGTACAGTATGTTTTAGATTGTTGATTGGTCATCTGTGCATTTGTGCAGCTTGCAGCTCCAATGGAAACTTCGTCCAAATGTGGCCCCTGGAGAAAGGTACTTATGTATTCATCTTTATTCATTGTCGGTTGTTGGTTAAAGTCCGTGTTTCTGCTTTTTAGTTTGATATTGGTTAACAATGATATGGTCCAAGGTAAAATATCATGGGTCTAGTGCATTGATCTCAAGAGTCAACACACCATCCACTATTCTTTTCTTATTTACTCACTGCCAGCTACTATGAGCAGTAGCAGATTTCTTGGTGACTGGTGAAAGAATTTCTCATAGAATACTCTGATATGTTTAATATAATTCAAAACTTACACTTGACCATTCTTTCATTACTTGGAAAACTTATTCTCCATCATCATGATCTTGAAGTTGAATCTGAAGTTTCTCACAAATATGAGTTCTTTTCTCTTGCAGATGCTTCCGTCAAAAGATGTGAATTTTGTTGGTTATACATACAAAAACTTCGAGATTGTAAATGATCCCAATGTCCCCGGCATTGGTTTGTTCCTTCCCCTTTCTCTTCCTCTTCCCACACATTCATGCACACAATGGCATATTCTCTTCCAGCATTTCTTTCCTGTAACTCTAATGCTTCTTCTACACTATCTTCTATACATACAGCAGACTTAAGGAAAAAGAGTAGTAAGGGGAAGAGGCCTTCCATCAAGTCCTTGTTTGGTAAGCATCCAAGAAACTTATGCTCTAATTCTCATTCACTACTTAACGTATCTGCATCTGCATGCAGAGAATGAAACAACTCCACCTCAACCCCTACTGGGCAGCTTCCTGAATATGTTACCCCCACAACCAGAAGCCTCGGAAAGCCCGGAGGCATCACCTCAACCACCATCAACGTCACCTTATCGATCATCCCAACCTCAGTCAAGAACACCTTCTCGATCATCTCAACCTCAGCCTCAGCTCCAGTCACATCCAAGATCACCATATCAAATGTCTCAACCTCCTCACTCAGAATCACCGTATCGATTATCTCAACTGCAGTCGAAGTCACCGCACCTACCATTACAACCTCAGCCAAGATCATCTTATCAGCCGAATTCTCGACAAAGATGAAGCACCAAATGGTTCTTGACAATTTACTGTACATAGCCGGAATTCTGTTATGTGTTCTCAGTACAGTTTTCCTCACAACTTTGTATACCAGACAACCAACAGAGTTGTATCCACAATCCTCTAATTGCCAAACTTATGTGTCTAGTTGCATCTTTTCATTACATATTCCTTGGTTATTGGTTAATAAATTAACTGGTTTGCTTTTTAAAAATCTGATAAGCTGGAAAATCCTTTGTTTGTTATGTGCTTCGGAATATTTTCCGCCCAAGTAGGGCCAGCTTTAACATTCAGTCAATGAGACACTGACACGTGGTTCAAGTTGCTCAATGGGTCCCCATTTGATAGGTGTTTAACGTCAGTGTGCGGCCACCGACTCCATTATATGCTCTTGATCCTTCCTCACTTCAGTGCCGCCGCTTGCCGACTAGTCCGCCTCCCATCGCTGCATCCGCTCGCCGCCATCAAGCCCTCTTCCCATCTCTTCTCTATGGCGGAGCCTGGGGCTCCTCTTTCTCCCCTTCTTCTCGTCCTCTGCTCCAAATCCCCTCGAGAATTCGATCTCGCACTGACGAGCAAGAACGCTGGTTTCAAGCTCGAGGGCGTCGAAGAAGAGATTAGGGTTTTTATCCAACCCGATTCAGATCCCGGCATCCAACAAACATTCGAAACCGATGTCTATATGGGCGCTCTCGCCACCAATCTATTTGGGAGGCTTCTCATCTGGTCTCCTAGGCTCCCGTCCACCCACGACGTCGTTTCTCAGTAATCAAAATCTCTCCTTTTCTTTGATTTCGCTTCTCTCTCTTTCCCTTTTTTTGATTCTAATGGAGTGTCTACACAGGAATTTTTGTGAGTTTCCATCGGGGACGGTTTGTGTTACTGATTTGCAGTTCAAAGGCAGAGGTTTGGATAGAAAATTTAATGGAATTTATTAGGGATGGTTGATTATGAGAAAGATTATAACTTCATTGATGCTTTTGAATTGAAGGTCGATCGAAGAACGTGTGGGAATCACCCCCGGGTTGCGTTATGTTTTCCTTCACTTTGGAGATGGAGGATGGACGCAAGCTGCCGCTCTTGCAGTACGTGGTTTCTCTGGCTGTCACTGAGGCAATCAAGGATGTGTGCCGAACGCAAGTGAGATTTTATTGTTTTGCTCCATTGAATTAGACTTTTGGATGTTCATCAACTGTTGTTTGGGTGTGTATCTTGATCATTTCTTGAGTTTGTGAATTGTTTGGCAGAATCTCTATATTTGGTAACATCTTATTGATGAAAATTGTGGGATTTTAGGGCTTGCCGGAGTTGGATGTCAGAATAAAGTGGCCTAATGATCTGTACTTAAATGGGTGTAAAGTTGGAGGAATCCTTTGTACCTCAACTTACAGATCAAAAAAGTTCCACGTTTGTGCTGGTAAACACTAAGCAGGTCTCTTCTTTCATGTCATTGCGGGTGTGGTCTAGAATGTTTTGACTATTTTATATAGGACATCTAATTTATCTCTTGTTGAATTCGAGTCCTGTTTTGGTTTCATTACATGCGCTTATTCAGGTTTTAGTGATGGTTTGCACTGCTTTGGTTGTGCAGGTGTTGGCTTGAACCTCGATAATGAAAAACCAACCACTTGCTTGAACACAACACTGAAAGAAAGGATTCCTGATTCAGGTCAAATAAAAAGGGAAGACTTAGTTGCAGCATTCTTCAACAAATTTGAAAATCTCTTTGAAATTTTCTTGGATCGAGGTATGCCAGTAACTTGTTTTGCTCCAGTCTTGTTCTACCAGTGGTGTTTGATTGCTGTCACTAGATTGCTTGTAAAATTGTTTAGTTTCCGCCCAGTAGGCTGGAAGCCATGTTTCAACCTGTGTTGCTAGCACCTTCAAATTCTTCTCCTTATGTGTTTTCAAGCTTGCCTGTGGTCACTACTTTTCATGGTTAAAAATTTCTTTCTATGAAATTGCACTAGAGGCATGTTAACAGCCATCCTGAATTACGTATGTTGGTTGATTGTCTAAACTTCCGAAAATTTCGTTTCCTTTTCCTCATTTGTATCAGCCTTATGTGCTTCTTGTGTGATCGTAGTCTAGTTTCAAAGAATATGTAGACTCCCTTTCAAGTTTTGCCTAATTCATATTTCTTCCTGGTAGTCAACTACAGCATAAACTCTGCACGGCTCAAGAACGATCAGATTCTGCTATAAAAAGAATTTTCTATTTTCAGGTTTTCAGGAACTTGAGGAGGTATACTATCAGACATGGTTGCATAGGTACACTGCTGAAACAATACCCGCATCTCTTATGCGGGGCAATGTTTGGTTTTTGAGATTATAATATTATTACTCCAGGTTCTAACTGTGCTTTTGATGATCATAATTGTGATACACTTTTCCTATTCCACGCTTACTCCCATACTTTTAGCTGGACTTATATTATGATGGTGTACTGTAGTGTATTTAATAATTATATTATTTGCAGATAGCATAAACAATACCAAGAATGAATTAATATGTTTGATTTATGGGTTATTTCATGTTCCTTTTTGGGCACATACTTGTTTGCCAAACTGAATCCTATGCGTTATTAGGCCATTTCTAGATCTGCTTTTGAATGAGGACTTGTTGTATCACTGTGTGTTTTATCGGTTGTTGTATGAGGACGTATATCTGCTCTCTTAAAAACGTATTTACTGGTGATCGTACAGTGGCCTAAGCATTTTCTTCTCATATAATGCAGCGGCCAAAAAGTTGTCATAGAAGAGGAAAACAACGGACACGTAGAAAACATTGCTGTTACCATTCAGGTTAACCTAAAACCTCGCGTCTAGTATCACGCATTTCAGTTGAATAATTTGGCGTAACTCATGCAGGGGTTGACACCCTCGGGGTATTTGTTGGCAACTGATGAAGAAAACAAAGAGTTTGAACTTCACCCTGATGGAAACAGGTATATATGGATATACGGATATGTACTTTTTTAACTCCAGCTTCTCCATTTGCTTATGAACCTTTGTCCTTCATTTGACTGAACTTGTTTTTGCTTGCAGTTTTGATTTCTTCAAGGGTCTGGTGAGGAGGAAACTCGAGTGAATAACAACTATCTGATGCAACAAATGCTGCAGATTCTAAATAAACTAGATACTTGTGTGGATCTGTTTTTCTTGTGTGATGATTTTATTTAGAAAATCTTATAATTTGTAGTTTCAAGTGTAAGCAGGGATGGCAGTATCACGGATGTGTGAATAAATACTTGTTTTAATTTTTGAAGTAATTAATTAAGTATTACATATCTAAATATACCCAAACTTATCCTAAACCTGCTTGGATTTTAATTCTTAATCCTAACCCTGTCCCAGCATTTGGGTAGACCGGGTAGCCATCAAACCCATGAAAGTTGCCGTCCCCAAGTGTGATGCCTTAATAATAGTAAAATTTGTAAGAATAATTTATAGACATCCCTACTGGGATAGTGAGTGTGGATTTCAAACAGTTGGCAGAGCAGCTTTCAAGAATGCTTGCTCCACTTCTGATTAAGATGTTTTCAATGTGATGATCCGCCAGGCTTCAGTAGCTACCAGTGATCATGTACAATATGTTCTGCCATCATTTCTGGCCCATATCATTAACTACATCCTCTGTATGAAACATGACTATCTGATAATTCGGTATTCATGTCGACGAGTTCAGAGTTTACCTTGTGGGTCTCCATCGCCATTCTGCAATTGTCTGGATGGCAGAAAGAATTACTCACATTCATGCCACCCCAAATTCACCGGTGAGATTGATTCTGTATAAAACAGTAAATGTCAAACTTTGTTCCTTTCAGGGCTTTCGCTCCTCTTAACAAAAAAACTTTGTTCTTTTCAGACGGAAGATGGAATTTGGCAAGAAATAATCCTAACGTCAAGTTTTCAGTGTCTGCAGAAAAGTAGGGAATCCTACTCAGTTACCCAGTGCCAACAATAATGACCAATGGATTATGAGAATTATTCTGTTCATGAATTTTACTTTTGTAGAAGTTCTAGTGAAAATTTTCCTGCAAAAGAAAAACCAAACATAATCAAATAGCTGCATACAACAAGAACACTCATAAGAATCTAGATGCAGTTACAGATATGGCTCGTTACCTTCTTGGTACCATTTTCCTATGCATTAATAATTAACACGACAAGGATGTTATACATCATCAATGCAAGCTTGCAATTGACTGGTTGAAGGGGTAAGCCAAGCTTGGATTTCAAATTAATGCCATCAACACAGCATAACAGATTCAAACTGTGAATTAATCAATATATAGGTACAAACTGCAATAAAATCAGTAGTCCATAGATCATGTACCAAATTTTCGCTCTAAGAATCATTGACAGGTAAACAAGTAAAGTCAGCATATAGTATTACCTGCACAAAGATCACCAGCAAACTTTTTATCAGCAAGATAATCTGTCTTCATAAAGCCCAAAGTCCAATCAAATACGTGATCAACCAAATCTTCATGGCACAGGCTACAGAATCACACTCATGACTCCCGCTGAGATTTCAACCAGTCAATCACAAGTTGATAGAGAAGTGAAAATCCATCCCTTGAAACATACACTCAACAATCTTCTTCCATGTGCCCATCCGAGGAATGAATCCTTGATAAACCATTTGCTTCAAAACCATGTCTACTTCATTCAACAGATTCTCACTACAAAGGCCTTCAATTGCCAACTTATATGACAAATAACTTGGACCTTTACCTTCAGCAATCATCACACCAATAAAATCCTTAGCCTCTAGAAATTTTTTTGAGCTGAGCAATCCATAGAGAAGAGCTTGATAAGTTCCCGAATTCGGAGAGCATCCCTTGAGCTTCATTTTCTTCAAAAAAGTCAACCCCTCGGTGACTCTCCCTTGTTTACAAAGACCAGAAATCAGAACATTAAATGTTATGGTGTCAGGATAGCAACCCCTGCTCTCCATGCTCTCGCATACCTCAAATGCTTCCTTTACCCTGCCATTCCGACAGAGAGCATGCATCAGTGTCGAATAAGTAGTTGAATTGGGCCGGCAACCTTGTTTTGGCATTTCATGGAGCAAGGAAAAGGCAGCATCCAATTTCTCACACTGACACAAACCTTTGATGAGAATGTTAAAGCAACATGTATCGAGGCTAACACCCAATTTAGGAGCGCTCAAATATACCTCATGAATGATCTCATACTGCTTGGCACACACTAGCATATTAAGTACACAGTTGAAAGTTTTAACCGTCGGCCAACAATGAAATTCTGGCATTCTGAGGAGAATCTCAATAGCTCGCTCGAGATGATTTGCTACATTGCCATAAATTTTGATCACCCTGTAGAAGAACTCATCTGAAAGTCGGCACTTCTCAAATTTAGCAATTTCCAATAGTTCGTCAATAGCACCAAACTTTCGTGCATCAGCAAGTTTGTCAATCAGCAATTGATATAAGGCCTCCCTCGGTTTATAGTCCATACGACCAGAAAGCTTCTTGAATGAATCCATAATCAACTCAGGGTCTCTCAAGCTAGTGAATATCTTTAGGACCTCATTCGGTGAAAGCCAATCCTTGTGATCCAATCTTTGTGACCAGAAACTATCATCCTCCCTTCTAAAATTGAATGTAGACAAAGATGACACAGAGCAACTCGAAATCCTGATGACATTCACATTGACATAAACCGAGATCGCTAAGGTGCCCCATTTCCGATAAAAGGCCATGTGGTGCCGCCGGTTTCTGCATCAATATAACATCCCAAAACTTAATAAACAAAACTAATTATAAAATGATATTTGCCACAAATAATAAAAAAAAAATGAAGATGATAGCATATGAAATCACTGATCGAACACAGTTTCTCACTTCTCATAGTCAAGGCATCAGCAAAATGGACTTCACGAACATGAAAGTTAACAATTCAAATTGCAACATTTCCTATCCCAGATAAAGCCTGTATTCAAACACAAACAAACTGCAAGTATTGGCAATAAAAACAATGAAAATGAACAACATAAACTGCAAGCAAATCACTATTGGACCGCTTCAAGAAAATAATTCATATACGAATTACATAACAACGAACAACTTAAGCAAGTAATTGATGAATCTCACCAGCAATCATGCCCGCCGCCATAACAAACACCCGGGAACCTCGATATCCATTTTTTCTTAGAAAAAATACATAAATCCAAGTCCAATTCCCACAAAGATGTCAACTTTAATCATCCAAACAGAGGAAAGATTCAATATTTCTCCAACTCCCACAAAGATGTGAACTTTATTCAACGAAACAGAGGAAAGATCTGATCTTGCTCCAACCCAACCAAACAACGAGCTTTCCTCTTCTACCTCACAGAAGAGAGACCGAGGGTTTTAGAGCTAGGGTTTTTTTTTATTCTCCATTGTTACCTCTTTTCATTAATTATCTTTATTTCAAAAGATAATTCGATTGTTATCTCTGTGGGGAAAATATTTTTCAACCTTGTTTCCAATTCGTCGTTAATTCCTAAAATTTCGATTTTACTATTAAATCCGACTCACATGGACTGAACAAAAATAAAATTATTAAATCTTTTTAAAAAATCAAAATTTCTTTGTTTTAATTAATCTAATAAATAATCTGTTAACATATGTTAAGAAAATAACTACAAAAGATCAGGGATGATATTAACTCATGTGAAAAAAAATGAAAAAAAAATACAGAGATACCTCTAACCAAAAAGTTAATATGGAAAGTTATAATAAATCCCAAACAAGTGGTTTCTAATTATTTTTATATAAAAATAATTAAATTATAGTTTGTTAAAAATTTAAAAACAACTAGAAAACGATAACACTGAAAGTGAGTATTTTGTAAGAATGGATAAACTACAACTTTATTAAAAATTTAAAACAGTTATAAAACTATAATGCTGAAAGATATAAAAAAAAAAATTAGAAAACATAAAAATGGATCAAAACATGAGAAGACCTATGCTGAAGTCCAACTCTCCATTGTTATTGACATTAGGGTCAATGAACTTAAGGCTTCATTTGAGAGTAAAATACAAGTCTTCTAACTTAATTCTTTTTACTCTAAGAACTTATAGAGAATAACTTGATTCACAAATTAAACTATATGATTAAAGTTTTATTTTGATTTATTTATTTAATTAGTTTAGCCTTTCATCCAGTAGTTTGTGGTGAGATACTAAAAATTTTACAAGAAGGTTGATATTTCTCAACACTTTATTTATGTATATTCATAAAATTTGAACCAGATATCATGTGTTTAAGCGATTCAAGTCTTTACAATTTTTACCGGTCAAAAATTTTATTTTTACTCAATAAAAAATGAGGATGGTTTCTCAAACATACTTAATAATAAAAAAATTTATTTTTTAAAAAAGAAAAAAATTGCATGATACTCTAGTTTAAATCAAAATAACAATTAAACATCAAAACCAAAATTAAAAGTTATTAGGATCTTAAAAAATAATACTCCAATTTTGAGGATTACATTGATAACGAATTAAAAATATCTATAGGAGGTGTAAAAGTTTAAATATTATAAAATTTTTTTTTAAATTTTTTTTATTTATTTGAATGCTTTACCCTCCTTAATTACCTCAAATAGGCCACTCAACAAGACCGAACCGATTTAGATGCTAACCGGTCGAACCAATGTCAGGCCGGTCTATATAAAAAATATCGCAAAGTTCCATTCGAGTGTTTCTATCTGAAGGGATGATCCAAAAGCTCTCTCAGTCTTAGCTTGTCTCCCGATCTCCTCCGACGATCTCCATAGATGACATCATCTCTCTTAACCAGAGCTTTCTCCGGTCTTCGATCGATTCGTTCTTCTTCTAGCTTCGCCAAGGGTGCGCGGCAATTTCCTTCTCATCTCAGGGCAAGCTTGATTCTGCTTTTTGCGGGAGTTTTCTTAGTTTCAGTTTGTGATTTATCGTTTTTTTGTTTTTTGGATGTTTTGATTGATTTTGTGAAGATTTATTGTGTTTTTTGAGCTTATTGATGGGTTATTGTCCGTAAATTTGATTCCGCCTCTTTTGTGCAGTGTATTGGAGCTTGTGATCGTGATATGTGTTCCAGGTTTTCGGCTTTGGCTTCTCTTGTTCCTTCTTTTGGTTGTCGTGCTTCAATGGCTTCCTCTAGTGCGACGGTCTGCACATCTTCAACTCTAGTGATGGCACATAATACTGAGCCTGTTGTTTCGGCTGATTGGTTGCATGTTAATCTCAGGCAGCCAAACGTGAAGGTGATTGCTTGTGTTTTATGGATTTAATTAGCTTCTCTGCTATACTTCTTGATTTTTTTGAACTTCTTATGAACATATGTGTATCGCTTGATAAGGGGTATTGACACCAAAGTCTTTGTTTTCCGGTATTTGGGGCTCACAAAAGTATTTATTTACTTTTTATGATGCATTGTAAATGTCCCTTTTTTGTTGTTAATGATTAAATTGGAGCTATCAAATTGCAAGTAAAGTTTGGCCTTTTCCCCCTTGGTGATGCTCAATGTTGCTCTTCCAGTCTTTCTAAGATTTTTTTTATGTGAATTTTTTTAATAAAAATTTGTTAAGGTTTCGAATTCACTAGGTCTAAAGGAGGTTTTAGTCCACTAATCAAAATTGCAATAGGATGCTTCCTGGTACATACATGATGAAGAATGAGCCCTGGTACTTGATTAGAGGAGGTCTTTAAGCTTGATTATCTTTTTTCCTTTTTTAGGTGTTGGATGCTTCCTGGTACATGCCTGGTGAACAACGGAATCCATTTCAAGAGTACCAGGTGAGAAAGACCTCATTGTCTTCGGTTCTGTTTGCGGAATCACTCTAATTACATTAAACTTTGAAAATTAATCAAGTATGCCTTCTTTAGCGAGATAGTCATCATACATTATGTCCTATGTTAAAATTGACCACTCTGAAGGTCTTGGCCAGTGGAATTATCTTCCTTTTATTTTCTTTTCAGGTGGCACACATTCCTGGGGCCTTATTTTTTGATGTTGATGGGATATCTGACCGAACATCTAATGTGAGATTTGCTCCTAACTTATTCTCTGTCCCCTTTGCCCCTGGAAATGATATATGATTATTGACGTGGTGTATGCCATTAGATATTTTTCGCTTAATATAACTAGTCCAAATTTCCCAAAATATTGTTATCAACTAAATTACCTGAAAGAACAAAGATAAATAACAAGACGTGTGTACTTTTTGCTATGATTCACTTCTGACTCTTTCAATAATATTATCTCTTCACCTAAACAGTGGATTCTGCAATTTTTGTCTTTAAATTGATGGGCAAGACATGGAACTGCTACTTGTTCATTGGTTTTTAATTCTTGAAAGTGAGAATTTTTGACACTAGCTATTGTATCAGTTGCCACACATGTTGCCATCAGAAGAAGCGTTTGCTGCTGCTGTTTCTGCTCTTGGCATAGAGAACGATGATGGGGTGGTTGTTTATGATGGAAAGGGAATTTTTAGTGCAGCACGAGTTTGGTGGTAAGTTATTTCGTTGTCCCAAAATTGGTAGCCTTTGGAAAGTTGTTTAGGAACTAAATTTGGCATATACTGTGACTTATCTTGTCAATTTTTTCTTCTTTTTTTATTGAATATTATCTAATATCATGTTTTTAGATCTAAATATGTAGGTGCATGTATGGGCACATATGTGCATATACATATGTGCCCTACTTACATACGTAGGCACACACATGCATACAGTTACCTTCAAAAGATATTCTCTTTATATTCTTGTACATGGGATCTCAACTTTTTACTAATTAGATTTTTTTTTTTGTTCTGTTATTACTTCATTTGGGTAATGTCAATGCAGCCTTTTTAACCCAGCGCAATTACTTATCAAATGCTGTCAATGATGAATAGGATGTTTCGAGTCTTTGGACATGAGAAGGTTTGTGTGTTGGATGGTGGCTTGCCACAGTGGCGTGCTTCAGGGTATGATGTTGAATCTAGTGCCTCTGGAGATGCAGTTCTGAAGGCTAGTGCCGCCAGTGAAGTGATTGAGAAGATTTACCGTGGACAATCAGTAAGTTTATTCGTAAATGTTTTTAAAATTATTGAGACAATCTTTTCCATGCATGTGCTTTGCAAAGTATGCAATTGTCCACTATGATAGTTTTGACATTCTTAGTATATTGTGCTTGTTTTTGGATTTAACATCGTCACTGCTTATATTTTTCAAGATGATGAAATTATGAATTTTGATTGATTAGGGGAATCCATTTATTAGTACTTTTATGAAGTTAAAATTGTTAATGTTATCCATTATAAATAACTTACATTCACTAAAACATAGTTTAAGGTATATTTATGATGGAAAATTTTGTATGTTCAGATGTTTTGGTTTATGCAGTAATATTGACCGCAGCATGTTACTTATTTTTCTAACAGACACAATTTTTAGCATTAGATTTTGAATTGCTTATTTTTATGGATTCCTTGGTTTTTCTTGTGGAATGTTCAATCATTTTAAATTGCTGAGTCATGATTCGCAGGTTAGCCCAATTACATTCAAGGCAAGGTTACAACCACATTTAATTTGGACACTTGAACAGGTTAGTGCAATTTTTACCTCATTTAATTGTCTGAAAGTTTACACTGTGAAAATACAGATGCCTGGTCTTATTTATTTTCCATGTCTAGAGGTATTTAATTATGTGAAACCATTTTCTTGATTGAATTTGACTCGCAGAAAAATGGCCTTCAAGTCAATATTATAAATATGATTGATAATCTTAAAACTGTATATCCATTTGGATATTTGAAATGTAATTTGCTTTATCCCGTTGGTGCTGTATGGACATTCCAACTTTGACATTTATTGGTATTTGTGTGGATTCGAGGAATAGTTAGTGGAACTTTTGGTCTGATTGGTGCAGAAGAGACACTGGTTGAGACTCTGGCTGTGGTTGGATACAGAGTTTCTTTTTTCACAAATACAAGATCATCAATTAAGCAGCAATCTAAACTGTGAATACTGAGGGGCCTGCATCCTGTACCTCCACAAAGTCTAGTGCTGGCTGCTGGCTGCTGGCTGCTGGCTGCATGCTGCTGCTGCTGCTGCTGCTGCTGCTGCTGCTGCTCTCTCTCTCTCTCTCTCTCTTTCTCTCTTCTTGCACAAAGTCAATAGTGTATAATTTAACTTAGGCCTTCCCTGTTTATGTTCTTCACTTTGTACTTTGTGGCCCTATCCATCTAGGTTGTCTTGTTTTACATCAACTGCTTGTCTCTCCAAGAGTAGCTAGGTGGTTGAAAATTGACTCTTGACTAGTGGATGCTGAAAATTTGAAATGCTGTCATGACCTTATTTGATTTTTTTTATACTTTGTTTCTTATTGTGCGGCCTACTAATTTCAAAGCCTTGAAGAGGTGATAATTTTAAGCTAATTTCATAAACTTTGAAAAATTGTTTCTATGCTAATTTGCTGTTTATCATTGAAGAATGTAGCTTGTGTTTCATGTTTCAGATTAAACAGAACATTGATGCCCAAACTCATCAACACATTGATGCACGGTCAAAGCCTAGGTAATTCAGTAATTATTTTCCTGAGTTGCAATGTTAAAATGACACATGATCACTTGTCCTTAAAGTTCAAAATTGAACTCTTCTTGAAGGACATCTGATGATTATCTGATCTATCATTTTAATTTGATTCAGACACATTTTCACATTTGATTCTAACAGTATTAAGGTTTTTTCTTGCCATATAACTTGTAAAAATTCTTTCTTTTTGATATTGCATGAATTGCATTTTGATATGAAACCTGTCTGTGAATTTGTAATTATGTGAAACAAAGTGTTTACATTGCTTCTCGGTATCTGCCTTAATATAATCAGGGGAAATTTTCTACTCATTATCTTCTGCATGGTACTAGGTTTGTTTGCCTTATTATTAGCTAATACTAGCTATCTGTTAATTTTTAAATTAACATGTTAAACATTAGCAGATGACAATATGAACGTAGAATCTAGCATACCGAGAGTCATTGCCTGCTCAGAGCTGGATTCTCTGATTCAGTTTATCAACTGGATGGAGTTACTGCCAGTCAGATTTGTTACATTTGCCTGCACAAAAGTTGCTCATGTTGGCAGGCATTACATGTATCTTGTACCATTCATTTTCTACCAGCTATATGGATGTTGTGAAATGCCATCCCAAGCCATCCGGAGTGGATATTAGTTTGTTTCCTTAAATAATTGTTCCACCAGAGCATGCTGGCATAGTGATCTATATGATGAGATAGTTACACACATGACCTTTTGACTTTGATGAAGGTATCCCCTGTATCATATGATGAGATTATCTGATGTGAAAAGCACAGGAACCATTGTCAGATCCTTGGAAATAATTAATTTTCTTAAGGTGATTTATATGTTCTTGGTCAAGCCTTTTGTTTTGAAGAGTTATCCTTTCGTGTAGGTTTGATGGTGTAGCTCCAGAGCCGCGCAAGGGTATAAGAAGTGGCCATGTACCTGGCAGTAAATGCATTCCTTTTGGTCAGGTGGGTCAGTGAAATTTTGGTAAATTTAATTCCCTTTAATTGTGAATGTAACTGAATTTACTGATTACATAATTAATACCACAGAACACTTTATATTGAGCTAAGCTTCCCGGCTAGAATAGAAATGCCACATTATCCTCTTTTACTGTAGATAGCCTGCGCCATTAGTTTTGGAAGATGACATGTTTAAGTATCTGCAGATGCTGGATGGATCACAAATGCTTTTGCCATCAAGCGAACTTGTTAAACGGTTTGAGCAAGAAGGTGAGAATTCACCTTCTGAACGAGGACAATGAAGCATTTCCATAGTTCACTTTGTTGCCTTTGTTACAATAATTCTTTGGGCCTTTTTAGTTCCGATGATTATATTATTCTGCCAGGCATATCTTTGGATCGCCCTGTAGTCACCTCTTGCGGTACTGGTGTGACTGCATGCGTCATCACCCTTGTAAGAGGCCTCGATCTTTTTTGACATTATATATTCTGTTTTTTACACAAGATCAAAGTTTTCTTAATCTCACATTATGTTTTAGGGTCTTCATCGGCTTGGCAAGACTGACGCTCCAGTTTATGATGGGTCTTGGACAGAATGGGGAGCGCACCCGGAGACACCCGTCGCCACTGCTGAAACATCATAAATGCCAATTATCTGCACTTCGTTCTTGAACCTATCCAGGTGATATATAACGATGTAAGACAATGGTTCCATCCAGATTTCTTCATTTAATCCAAGCGACAAATTTGCTTATTTTGAATGTCAATCATATGCAAAATCTACCGTACTTTAAATGATTGTTCAGAGTAAGAAGCTGAGAATATGGGAAATATTTTTCAATGAATCACAACTATATGTGAGAATCATGCTTATTTAGAATATGCCCAAATCCTTGAAAGCAGGTTAAAGATTTCCACAATGCTTGGCAGACAACCAGATTTGGCGGAAGCACAAGCCAAGTCAATGCCTAAATATATTAACCTGCTTCATTTTCTTGTAAGACTGGCTGCTAAACTTCAACTTTCTCATCAATCAGTGTCTCGCAATGCTCATGGCAATACACTCTACTAATCCAGGCCACAATCGCTTCTTCACCTCCTCCAAAATCTCTTCTTGAGTTCTTGTTTGTAATTAACAACCAAAGAATTCAACCAAAGTGACAACAAAAATTGGAACTCCGGCGAGGAGGAATATAGATGTAGTACTGGCCTTAAAACCATGGTGGTGGTGGCGGTGGTGGTCACTGGAGAGAAGACCAGAATGGATAATACTAGAAGAGTAAAACCTCTTGAAAAACTCATCCTTGCATGCATTAAAATTGTAGGACGTGGCAAGGGAAGGAGAGGGAGGAAGAGAGAGAGAGAGAGAGAGAGAGAGAGAGAGAGAGAGAGAGAGGTGAAGTTTGGGTTGGAGTGGAGGTTGTAGATGCAGTTAGTGGAGACTGAAGAAGGGGGACAGAGATGAAGGTTGGATGTTTATCTCTTTATTTGGTGTATTGCTATTTGGCTATTTCCAAAAGATACCCTATTAAAATAGTAAATTGCAAGCGTGGGTGGGTTTTACACGTATTTACGTAATCGAAGATTCAAATTATAAGACATAATAAAGTTCGAAGTTCATTTATGTAGTAAAAATTACAATGTAAATATTTTGCAATTTAAATTCAATTTAAATAATATAAATATATGTATATACTTTCATGGTTAGAAGTGAAAGGAGCCTAGGAATTTTGGTTTTTATTAAATTTATCTTCTCAAATAATTCCTTTCGCAAAAAACTTTTTTTCATCTCAATTAATAGTCATGGCAGAGGTAAACAGGCCTTATTCTTTGAAATTTTAGCTTAAAATTTGAATAAGCAAAAACAAACACACACAAACGAAAACAAAAACAATTGCAGCCGATTTTTAGAAGTATTTATTTAAATGTTCTTTTTTTTTTTTTGGCGCTGATTGGACGGTCAATTAATATTATTACCTAAAATAAATCTTTTTCCTTTTTTTTTTAAATTAATATAAACAAAATAATAAAATTTTATCTCGACATACCTCAAATCTCAAACTCAAACACGAAGCAGCGCAAAACCCTTGGCTTTCCTTTGAAACAAAATCTTCTCCTCCAGACCTCCTCCTCTCCCTCCTCCTTTGAATACTTCGCCATGAGATCTTGAGAAGCTCTTCAACAATGCCCGCAATCCCTCATCGCCCACTGCAAACCCTCCTCCACTCCAACCTCCTCATGACCCTCTCCAAGAACCAACTTTTGCCTAAATGCCCCGCGGGAACAGCCGTTTTCACCAATCCCTTCCGCTTCCTTCGCCGTATCTCTTTCGCCCCTCATACAGACCAGTATCTCATCAAGTATCCAAGAAACTCTTCTTCTAAAGCTCTGTTCTTTGCTATGAAATCGTCCAGGGTTCAGTCTCCTGGCCCTCTAGTGCCTTCAAGAGTGCCTTCAAGAACCGGTGCCTGCCTTCAAGATCAAATCGTTTCTGCTTTTTATGTTTTACTCCAAATATTCTAATCTGTTGTACTATTTTTGAATGGTTCTTGATGTTTTTTGGTTGGGGGATTGGCTCAGTTCATGTGGCTCCAGTGGATGATGACACGGTCTTCGTGAAGCGCGTGGAAACGATGAAGTTGAAGCTTGAGCAGGCTGGGATTCGGTGCGCTTCTTTCGAGCCCGGACAGTACTCTAGCATGATATGTCCCAAGGTGCTTTTTTTGGCTATCTTTTTGGCTTTTCTTTTTCTATCATGCATTTTCTTGTTCAAGATGTAATCTTGTATTGCTTATTTGTAGAATTGGACTAAATTGATCATTTATAGCTGTTGAAGAATAACTTGTTGTATTTATAGTTCTTGATGGAATCATTCTGGTAAGTTGTGCTTCCATCTCTGAGTTAATATTCTACTTTAGAAAATATGTTCATGTTAGTTGTTAGCTCTGTATATAACAGAGAATTTTTTGCACACACCAATACATGCATGCACAATGTAGTACTGTGATTTTGTGCATTGCAAATAGTTGTGCATATCTGGTGATGACTAACATTCTGCCAGGCTATATTGTGTGTTTCATACCCATAGTTTACTATGTATTATTGTATTTTTATCATGTTCCTCCTGCTATTTAGAAATTGTCAGTGGCTGACAACATTTATATTTACTAATTATATACTTTTTATTTACTTAGTGTGAAGGAGGGACTTCAAAAGAAAGGAGCTTCTCTCTTTTCATTCGTGAAGATTGGTGAGTTTATATTTTATTATATGCCTTCATGCTATATCTTTTAAAATTTTCTTATCTGCTATAGGTATTAGATATCTTGATTTTTCTGTTGTCATATTATGTTCACCTGTTTTTTTGGGCGGATTTTGTAGGGGACTGGCCATGTGGTCATGCTTCAGGGGCAAATGTGGATGGAGTGGTTCTATTGAGGTATGGTTGCTTCATGGAATTCTGGCTAATTGAATCAGGTAAAATGAATATAAGAAATCTTATGTTACCTTTATCCCGCCTGTGATCAACATTTGTTGGCAGGCCTCTGGAAAGAACAAGGACAACCAAGTTGGTCCTATTCAGACTTCCAAAGTGAAGGAGCATAGAGTAATAACTGAGGCAGATCTTCTTCTGGAGCCGTTGTCTGCTGAAGTACAGTGTACCAAACTTGGATATTATCTTTTTTTGCTTCCTAGTATCGAGATTATGCATGAAACATGAATTACACTTTTTCTTTATAGACCACATGCTGTTTACCCAAGTTAATGTAACTGGGATTTCCTTTTTGGCATGCCGCTAATAATTTTTACAAGGAAAACGCACAGTTGCGCTCTGGAGATTAGATGGTTCCCAATGGATAACTTACTCATCGTGTTCGTCTTAGCATTAAAGGCTGCCATTGCTGAACATTCTTGCAACATAAAATGCTGTGTGACTCAAAATTCTTCGTCCATGTTGTTGGCTTGGTTTGAGACCACGCCATTGCCTTAGGGTTGCCTTGTTCCATGTCAATGAATCCTTATTAATTCTGATGAATCTGATGGATTAGAAATTTAAATGAACACAATATGGGTTAACTGCTAGCCTCCTTTAATTCAGCTTGGGGGCCATTATACCTATCTTTTCTCCATGGTTCTCATTGATTTTGCACTATTTTATTTTCGATTCTTCAGCTTGTTGAATATTTCTCTGCAAGAAAGATATCAGCAGAAACTCTTCGAAGGAATGCGGTCATGCAGCGCAGAGCACATGGACAGGTTCTTTTGCATTGAACTTGAACATTCATGCATATATATGTAGATATATGTCATTATTCAACTGTCTCGTCACTAAACAATTATCTCATCTGTAGGTTGTAATAGCTTTTACATACAAACGCAATGGAGCTCTTGTCAGTTGCAAATACAGGGATGTTAACAAAAATTTTTGGCAGGTAAAATTGTTGCCTTTGTAGATCTGTGTGTTATGAATTTGCATCGAAGCTCTTGACTTCTATTTCCATTTAATCATCATTATTAGAGCCTGAAAATCTGACACTTATTTGATAACCATATTTACTTTTTACAGGAAAGAGGCACTGAAAAAATATTTTATGGAATTGATGATGTAAAACGAGCAAGTGACATCATCATTGTAATGAATCAGTCTGGAGCTGATTTTTTACTGTAAATCACTTCATTTTTGGAGTTTCTTTCTAACTTCTTTCTTCTCTGGAAATTGTTTTATGGCGTATTGTAGGTTGAGGGTGAAATCGATAAGCTTTCTATGGAGGAGGCTGGATACCTCAATTGTGTCAGTGTTCCAGATGGCGCACCTTCCCAAGTTGCAAAAGAGATACCCAATGAAGGACAGGTCTGTGCGCACTATTTTCGGATGATATCTTCATTAGCACCTTTAGTAACCAAGTTTTTCCAAGTGTTCTTGGTTCTTTATATTATTTATTTATTTTTTGAAGTTTATGCCAGAAATTAATCTTCATTGCCTTAAATTTCTTTTGAAGATTATTATATTTCTCAGCAAACTAACTGTCCTTAAGGCCACCACCCCACCACTCTTTGACTATACATCTGTAATGAATTCCATGGTGACCTTTTAGATTATTTAAAAATCCTTGCGACAATCATGCACTTATTTGCAATTCTCTATGCTTAAGTTTAGATCTGACATTTCTTCATGTTCTCTGTGAGGCCAGGATAATAAATTCCGGTTTTTATGGAACTGCAAACAGTATCTAGATCAGGTACTTATTGTTGCAGAACAAATTAACTGTTGGAAATATGTACATTTACAAAATGCAGCTAAGTGTGTCAATGAACTTTCAAAATCCTCCTATTAGGCGTCTCGCATTATCCTAGCCACGGATGGTGACCGCCCTGGGCAGGCCTTAGCTGAAGAGCTTGCGCGACGCCTTGGTAAAGAAAGGTTACTGATGTCCTTAGCTTGTTAATTTTTTTTTTCTTTTGATGCATCAGAAGTAGTTGCATTTTGGGGTTTTTGGGGGCGGCGGGTGGGTGGGTGGTTTGATGTATGCCTGATTATTTTTCATGGGATGCAGATGTTGGAGAGTTCAGTGGCCAATGAAAAATGCTAATGAAGTGTGCAAAGATGCAAATGAGGTTTGCTCTTACAATAATGAATTGTAAATCATGGAAAATTCAGTAATGTCCAATTTTCTTTACTGTGTTTGTTGCTGTAAGATATGCTTGGGACAATGATTTGCATCTTGTCCTTGGTGATTGTGTTGATTGGATTCACTACTATTTTGTCAGAAAGGGCCTACATTTTCTTAATTTTGTCAGGAATTATTATTTTTATTTGGGGTTATGGTTTTCTTTGGGCGGAAGTTTCTTGTTTTTTTTTATGCTAGCTTTTGACTTATTTTATTTTATTTTATTTTTTTAACAGGTACTAATGCACCTTGGACCAGATGCATTGAAAGAAGTAATTGATAAGGCTGAATTGTATCCCATACGGGGCCTATTTACATTCAGTGCTTTCTTCAATGACATTGATACATATTATAGCGGTAATCTTGATCATGACCATGTTGTGTCTACAGGATGGAGTGGTGTAGATGAATTTTATAAGGTATGGTTTGTGAGTTACAGGGAGAATTAGTTTATTGTGTTTTATGTATTATCAATGACAATGAGGCCCTCATTTAATTTTAGAAATTGACTGATCTTCATTTTTTTTCTTTGAGAAATCAATAGTACTATTTATTAGGTATTTTCTTTTCATCTGATCTGGATGTGGTTATGTGTGCTTCATAACTGCAATCAATTTGATGTTGTACCTTTGAGATAAAAGTTCCCATTTCCTGATTTATCTAAGTCATGTAGGAATGTCTTAAGTGTATTAAGTAGTCTAGGACTATCATAGTATGAGTATTAAGTCGTTTGGCTTTAATGGACTGCTGCTCCATCGAGGATCTGGAAGCCATTCCTTTATAGCAAATCTAAACTATTTGCTTTCCCTTACATATATGTATGGTTTTCACCTAGTTTCACACTTCTGGTTCATATGATTCTTGTAGAGTAGTTTCAATATAATTTCCTATTTTACTTTCTTCATCACGTCATGTTTTGGACAATAAAACTCAAACCTATTTGCTTATATATGGTTAAACTAAAATAAAATAGGTTTATCCCTCCTTATTTTTCTTTAAACATCTGGGTTGAAGAGAGGAAATTTTCTTGAAGCATTTCTGGTAAATCATATGGTTTGTGGTCTTATATATCACTTAATTGGGTCTAAAGACTGTATCATTTAAAAAATAATTTTGATCTGATGCAAGGTAATTTTCAGCTGGTCTGTGAAACACTGTGCTTCTTCATTGTTTTTTGTATCTGCTTAAAATAACAAGCTAAGCTTATTCATCTATAATTGGGTCATGGATAGGTTATTCCAGGAGAGCTTACTGTAATTACTGGTGTGCCCAATTCCGGAAAAAGTGAATGGATTGATGCCTTGCTTTGCAATATTAACAGAAATGAAGGGTGGAAGTTTGTACTCTGCTCTATGGAAAACAAGGCAGGCTCTCTATAGATTTTAATTGTATACCTCCTTTATCTATTGAGCTTTTTTGGCTACAGATTGATTTGCTTCCTTTCTAGGTTCGGGAACATGCAAGGAAGCTTTTGGAAAAGCACATCAGGAAGCCATTCTTGAATTCTAGGTAAAAGTAGTGTGTTTTTCACTTTTTAATTGCTGTTTTATTTTACTTGTAGTCACTTTTATCACCTGTAAGAGATTAATTTCTCTAAAGACTTCTAACAAGTGAAAATTCTCCCATTTCTTCTGTTTGCTTTCTGATTGCTCATCTAGCTTGTCTATGGCTGTTTGCAAACATCATGGACTCTTGTGCTCTATATTCTTGTCATGTTGGTGAACTTAGAGGTCCTTATTTTTGGTTCTGGTTACCTAACTAGGTATGCAGAGTCGGCTGAGCGAATGACTGTTGAGGAGCTTGAGAAAGGGAAAGAGTGGCTGAATGATACCTTTCATCTTATACGGTGAGGTTGCTGTTTTAACACACATGAAGTGCCAATGCTTACCTAATATTTATGTTTTACCATGTTATCAAAAAATGCAAACTGTTGTTAGGGATTAAATCTGAACTATCTTTCTCAAATTTTTCTTTTTGTTTCGTTTTTTTTAACCGACCAGAGGACATAAATGTTTGTCATATGATCTTTTGCCTTTAGTTACTCAAATTGTTTGTCAAACAGATGTGACGATGATTGCCTTCCATCTATTCAATGGGTTTTGACACTAGCAAAAGCTGCAGTTATGAGATATGGGGTGCGCGGACTTGTCATTGATCCATATAATGAACTGGATCATCAACGGCCCTCAAATCAGTGAGCATTCTATTATATATTTTGCCATTAGTGTAGTCAATATTTGCTTTCTGATATATGTATTTTCTTTAACCTTTCTCTCCTTTTGATTTATTTGGAAACTGAATTGCAAACTTTAGAAGCAAGTACTCCATCTCTTGAGTTGTAAACGTGTATGATATTATGATACTGTTATTACAGCATACACCGGACTGCTCTATCTGTGTTGATTATATCAAAGTTTGTTTGGTGATTATATTTTGTATCTTTTGCTCTGATAACAGGACAGAAACAGAATATGTAAGTCAGATGCTCACCAAAATCAAGCGCTTTGCTCATCATCATTCATGTCATGTATGGTTTGTTGCTCATCCCAAGCAGGTATCATTCTTGATTGCATGCATGATTTTTATTGTTCAGAATTAAAAAAAAAGAGTGGCTTATATACCATTGACAGTAATAATTTGTTTCATTTTTATAAACATTTTGTCAGCTACAACATTGGGGTGGTGGTCCCCCTAATCTGTATGATATTAGTGGAAGTGCCCATTTCATAAACAAGTGTGATAATGGGATTGTTATTCATCGCAACAGGGATGAAAAAGCTGGGCCTATTGATCGTGTACAGGTCGGTTTGTTCCTCTTGATTGTTGTTGTGGTGCTCTATATATATTCATGATTTTTGGACATATTAGTATAATACATTAAGGTTAATCTTTTATATCAGATCATTACTGTGTACAATTGCATTCAAACATAGGTTAGTATTTTTATTTCTTGTAACTTGTATATATAAGAATCTTGTTCCTTATATTATAAACTTAGTTCATATTTTATATCTTAATATGGTGCCAGAACTATTATTGTTCTACCTTCCGATTTTAAGCTGGTTCATACCATGGTTTCCTAATAATTACTGGTGATTGACATATATTTGCTATAGGTTCATGTACGCAAGGTACGAAACAAAGTTGCTGGTGGGATCGGGGATGCATTCTTGTCATATGACCGGTAAGTGATCTCTTCCCTTGATGCCGAATGTATGTCCTCTGTTGTGGCAACTTCCCTTGATAGCGTTGTGTTTAAGACATTTGAACCTATGATACCATCTGCTCTCCATCTATGAAAATGCTTGAATTAGAGAGAAAATAGAAAGGAAAATTAATAATACTACGATGCTGAGATTCAAATCTTTTCCATGCTATCGATCCAGTTGCACCTGTGCATTGTGCATCTGAAGTGCAGGCATTTGGATTACTTTTGTTGTATGGTTATTGCTGGTTAATCGTTGAATGACATTGGTTTGCCGCTTAAACATCTGGATACCTTTTCTTGTATGGAGTTTGCAGTCTTATGTCTCATTAGTTTGGTGCATACTTGGAATTACCTGCTTAGAAGTGATAAGCTTTAATTTTCAGAACCATATAAACAGTGGGAGAGAAAATCACAGTTGTTTGGTTTAATGCACAGGGTCACTGGAGAATTTTTAGACATTAATGAAGAGTAGCTGACAGTCTTCAATGACAGATTGAAGCCATTGGGGACAAGGTTTTCTCTTTTGTGGTAAACGCACACAAAAGATGAATGAAGGTGGGACCGTTGAATATCTTTTGAAATGAGAATTATGCTGTACATGATTTTGTTGTATATCTTCCCTTAATATGATTCAAAGGGGAAAACAAAAAACAAACAAAAAAGAAATCACAATTCAAGTTGTTAAGGTATTTGAAAATTGATTACCATAAGCTAGACCTTGCCCTCAAGTCTATCATTAATGTGGAAGTCCAGCTTTAGTTTTTGAATTATATATATATATATATATATAGGGGGAAAAAGATTTAGAGGTCTCAAACAAGTGGGAAGAGAGCCTATGGTTTTTTACCGCGTTTTTTGTTTTTTGTTTTTTTGGAATACCCAATAAATCCTAGTGTTTAGAAGCGTATCTCATCCCTTTCCTATTTTTGAAAATTACTATTTTAACCATATTATTTTTTATTTTACATTTATTTTGTTAATATTTTTTTTTTAATTTGAAATTTGCTAGGCTGTGTCAGCAGACCCACTCGTGACTCGTCCATTGCCAAAGGTCACCCTGATGAGTCATGCAGGGGTGGGTGAAAACAATAAGGAAAGCAGTAAAAATAATTATGTAAAGATAATTTGATAAAAAGTTTTTATTTTTTTTAATCAAAAAATAAATAAGTTTTGAGAGATCTTTTTTATTCTTGACTTTATCAAAGCCCCTGCAAAATCAAGAAATCTCTAAATTTTAGTTTCCATCTGGACTTAGGTTATTGTTATTTTTAATTATTAGAAGAAAGGATCCATGAGTCCCTGAAATTATCTACACATGAGTAGAGTACATGACCAACAAGGGAATTGGAAAAATAAAAAAATCAATTACTTTAAACGTCTTTGATAATTCAATTAAAATAACTCATATTTATATGATTACAATTTTACCCTTTTTATTTTTTCTCCATTTTCCATTCTCCTCCTTGCACTAGCGAACAATTGCAGCGCGCCCTTGCACCATGTTTATGGGCCCAGCACTCGTCGGGCTGGGTCGTGTGGACTTGCCCCCATTCCATGTAATGAGATTTATGCGCACTAATGATATTGTACAGACAGGAGAACCCTTTATATTACCCTCAAAAAATAAGAATTGATTCTTTGAATATAAAATAATAGGTCTGCGATTTCAATCATGTTATCTTCATATTATTATTAATTTATTTAAATGATTAATTCAAAAATTAAAAGCAGTCAATAATTGAAGTGAATTGTTTAATTGAAAATTAATAAGTGCTCTTATTATAATTAAAGTGGATAATAATTAAAATCAAATATTTAATTATAATAATTAAGAGAATAGTTATATTCAAAATTTAACTGCAATACTTAATTATGATATTTGCATGTAACTCATTGTTTTATGCGTAATCTCATTTATTTGTTTAAATAGTTAATTATAATAATTAAAATAGGCAATTGTTGAAGTAAATTATGTGATTTAAGTGATTATCATAACTATAATTAAAGTGGATAATTATTAAAATGAATTATTTAATTTAATTATAAAAGTAATAATAATTAAAAACAATTATATCCAAATATTTGATTTAAATAATTAATTATAACATTCACATGACTTATCATTTTATAAAAATATCACTTAATTATTTATTACTCCATAAAAATATAAATATACTCATTCCTAATAAATTATCTTTTGCATTCTTTTTTTTCTTTCATCTATCTCCAATTTTCATTCACATTCTATTTTGCAAATCAAACACTCAATAAATACAAACGTGTCCAAAAAACACATGTATGTGTATCACCATAGAAGTCGTGCATCATTTTTAATTTTTTCAACTTTGACAATTGGATATCATCCAAGATATTATACATATAAATTATGATTTTATGTGATTATAGTTTTATAGAGGTATTTACACGAAAGTACACGTCTATTATAATATATAGACAATTTTTTATAAAATAAAGAAGATAGAAATTAAAAACTCATTTTACTTCGGCCACATCAACTAATAAAGATATTTCCTTGGTGTGCAAATATATGAAGATAATGTGACAAGTGAGGGGGAGACACATTTCCAATGTTTTAGTAATATTAAGGAACTAAAATGACACTTAATCTGCAATAATAATTTATAATGAAATATAAAAAAGTTCAGAAAATTGACAGTGATATGATAGATATCTCCATAAATTACAAAACCCAAAAAAACAGGTATCATGCAGGCGTCTTTATTAACACTATAATAACAAGGGTCTCATCTGATCATGCAGGAACTTATCATGTGTTTTCTCTTTAAAATTACTTAATTTGTTAAGTAAACACTATCATTAAGTAGATGCCAAAACTTAGAACGAGGATAATTAATATGTATAATTTATTAATTACTCAATTACACTATCATTAGCACCCCTTTCTTGACCAGCAACAGCACATGCAGATGCTTCTCCAGCTAATCAAATTTGTATGTTTTCTTTTAAATTTTCAAACTTATTATGGTTTTTTTCCATTTCTTTCAAAAACAAATAATAATAATAATAATAATAATAATAATAATAATTGACTAACAAAAGAACTTATTGTTTTGAAAAATTAAAAAAAGAAAAACAAAAGTTTAAATAATTATATATAAGCCTTGAAAGCCACAAGGAGAGAAACAAAGACACACACAATGGCAAACCTCCTCAATCATCTTCTCCTCTTCATCCTCTCAATATCAACCTTCATGAACTTTTTAGCTTCTTCAAGCACAACAACAAGCTCTGAATTCCTCCAATGCTTCATAAACAAGACCAACTCCACCAACAACATCTACGCACCAAACACAAGCTCCTACACCAGCGTCCTTCTTTCCTCCGTCCAAAACACTCGTTTCATCACCTCTAACACCACCACCAAACCAACCTTCATCATCACCGCCGCCACCTTCTCCGACGTGCAAGCCTCCATAGCATGCAGCCGTCTCGCCGGCCTTCGTGCCCGTGTGCGTAGCGGAGGTCATGACTACGAAGCCATGTCCTACGTCTCCTCCGGTGATCCGTTCATCACCATCGACCTTGCTAACCTCCGTTCCATCACCGTTGACAAAGCTCACGGCACTGCATGGGTTCAGGCAGGTGCTACTGTGGGTGAGTTGTACTACACCATTGCGAAAAACAACAGGACAGTGGCCTTTCCGGCAGGTATCTGCCCAACCATCGGCGTCGGCGGCCACTTCACCGGCGGTGGTATTGGAACGCTCATTAGGATGTATGGCACTTCAGCGGATAACATAGTCGACGCTCTTATTGTGAACTCTAATGGCAAGCTCATGAATAGAAAAGCCATGGGAGAGGATCTCTTCTGGGCCATAAGAGGTGGAGGAGGTGCAAGCTTTGGGGTTGTTCTCTCATTCAAGGTAAATCTTGTGAGCGTTCCGAGCACAGTCACCGTTTTCAATGTGATCAAGAACTTGGGAGAGAATGCAACGGAGCTTGTGGAAAGGTGGCAGACAATTGCGCCAAAATTTGATGAGAAGTTGTTTATCAGAGTGGTGGCTCAGGCTGCGAATGGAGGCACAACCATTCAAGTGGTGTTCAATTCTTTTTATCTTGGCAGGATAGAGGAGTTACTTCCGGTGATGAAGAAGAGTTTCCCGGAGTTAGGATTGAAGAGGGAGGATTGCACTGAGGTGAGTTGGTTAGAGTCAGTGCTTTTCTTTAACGGTGAATTAGGAAAGAGTGTGGATGTTTTGCTGGACAGAGAGCCACAGGTAAACAGTTCATTCAAAGCTAAATCAGACTTTGTGAAGAAGAGTATAAGCAAGGAAGGGCTGGAGAAGATATGGGAGTTTCTTATGGAGTCCAAGGATGAGCCTCTGACCCTGATATGGGATCCATTTGGAGGTAAGATGGATGAGATATCGGAGTCAGACATTGCATTTCCTCATAGGAAAGGGAATTTGTATAATATTCAGTACTACATGAGATGGTCTGAGAGCGGTTCTGCTGTCAGTGAGAAGCATCTTGAATGGATGAGAAAGATGTATGAGTTCATGGCACCTTATGTTTCTAGTCAACCAAGAACTGCTTATTATAATTACAAGGATATTGATCTTGGTGTAGCACATGGAAACTACTTGGAAGATGAAGTTTGGGGTGTCAAGTATTTTAAGGGTAACTTCAAGAAGTTGGCACTTGTGAAGGGGATGGTTGATCCTGATAATTTCTTTAGGAATGAACAAAGTATCCCTCCTTTAGTACTCGCCGAACACTAGAAATTACATGAAAATACTAGACCAAAAATTAATTATTGTGGTAAAAATGGTAGTTTCTTGCTGTGTTTATATTGCCTTGTAATGTGTTATTATTTGTACTTTGTCGTTGGACTCGATCGATCTAAATAAAGTTTTTATTGTCTTGTAATGTGTCTTTTTTTTCTTTTCTGAAGAATATATTAATAAATACACAATCAATTTTCTCAAGATTTTTTATGGAGTTCTAATGGGATGGACATGGTTATGTGGTGGATATCACAGACTTTAGCTCAAAGTCATACTAGTGTTGGATATTACAAAGTCATGGATCACTTTGGAATATGAGGTCGATGGCCACCACATAATTAATGGGATCATGTTTTCCAATTTTTTTCCACAAGAAATTAGAACAATAAAATATAGCCGTGTTCTTTGGGGTGGACCGTTCGTTTATGGACTTTAAGCACAGATTTTTTTTTTCACTCTATCCACTTTGGAATTTTTTTAGTTTTTCTTTTATTAGATGTACAAGTCTTACCCTCTTTTGAGTGGTTTATCCAAAAAAAAAATTCTTTGGTAAGCATGCTGTCATGTCATGTCATGTCATTCTCTTTAACCCATTACTTATTAACTTTAATCCAGTTTAAATTTGATGGTAATCTTCACCATGGAAATGAAGAAATCCAATTAAATCAATGAATGAAACAAATATTCACTGATTAATTACAATTTTGTATACATTAATATAAGTCATCTAGAGAAAGGATTAAATTTTTAGTAGATTATTAAAATTTGGACTTGTTTCATTAAGATTACCAAGTTTCAATTTGTATCAAAACAGTTATTAAAATTCAATTTTGTTTATCCGGCAAGTCACCCGCGAGTAATCCAAACTTGAAACTTGATAAATTTGATGAAATAAATCCAAATTTTAATAATCTATCAAAAATTTAATCCCCTAAAAACATCCGTTGATAACCAATCCCAGGAAGTTTTTTAATCAGTTTGAAATACTAATATAATTAATCACCGCTGTTCAATCAAATATACACTCTTCCCCCAAATATACATCAACTAACCAACCTTCTCCTGGGATAAAAAAGTACAGTTTTTTTTTTTTATATAAATCACCAATGGATAATATGTATATAAATAATATCAAATAAAATAAATAATAAAACTTTTAATAAATAAAAAAATTTTAAACCAAGCAACCATTTACATTATATCCATCTCACATCAAAATACAACATAATTAAAATTATTAACACACTTATTTATTTTTCTTTTGTTCTCATGTTTTGTTTATCTCTTTTGTATTTTTTTTTTATTTTTTACAAACATCCACACTAAATGTATTGTCAAATATATATATGAGGTGTTTGGATGGGCTTATTTTTAGCCAAGAAGTGTTTTTTTATAAGTTAAGCACTTCTGGGTTTTAAAAAATATGTTTGTTTGGACTTTTAGGCAGAAGCAGAAACGGTGAAAAAAGCTAAAATTCAGCTTTTTTCATAAGCTGCCCCATAGGTGCTTCTCAGAAGTTGTTTTGAGATTGTTAAATTACCCAAGTAACATTCACAAATAATACATTTTCTTCATTACATTTCCCTCATTATTATATAATTAATATTATAATTATTTGTAAACATTAATAACTTAATGACAACTTAATAATAATTACAGATAATGAACATAACACCCCTCTGAAATTCAAATATTCACAGATAAACCTTGCTATTTTTGAAATGAACAAAGTATCCTTTCTTTTTAGGTTTACTTCTATCTGGGTCCCCACGTGAAATGACACCGTTAAAAGCTATTTGAATTGTCAGTTATGCCCCTCCACTCACAACAATAATTGCAAGTAATGAGTGATACGTTTTCCGATATAGTGATGTGAATGCATTTATTTTGAGTGGTTTTTTATTCTTGAATAAAGATAGTAAATGTGAATGCATTTATTACAATTAAATGTTTTTTATTCCATAAAAATGTTAACGTGCCCCAAAAATAAACAGAAACTCCCAGAAATAAACATAAATGCCCAAAAGTAAACGAAAACTCACAGTCGTAAACAAAAACTCCGGAAAATAAACACAAACTCCTAGAAGTAAACATGAACACACAAAAATAAACGAAAACTCACATAAATAAACGGAAACGCCCAGAAGTAAACAGAAACGCCAAACGTAAATAGAAACTCTCACAATAGTTGCAGGTAATGAGTGATGCGTTTTCCGAGATAGTGATGTGAATGCATTTATTGTAAGTGGTTGTTTTTATTCTTGAATAAAGATAGTAAATGTGAATGCATTTATTGCAATTAAATGCTTTTTATTCCATAAAAATATTAACGTTCCCCAAAAATAAACAGAAACTCCCAGAAATAAACATAAACGCCCAAAAGTAAACGGAAACTCACAGTCGTAAACAAAAACTTCGGAAAATAAACACAAACTCATAAAAGTAAACAGAAAAACCCAAAAGTAAACGAAAACTCACATAAATAAACAGAAACGCCCATAAGTAAAAAGAAACGCCAAACGTAAACAGAAACTCTCACAATAGTTGCGGGTAATGAATGATGCGTTTCCGAGATAGTGATGTGAATGCATTTATTATAAGTGGTTGTTTTTATTCTTGAATAAAGATAGTAAATGTGAATGCATTTATTATAATTAAATGTTTTTTATTCCATAAAAATTTTAGCGTTCCCCAAAAATAAACACAAACTCCCAAAAATAAACATAAACGATCAAAAGTAAACAGAAACTCACAGTCGTAAACAAAAACTCCAGAAAATCAACAAAAACTCCCAGAAATAAACATAAACGCCCAAAACTAAACGGAAACTCATAGTTGTAAACAAAAACTCCGGAAAATAAACACAAACTCCTAGAAGTAAACAGAAACACCCAAAAGTAAACGAAAACTAACATAAGTAAACGGAAATGCCAGAAGTAAACAGAAATGCCTTGACGTAAACAGAAACTCCCAATCGTAAAGAGAAACTCCCAAATGTAAACGGAAACATTGCAATATAAACGAAAAGTCCATAGGGTAAATGAAAACTCCAAAAAACCAAACGAAAAGTAGTACGTAATCGCTTCAGTTGAATGCAGCGACGGGTTAATGGAGAATCCCAAACGTAAACGTAAAAGCAAACGAAAACGCCCAAAAGTAAACGGAAACTCACAATAGTAAACAAGAACTCTCATAAATAAACAAAAAATCCAAGAAGTAAACATAAACTCCCAAAAGAAAATGGAAACTCACAGTCGTAAACAAAAACTCCGGAAAATAAACACAAACTTCTAAAAGTAAAGGGAAACTTTTAAAAGTAAACGAAGAATGGAAACCTTGTTTACAAAAGCATGCATGGTAAGAGAAAAGCTGCATGAAAAAGTTTACATTTTTCTTTTCGCCGTACAATTTCAAAAAATTATGACAAGATATGGTGGGCCTTTTCCCATTAAAGTCAAGGGCAAAGTTTGTATTATGTAAAAAAGCTATTGACAGAGTTGAACGGAGGGACTCAAAAGGAAGGTAAGCTAAAAAGAAAGGATGAACGGGGATATTCAAATGTCAGAGGGACTGATCGGGATGTTTACAATCGTACAGGGATTTATAATTAATTTTCCCTAATAATTATTACGTAATTACTATAATAATAATAATTATTATAATAATATATTTAATATTAATATTATAGTTATAATTCTAATTGTAATTACATTTGTAACCATTAATCACTTAATGACAATGATAATAACAATTATTACATAATTACTATTATAATTATAATTATAATTATAATTATAAACATTAATAATTTAATGACAACGATAATAATTATTGTTACGTGATTACTATTATAATTATTATAATTACAATTATTATTATATAATTAATATTAATATTGTAATTATAATTGTAATTATATTTGTAAACATTAATAACTTAATGACAACGATAATAAATTATTACGTGATTTCTATTATAATTATAATAATTATTATTATTATATAATTAATATTATAATTATAATTATAATTGTAATTGTAATTATATTTGTAAACATTAATAACTTAATGACAACAATAATAACAATTATTACATAATTATTATTATAATTATAATAATTATTATTATATAATTAATATTAATATTATAATTATAGTTATAATTGTAATTATAATTATAATCATTATTATCATAACATTAATCATTATCATTATTAATATGAATATATAATGGTAATTGAATGTAAAGTTAATGAATGCCCATTTTAGTCATTTGCCACCTCCAAAAATGCTTTTACAAATCCATATCCAAACAAATTCACACATATAAAAGTACTTCTGAATTAGTCTATCTAAACATAAAAAATAGAAAAACACTTAACTTACTCTGAAAAGCACTTTTTTTAAAAATGTTTACTTAAAACTAAAAAAAAAAAACACTTTTTTTAAAAACCAATCCAAACATCCGCACTAAACACTAAATGTATTGTCAAATATATATATATATATATATATATATATATATGTTATAGTTATATATGAGAAAATAGAGATAGAGGAAAAAAAAATGTTGGAAAACTCTGGCTCAATTAATGAACAAAACATCAAAGATTGTTGCATTGCTTAAGCAGTGTGGTAACAGCACCAGGTGGCTGAAACAAATCCATGCACAAGCCACCATTAATGGTCTCCTCCTTCAAACTGGAACCCTAATGTGGAACTCAATCATCAGAGCCTATGGCCGAAGCACTGGCCCCATCCATGCAATCCTCATTTACAACTACTTCATTCATCTGGGATTACTCCTCCCTGACAATTACACCTACCCTGCTCTCCTTAAGGCATGTAGCCACTTACCTTATTCCCTACCTAAAGCAAGAGAAGTGCACGGCCATGCCACCAAACTAGGGTTTGTATCTGATGTTTATGTTCAGAATTCTCTGATTCATGTGTATGGAGTTTTGTCACAGATTGATGATGCACGTAAGTTGTTTGATGAAATGCCTCACAGAGACCTAACAAGTTGGAATTCTATTCTGACAGCTTATGTTTGTGCCTGTGATGTTAGAACTGAGGTTTTTGTTTTGTTTAGAGAGATGGTTTGTCACGATGTTTGCTTTGATGGAATCACATTAGCTGTTGTGTTGTCTGGATGTGGAATTCTGAGCTGTGGAAAAGTGATTCATGCTTATGCTTTGAAACAGGGGCTCGCTTTTGATGTTAGAGTGGGGAATTCAATCATGGACGCATATGCAAAAACAGGTGATTTGGATGCAGCATTTGGAGTGTTTGAGGAGATGGGAGTGATGGGTTTGAGTGATGTTGTTTCACATACCATTTTGATTAATGCTTGTGTTGAGTCAGGTTCATTGGAGGTTGCACGATACATTTTTGATCGGATGAGTTCAAGAGATGTTGTGCTATGGAATTCAATGATTAATGGTTATATAAAGGCCAAGCGGCCGAAAGAATGTTTGGGACTTTTTAAGCGAATGGGGATGGAGATGATAGTCCCTGATGAGAAGACTATGGTGAGCGTGGTATCAGCATGTGGTAGCCTTGCAGACCTCAATGCCGGCCGTTTGGTTCATCAGTTCATTCATCGACAAGGCATAAAGGAAGACAAGTTTGTGCAGACTGCATTGGTTGACATGTATACAAAGTGTGGGCGCTTAGAGGATGCGCTGCTCGTATTCTTGAAAATGACTCACAAGGATGTTTTTGCTTGGACAGTACTGATTTCTGGTTTCGCAACATATGGTTATGGAAAGGACTCTTTAAAACTCTTCGCAATGATGCAATGTGAAGGAGTGGAACCAAATGAGGCAACCTTTGTGGCGTTGCTCAAGGCTTGCAGTAATTCTGGACTTGTTCATGAGGGCCACCTGTGGTTCAAGAGAATGGTACAAAATTACAATATCGAACCTAAGATAGAGCATTTGGGCTGTATGATTGATCTTCTCAGCAGAGCCGGGATACTGTCTGACGCTGAAGAGTTGATTAAATGTATCCCCATACATGACAGGGCCATAGTATACAAGACTTTGCTCCATTCATGCATTTGTTATGCCAATATTCAGCTCGGAGAAAGGATTGCAGAGGAATTGATCAAGTTGGATAAACACCCGAGTCATGGCGTATATGTTTTGCTTTCCAATTTCTATGCATTTGCGAGAAGGTGGCAAGATGTTGAAGAGCTTAGAGAAATTGCAAGAAGTTCAGATATGAAGAAGGATGGTGGGATTAGTTACATCGAGGTGTCAGGCTAAACATTTTTTATATTTATCTTCTGTCATCTATCATCAGCAGCCCCAATTCTTCAGAGATGAGTGATCAATATTTTCCGATATTTTCATCCAGGCTTTCGGATAGAGAGAGAACAAGCATCAAAGTTAACAATGTAAGTATTCTAATTATTTGGAATGTTTTACTGCATAGACCAATGCAACCATTATTTTTCATAGATAGTAACTTGTGAAAATCATTCTATAAAAATTGCTTATTGTTCATCATTGGAGTTGCATACATGAGACAATGAATTTAAAGAAGGTGGAATACTCTGTTCATTCTTAAAGAAGTTATCAGGATCAACCAGAGACGTGACATGAGCCAGCCTCTTGAAATTACCCTTGAAGTACTTGTCACCCTAAACCAAACTCTTTGAATAGCTAATCTCACCACCTTGATTCTGTCCCAAATCCAGGTCCCTATAATTCAAATACGCAGCCCTGGGATTCTTAGACACAGATGGAGCCATGAACTCATAAAACTTTCTAAGCCGATCCACATGCTTCTTATCATCTTCATCTCCAACCCTTCTCCATTTCATCAAGTACTGAACGCTATACATGTTCCCCTTCCTGTGAGGAAAGGGAGTCTCATTTTCAGAGATCTCATCCATCCTCCCTCCAAAAGGATCAAGAATTATTATAAGCTTCTCATCTCCATCCAAGAGCCTTTTCAATATTCTTTCCCACACCTTCTCATTGAGATGCTCTGTTACAAAGTCTGACTTACCTTTGAAGGAGTTCTTCAATTGGGGTGGATTTCTATCTAGTAAAGTGGAAACTGGTGTGCTTTTTGGATACCATGCCATGTAAAGCACTGACTTTATCCATCTCATCTCCTTACAGTCCTTTGCCTCCATTATAGGAAGAAGCTCTTCTCTGTTACCAAGAAACAGAGAGTGGAAAACAACTTCAACGGTTTTGTTCCTTCCCTTATTTTCTATATTGTCTTTGACCAGAAAGATTACTCTGATGAACAACCTCTCATGAAGTTCATATGCAATGTGCTCCCATCTGTTGACAAGCTTAGCTGCACCCTGACTCCGTGTCCTATGAATGGTGAAGACTGTGACCTTGGGAGGGTACCAACTTGATCTTGTAAGCGAGGATGACACCAAAGCTTGCTCCACCTCCACCTCTAATGGCCAAGAAGAGCTCTTCTCCCATGGTTTCTCTATTGAGAACTCTTCCATTAACGTGCACAAGATGAGCATCAATAATGTTATCAGCTGCAAGACCATATTTCCTCCCCATGGTGCCAAAACCACCTCCACTGAAGTGCCCGCCAACTCCAACAGTAGGACAGAGACCTGCAGGGAATCCCATGGACTTGTTCATCTTTGCTATCGCGTAGTAAAGCTCGCCTAGAGTTGCACCGGCTTGCACCCAAGCAATGCCCCCGGCCATGTGAATAGACCGGAGTTTAGAGAGGTTGAGGATGATGAAAGGATGGTCACGGTGTGATATATAGGAGAGGCCTTCATGGTCATGGCCACCACTCATTGTTCTTAGCCGGAGGCCATGGCGGGCGGCGCAAACAACAGAAGCTTGGACGTGGGATTTGAGTGTTGGAGTGATGATGAAGAGTGGTTTGAAGGTAGTGTGAGTGGTGTTGGCCATGACTAGTCTGGTGTTCTTGATGGAGGAGTGGAGGAAATTGGTGTAAGCCGTTGTGTTTGAAGAAATGATGAGGTTGAAAATGGAGGGATGGTAGGAGTGGGTTTTGAAACATTGAGTGAAGGATCTGTGGAAGGTTTTAATAGTGGAAAACAGTATATTTCTTCGAAGATAGTGTGCATTTATAAAAATATTTAATTGGATCAAGCAAAGATATGAAACAATTTGTTTTGTATAATATATTGATACAGTAAAGTTATAGATGAAAATTGCACAATAACGCAGCTTATGTGCATGTGTGTGAAAGAACTTTGTAAGAATATCCAACAAGGTCTTTATATCATATTCCCTTGAGATGTTCCTTTTTTTAAGTAACTCCTTAACATATTTTCATAATTACATATTGCCTTCTGGAATTTGTGAGCATACAGATTGTTACAGACAATGTTTTATCCAATATGCTTAATTTGGTTTCCTTGCATTTGAAATTTTAACAATTTTTGTCAAATTTTATATTTTTTATATTTTTCAAAAGATATCCGATTAAATCCGAAGATAAGGGACATATGAATCAATTCCAATAAATAAGTACACTCCATGCCACTGCACCGGTGGACTCATTCACTTTAATAAAAAATGAACAAACTATATGCATTAATAGAAAAATATGAACAAGAACAAGACAAAATACCAACAAAAGGGGGCCCAGTAAAGGTGGGCTTTTACACAACACACGGACAAATAAAAGAAGGAACTATAACAGAAACAAGGATAACTGCCTGAAATGCTCCACAGGATGAAGAGGCATTCTGCGACTCTAAACGATATATGTGACTATTAATGAAAGCAAAAGACATAATTAGACTTGGCTCAAAAGCCAGACTATACATGAAAAACAAAAGCAAGACAAAATAGAAACTTACAAAACTCAAACAGGAATATCGATAAGCCAAGACTCAAAAACCAGAAACAACAGCACATCCAGGAAATGTCATACAAGCCATGCACAAACATTAGGAGTACAAATATGGCGATGTCTCTCTCAAGATTAACAAAGATAATATAAAGCCCCTCTCACAACCCCACCCAAAATACATGAAAAACACCAGACAGACACAGATCAAGCTTGGACTTCCTCCTCTTCTTCCTCCTCTTCATACTCTTCATCAGCAGTTGCGTCCTGGTACTGTTGATACTCAGCTACAAGATCGTTCATGTTGCTCTCCGCCTCGGTGAATTCCATTTCATCCATGCCTTCACCAGTGTACCAGTGCAAAAATGCCTTCCTCCTGAACATGGCTGTGAACTGCTCGCTGACCCTGCGGAACATCTCTTGTATGGAGGTTGAGTTACCAATAAATGTGGATGCCATCTTGATGCCCTTTGGAGGGATGTCACATACACTGGACTTGACATTGTTGGGGATCCATTCCACAAAATAGGAAGAATTCTTGTTCTGAACATTGATCATCTGCTCATCAACTTCCTTGGTGCTCATCTTTCCACGGAACATGGCAGAGGCAGTGAGGTAGCGGCCATGTCGGGGATCAGCAGCACACATCATGTTCTTGGAGTCCCACATCTGTTGGGTGAGCTCAGGCACAGTCAGGGCCCTATACTGCTGGGAGCCCCTCGAGGTGAGGGGCGCAAAACCAACCATGAAAAAGTGGAGACGTGGGAATGGGATCAGGTTCACAGCAAGCTTGCGAAGATCAGAGTTGAGCTGACCAGGGAAACGGAGGCAGCATGTGATGCCACTCATGGTCGCAGAGATCAGATGATTCAGATCACCAACTGGGAAAGATGGCAGACATTAGACATGCGAAGCAACAATAATCTGTGTAAGAACTGATATATCTGATGGAAAAACTAAAGAAACCAGAATTTCAAATATGTTGCTGTTGTAGATTGATAAACTCAAAAACTTAAAACCTACAATTGCACATGTACAAGAGACAATGTTAACAATAATGAGCCCAAAGGAGAAAGGATGGGTCATAAAGTATACACAAGGAACCCAGACTATGACTCACAAGTATTAACTGAGGATGTATTTGCATAAGCAACAATGAAATTCATATCGAAATGTTACACCTCAACAAGCAAATACCTCAAATTATACAAAAATGTTAGCAATCCATGAGAAAATAACTCTTATTATATAGAAAAAATAACTTAAAATTATGTTTAAGGGAATATAAGTACAATGATTGTACAAAGTTGTCAATAGATTTCTTCAGAATAAATATACTCAACCAAATAAATTTAATCACCCTAAAATTAAGAAAAAAAATTCAAGTAACACCACATAATGAAGCACAGAATTCTACTTACAGGTTGGTGTAGCAAGCTTAAGAGTCCTGAAGCAGATATCATACAAAGCTTCATTATCAAGGACCATACACTCATCAGCATTCTCAACAAGTTGATGAACGGAAAGTGTAGCATTGTATGGCTCCACAACAGTGTCAGACACCTTGGGTGATGGGAAGACAGAAAAGGTGAGCATCATCCGGTCAGGGTACTCCTCCCTTATCTTAGAAATGAGAAGGGTACCCATACCAGATCCTGTGCCTCCTCCCAAAGAATGGCATACTTGGAAACCTATGATAGGAAAAAATAACATCAATGTTGCACAATAGAAAAAATAACTCTACTGCAGAACAATATAAAACTCATATACCCAGAAGGCAAATACACTAGACAAAAACAAAATAACAACCAAAGGCCCGCATCAGTACCAGCCTTAAAATACGGATTGGACAACTAAAAGTGAGCTGAAAACACAAGCATAGTTTTTAATGACAATTGCAACCGGCAGCGTCCTCCTTGGGTAACATCGAACTTCAGTACTTTACTGTGTTCATTACAAAATATCTACCAAGCTCGAGAATGTCATACTTACCGACCAGCACCCCAATCATTTCAGACCTGAGATCCTACCAAATATCATGGGCAAACCTGCCTCATACTCTGTTTACTTTATTTCCTTTGTACAACCCAAGAAACCAGCATTCTTTTGTACTTGTTTATTAAATTATAACTTCAAACCAAACTCTCTGATTAGCAACTTTTCCACACATTTAGCATTTTCTGACACTCAAATAAGAATGCTCAACAGTACATACGGGCCATTGCTTAGTTGCTACAAAACAGAAAGTTCCAATACAAAAAGGTAAACTCCGCCCCCCCCCGGCGGCCGGCGGCAAATTAAAGCCAAGAAAAGATTTACGACATTTGGAACAATGCCCCACTTATCCAAATCTCAGCCGCACTTTTAGAACCAACTCAGCTTCATTCTCCTTTCCAGGCCACGAACATTCATTTAACATTCTCAAACAAACTGCCAGGTGAAACAACTATACCACTAAAGACATGCCATAACATCGATCAGGCCACACAGCGGATCAGACTTGGGCACTCTTGATATTTCTCATATTCACGAACATTTACCATTTTAAACTGCAATAAAAGCCTCGACGAGATTTAAGAGCAAACAAATAGTATCATCAAAGCAAACCTTCCAAAATCAAAGAAAAAATAATATATCAGAATTCAAGTTCTTAAAAATAGAGACGTAAAAAAGAAGTAACAGACCAACAGAATTTCGATGAAATAAATAGTAAACTTTAAACAGAAAGAACAAAAACGAAAATATCAACGAAGCTAACACACCAAAATCATGAGCAGATAACAAAACCCAAACTAGAAACCTAGATCTAAAATCATGAGAGCCGAAAACCAAATAATCACAACTAGATCTATTCAGATCTAACACATTCAACAGCTCAAGCAGTAGAACAAACAACAAAGTCTGAGAACTCGCAAACATTCACAAAAGTAAGAACAAATTTATACCTTGCAGGCAATCGCAGTTCTCGGCCTCCTTGCGTACGACATCAAGCACCGAATCAATGAGCTCAGCACCCTCCGTGTAGTGTCCCTTCGCCCAGTTGTTGCCGGCACCAGACTGGCCGAAGACGAAGTTATCAGGCCTAAAGATCTGGCCAAAAGGACCAGATCGAACGGAGTCCATGGTGCCTGGCTCAAGGTCCATAAGGACGGCGCGTGGGACGAAGCGGCCGCCGCTAGCCTCGTTGTAATAGACATTGATGCGCTCAAGCTGAAGCTCAGAGTCGCCGTTATACTTTCCGGTGTGATCGATGCCGTGCTCGTCGCAAATCACCTCCCAGAACTTGGCCCCGATCTGATTGCCGCACTGCCCTCCCTGGATGTGCAGGATTTCTCTCATCGTTGCTCCTGCGAGATCTGGCGGCCGTCCACCAAAGGCTAGGGTTTCGAGAGGAGCAGCGGAGAGATCGGGGAAGGCAATGCCTTCCAAAAGAGGATTTGAGAGTTTATGTAGCGAGGACGGGGGTTGTGATAACCAAAAGTAAGGTTACCCCAAAACAAGAAGATGTGGAGGATTTGAATTGAGAACGTTGATTGGTTCTCAGAGCGGTGATTGTTGCAACTTAGGCACCGTGGTGGTGAGCATAACGTGGTCCTCGGCGATTGGAGGGAAAAAGCAGGTGAGGAAGCTTGCAATGGTGATCACGAGACCATACATTCATGAAATGCATCTCCGTTCCCTTGCCTCAAGATATGTGTTTGTTTCAATCTCGAGGTACTTGAACGGTGGATATAGGTGTATGTGTAAATGTTTATGCTTATGAGAATGAAAAGTCTCTTTGTTGGGCTGTCGCTATACTGTATGGCTGGGCGGAAAAAGCTGTTTTTAATTTCTATTTTCTCAAAAAAAAAAAAAAAAAAAATTTTCGGGGATTAGTTTAATTAACATAGGCTGCATACCTGGCAGACAAACGAGGCCCAACGACCATGTGTATTTTTTTACTATTTCTTCACTATTTTTTGTTTCTTTAGCTTTATTATAATTAAATTTTCTATTTTGTGAAAATAATGTTAGAAATTCGCTGTACCGTTCTTGTTGACCAAAACAGAAGTGATTTTTGAATTCTCAAATTTGTAATTGAAAGTAGCGGTATTACTGTTACAAAATTTGAAATTCAAATTTATTTTTTAAGATAAGCTTATGTTATAATCTCCATTTTTGTTAATGCACTTGACTAGGTAGAGATGGTAAAAATTGACTCGATTTTTTTTTGTTAGAGGCCCGCTGCCCATATGTATTAATATATCCATTTAATTTAAAAAATTTTTAATTTATAAATCAAACTCATTGTTATATAAATTGCATCAGTTTTTATTTTGTAGTTTTATATGTTTTATAATTATTAATATAAATAAACTGAAAATAGTAAAAAAAACAATTTTTTTATGGTAACTTCGATAAGAGCGGGGGTGAGCGAGTGCAAAAATCCACCGGCGATTATAGTATTAAGAAGATTAAAAAAATGGGGTGGGACGCACAGGGCAAGGCAGGTCCAGTCCACTCCGCCCCATTGTCATTCTTATGAGTAGAGGTGCAACATCACTCTCCAAAAAATATTTGAATCTTCACGTATACCACATGAGGGACTTATGTTAATGCTTTTTAATCACTTACATCAAATTACTATCATAAATTCAAATATTTAATTCAGTGTAGTAACCGGCAATTTGACAAATTTAAATATTTCATTTTGCTGATCAATCAATGATTTTAGATATTTTCACTTGGATGTCAATATATACAAATGATAATTTTATTTTATATTCTATATTATTTTTTTGAAATCAAAGAGTGATTTGGATTTTCTTGGGGAAATCAGTGCAAAAAAGAGAGAAAGAAAATGTAGACATGCTGTTTTATTTCTTACATCTTAACTAACATTAGAAGTCCCTCACACAAGCCCCAAGTATCTACTTTAGTAGTTTGTTAGAAAATTAGCCCAAAAATTAACCTCCGGAGTGCATTTGGTTGGAAAAAATGTAATAAAAACTAGGTTCAATCAAAAAAGTGATTTATTACGAATAGGAAAAGCAAAATTGAAACTAGTGGTGATTAGATTATGTTTATACTCCTAATATAAAGAATTATAGTTATTTATAAAATAGTGAGGTTTCTTTAAGAATAAATAAATTTTATTCATAAAATATTTTTAATATCATTACTTAGCTTGATTATTATGAATAAATAATATATGAAAATCTTCATGTTAATTTTTTATTTAATTACATTATCAATTATTTAAACTAAATAATTTTTATTGATAAATATTTTATGTTATTCATGTAAATTACTATAAATAACTAATTAGATTAATTAAATTTCTTTAGTTATAAAATACTCCCTTATAATCAAATATTTAAATTAAATTTCTGACTTTAATCATTATTCGATTTAATTTTTACGAGTAATGGGTGATTAAGTAATTTTTTATTTATAGACAATTTTAAACATAATTATTAATTATAATTATAACAATTAATTAATTAAATTAGAAATTTTTAGTAATAAATAAATAAGTGGGTATAATAGAAATTTCACAAGGAAAGAACGGCCAGTAATTATTCCTTTTTTGTTTTATAGATACTCAAATATAAAATCCATCAAATCAAATAATAATTTATTTAGATTGAGGAATTATTACTTTCATTCAAACATACTTTACGTATCAAAAATTTAACCACAACATTATAAAAAAAAAGACAGAGGATGGTTGCTGACTATTAAAGGTGGAAATACATTAATAAAAACAATTCTAATGCAACAATTAGGAAACAATCACATAAAAACATGGTTTTTTTTTTTGGAAAATAAATGTTAACTGCTAAGGTAGCTTTTTGGGTTTAGCAAAAGCTCAAATTGCAAGTCATCCCTTCTAAATTACTATGACCATTTGTACAGTATTCAAACATCTTGAACCCTCTTTTCACAGTGATAATAGAATCCTTCAACTTCAATTTTGTTGCATTTGGGGTTGCAAACATTCAAAGAAAAAACATGTGATCAATTGGATAATTGTTGAAACAAGTAAGTGCACTCTATATCTAAATATACGCTCATTTCTCTCTTCAAATGATGGTTGTAGACGAAAATCCCAATTTTCCTTAAATAAAGATCAAATATGACGGTTCTTTAATGAATCTCATATATTGCTTAGAAAGCTAAGATAATATGTGAGGCTAAATATGTGGCCAGCTATCTCCCGAGCACACGTTTAGATTCGGCCTCAATGAGAAAATGGAGCACCTAACAACGCATCTTCACATACCAAGAACTACGAGATCACCCCTTTCATTATGGGGTGACGGATGGATCATACCGTTCGAGCATTTTTCATGCTTTACCGGAGGTCTGGAGAAAGCATCAATCAATAGGATTTCTCTAATCCTCCCTTCCCAAAAGGAAGAAAAGAACGTGTAGTTGGTGTAGCAAAAGGGTAGAAGAAAAACAAATTATTAAGTATTGCTAAATGAAAGAGCAAGCAGATAACCGTTGGTAGTATATTTATGTATCGTATTAGTAAGGTAATATAGGGTAAAGGCTTTATTGTCCAAGGAAGCCCCTATTCAAACAATAAAGGCATCCATCACTGAAGAAGTTATAAAACGGTTTAATTGAGAAGAATCCATTAGAAATGATTCTCCATACTTTGAGATCATCTATGTCCATAGGAGTATATGTGACTTTAGAGTTTAGCATTCACAAATTGAGAGGTCGAATAAATGGATGTGAAATCTTTAAGCATGCCCCTTAGCAGCTCTAAATCATGTAAATATCAAGCCATAAGTTATGCATTTTTTAACATAAAAAATTTGTTTGAGAGAGTGATTAGCACTTTTGCAATTGTGAAAAAATAAATAAATAAATAAATACCACTTATTTATTGTGTTTTTTTCAACTTGAAGTGTTGTGTTCATCATCTTTATTTAATTACTTTTATATCTCATATATATATGAAATAAAAATAAAAGAAATGATTACGATGTTATTTGTTTTTCCACTTGTTTTTATTTTTCTTTCAAAAAAATATATTATTTTTTAAAATTTATGCTTCAAATTCATATTCCACCCATGAATGCCTTATCCACACACGCAAATATATATATATATATATATATATATTTATATGGAAAGAGTTGCCCTATAAATACAAATAAAACTAGAAGCTCCCAACTAATTCATGGACCCACTTTGATCTAGACTAGGAACCATCCAGTGAATATAAATCAAATGGCCCCACATCACAAGATGCAAACAATCCAACAACTAAGGTCCCCATTACACCCAAAATATCAACCCATCATATTCATGTCCTCACCTTCATCTGAACCACCTCCTCACTGTTTTATTCTCACATTAAAATTTAATAATTTGTTTATGCTCAGACCCATCACCAACCATATTAATTTGGATCAAGCACAGTATTAAGACACACACACACGTGTGTGTGTGTGTGTGTGTGATATATATCTACACAAAAATGAAAGCATCATGCTTGTGTTTTACTCCAAGCTCTCACAGGTTATCGCTCCCACCTAAAACTTACACCAATGTCCCTTTTCAGGATTCTCCACTTAATTAATGAATCCTTGTATCACAATCAAATCAAATATTAATTATATATACATATATAGTTATATATTATATTTTAACAAAATAAACAAACAACTATTTACATGATATATTCACGATAAGGGAGTTCATTAAAGATGTATGTGTAGACGCATTCAATTTCCCACTTCTAACATAAAATTCCCTGTGATTTATTTATTTTTTTTTGAAAATAATGGATAAACCACTATATATTAAAATAAAAGAATCAGTACAATCAGTCTAAAAAAAATTACAAAACAGAAAAAAAAACAGAAGAGAACACACGAGACAAAAAGATAATTCCACGTGATTCAAGATTAAACCATACCAACATCTATAATATTAATTATTTGTATATATAAACAACAAGCAAGTAGACCTGCAGTTTGCTTATTTCCAAACCACATTATAATTAATTAATCTATGCATATTAATTATGTGAAGCATTGGGTGTAAAAGTAATTATATATACTAGAATTTGAACTGGAGAGAGTCAATTATCTTCTTGTCCAATTGGAAAGCTTTGGCAAGAATGTAATCAGAGATGGGAGGATTAGAACCAACAAAGAGTGACTTAGGGGTGAGCACAAGACCAGCAGGGTCTTGGAGTATCACCATAGTTTAGCTGGAAGTGAATTAGACCTTGAGGAAAGACAAACACATCTCCCTTTTTCAGCACTTGTGTGAAAAGCTGGAAGGGAGGAGGTGATGAAGCCGACGTGAAGCGTGCCTTCGATCACCGTCATAATTTCGGTTCCCCGGGGATGATACTATGATAATGGGGAGGAGCCAGGGCCACCTTACCATTACTCAAGGTCTGAAACCAAATCTTAAAATGAAACTTCTGATTGATTTAATAAAAAATAATTTTTTATTTAAAGTTGATACGATGAATTTCTAATTATCATTGATTAACAAGAGTTAGCGTCATTTATGATCGACATATTAGTATGTATGTTTTGAGTTTGTAATCAAGAACTATATGTCACGCCCCAGCCCCACAGCTGGGTCCACTGACAGACCGGCCGCATCCCGATGGGGCTGGGCCCCACTGGGTGTAAGGCCTCAGATGACCAACCTAGTCAGAGTCAACCCCATCGGGCAACACAGATAGTAGAATAATACAGGACTACGACTAAAAGAGCAATAACAGAATTTATACTGGTATGGGCTTTAACAGCCCTACATGATACAACACAACACAAATAGTTTGCGAAATGAAAATACAAACATAACTCAATTCTCACTCACACAGAAAAATTCTCTAAAAGATCAACCAACGCCAGGAAAACGACTCTCAGAAGAACCCCCGGTTCTAAGCTTAATCCTTTCCTGCGAGAGAGGAATTCGCAGAGTATATGAGCCACAAGGGCCCAGTAGGATCACAGAGATAATAGATAACACAAGTATTTCAGAATAAAATATAATTCAGACAGAAATGCAGTAAAACGCTCAGAATACAGAAATAATTAGAAATACAGAAAATGCGCGAAAAAACAGACGTGTACATCTCCCTGACTAATAACAGAATCAACAGCCGCAGCTGGATCTTCGACTGTGAAGTCGGAACAGAACAGACAGAGTATCAACGCCCGAAGCCGGATCTTCGACCGCAGTCGGATGGTAGCGCTACTACAGAGGACATGTGCACATGGCTAGGACTTACTCCTCCTAGTTGGGTAATTTGCCAGGAATGAAGATGTACTAAAATCGCAGAAAATACGGAGTACAGACAGTACAATACGGAATATAATACTTCATCAAGTAATTAACTTAAAAGTAAAATAAATAACAAATACAGGATAGTAAACACAATACCAGCATAAATAATGTATGAACATCATGAATAAATAAAATAAAATAATTAAACAATTTATTCACTCATCTCCCAAAATACAGGGTTATAATATAAGGGTGCGAGAGCCTACCTGGTTCAGAGCTATGAATGTATAATTTCTAAATCCTGGGAATTTAGGGTTCGCTAAACCAACCACAAGTTCTAAATCCGCTGTTCAGATTGCAGACCTATTTACAAGACGAACATAGCTGAGCTACAAGCTAAGATGATCAACTTGCAAACATTTACTTAAATTATACCCAAAAGGCAAGAAAATTTAATAAGCATGCCATAACCCCAGAAATTTTATCTCATGCATAATACAGTTAATGGCAAGCCCAATAACCAAGTGCAATTATACCAGCAATAAGACTTAATGAACACCGCACAAATTAAATAGAATCAAGGGAAGTAATACATGGGTTCTAGCAGTGATGAGTAAAGAGGCTCTTCTAAGCTTGCAGATACTCTAATTAAATGAGTCTCAATTCCTACAAAAACCTCATAAACAACCTACTTGCAGAAGTTGGTTTCCAACCTAATTAACAACATCAACAAATGAAACTACAAATCAAAGGCTACAAAAATTGTCATTTGATCCTAAAACTCTTACAGGCACTAAGTTCACCATCTCTCACACAAGAGTAATAGAAAGCTATACAAGCAAATAATGAAAGAGGTTTGACATCCCATTCTCATGAATCTCAACAACCATGAAGCTGATTCCAGCCATGGAACAAAACATCACAGGCCACATGCACAGAACACTACTTTCTAACAACCACTAACAAAATCATCACCTTAACACTACACCACAAAAGGGATTTAGAGGCGGTTTTCAAAACCTACAGAGGCGGTTTTAACCGCCTCTATAGCTTTAGTGTTGGTTTTTTGAACCGCCTCTAACCCCCCTCGTATCAAGCCGGCTCTACACTTTAGAGCCGGTTTTTAACAACCGTCGGGGTAAGCTTTAAATATGTAGGCGGTTTTTTATTCCAAATTTAGAGGCGGTTATGACCGTCTCGAAAATATTAAGTTATAGAGGCGGTTATAACCGCCTCTATAGCTAATAATGTTTCATTCTCTTGTCATTGTTTTAGAGGCGGTTATAACCGCCTCTAGAATTTATAAACTGTAGAGGCGGTTATAACCGCCTCTAAAACAATTAGTGAAACTTAAAAATTATTAACTATAGAGGTGGTTATAACCGTCTCTATAACTCAAAAGCGGTAGAGGCGGTTATAACCGCCTCTATAGCTAATAATTTTTAATTTTCACTAATTGTTTTAGAGGCGGTTATAACCGCCTTTACAATTTATAAATTCTAGAGGCGGTTATAACCGTCTCTAAAACAATAATAAGAAAATGAAACATTATTAGCTATAGAGGCGGTTATAACCGCCTCTATAATCTCTAAAACAATTTAAAAAAAATTAAATTAAAAATTATATTTCAATACACATCTATGCATGCTTAATCATGCATCCCATTTCTTAAAACACAAGCACACAACACACATTTAAAAAGAGAAGCAAATCCTAGAAATGTCATTAATCACTCGAGAAAATTGATTTTTATATATGACTTGCATCCATGAACATCATTGAGCTAAATCGACTTCAATAACTTGGAAGAAAGCCCGATTTATCCAAAGTAATTGTAGCCGAGTCTCATACACTATCTTTGTTATTTCCGATAATGGTATTTAATATCTGCATGACACCTTTGCTAGCTCCATCGAGAGAGGAATATAAGCTCGGATCACCGAAATCACCAAAAAAAAGAGGTACCGCCACACATCAAACTAATGCTATATGCTATGATCTACAATAATTTCAGCATAGATATCCCTATTATTTCTTTTAATGGATAGGAGAAAAAGAAGCTTACATTGAAGATGAATTTCTCATTCGGGGAATATATTCATATAATGTCCATGAGCTATGCAAGCTCTTTGCGTGTGTGACGGCAAATCAGCAATGTTCTTACTTGAGGCTAACGTACCAATAAACCGAGATAGGATATCTCCAAAATGTCGAGAAGCCTAAAAAGATAATATAAGACATTGTAAGAAAAAAGAATGGGCACAAATCCTTGACAGAATATATTCTCAAATATGCATCGCAATAGCATGAAAGAAAATGATTTTGACAACCATAAGATTGAACAGAGAAGCAAAAAACAAAAAACATAAAAAAAAAAGGAAGAAAAAGAAATGCACCAAAAAAGCAGTATTGAGCTAGCAAGAGGCCCTTTTGTTTGGACTTTTCGGTGCTCATGTCCATTAGTGAGTTTTCAATTGATGTTTCTAAGACAATTTCCACCGGTTCCGTAGTTGCGTCATACAAGCATAAAGTAAAATAAAGACAGCCAAAAGATGTAATGTCGGTATTTAACGGATAGAAAGATACCATTTCCGGAACCAGTGAATACAAAGACAAGAGGAGATATTCTAGATGGAAGCCCCTGGGTGGCTATTTCTTCACCAACAAGCAATAACGGCGGCCTTGGCAAGCAAAGAAGAGAAGAATACATGTGAGATGCACCAAGAGATAAACAGGCGTTGAGTACCCAAGACTTAAGTAACCCGGAGTCCAAAAAAAGAAAATATAAGCTCGAGTGCAAAATTCTATACTCAAGGATGAGAAGCAAACTTTGAAAACTATCGGACATGTAGAAAACCGAGAACATCAATCGCCTATCAATGAAATTGATTCAAAAGGTCACAATTTAAAACCAAATGACCACAAAAAGGAAAAGGAGAATTAAAAAAAACATAAATAACATCACATCTATCGGGACTTACGTTGTCCTAGCCCATGCAAAAAATCGATCAATCCGGCTCTACCAAGCAAACATCCCAAATGCAATCAACCTCTTTCCATCATCATCGACAATAAGCTCATAGTCGAATAATGAAACACGTTCTGCGAGCACCTACAGATTACACAATCCAAAATAAATAAATAAGATGGATTGATATCCCAAAAAAATTACGTGCGGAATGAGTGGTGAATTACCTTGTCTAAAAGAGGCATGTTTTTATGTCCGGGCCTTGTGTGTGTGGGAGAAAAAAGCATAAGCTCTATCGGAAGAATCATCTCCATCTGCACCCCGGGGCCTTGTCTAAACATTTTCTTTCTCTTATCCATCTTACACCTAATCGGAAAAAAAAAAAAAACAATGCTTGCTTATTTTCTTTTCTTCTTCATTTACCATAAATCAAAAAGACCACTAGGTAGCACATGATGCTGGTGGTAAAGACTTGTGCAAAAGAAAAAAGTTAAGAAACTCAAGAACAAGGCATAGTATGTTGGATGTTCAAGCATATTGCTCATGTGCAAAAAAGATAAATAATGGTTACATATATGGACTGCAAAGGTATATTAATAACTTTGAAAAGCTGAAGGCAATTTTGTCTTTTAATGGATGCTAGTATTTTATAATGGAACTAATAATACATAATCTCAATTTTCCTCAAGAGAAAGACACATCACATGGACAAAAGAAAATGCATAAAGGGATACCAGTAGTCACTTGTGAAAATATAGTATTCACATGGACAAAAACAAGTGAATTGGATGAAGATAGTTAAAAAAGAAGAACCAAACGCGATGCAAAAGCGAGCACAAATTATCTCTGCGGGAGCGATAAACATTTTATTGCCATTAATATAGTATTCAAAAATTTCAAATCAAAATTCAAGAAAAGAAGTACAGGCCACAGCCATGAATGACAATGCATGCAGTGAATGCTTCGCAAAGAGAAATTTAACAGGAAAGTTTTATCATCAGTGAAATCTATGGATCATGTTCCGAAAATTTGAATTCAATGATCACTCACTGTTTTAACTGCTTGAAAACTTTGCATTCAATTCAAAAACATGAACCAAAATATCAAGTGCAATGTTTGCATTCATTACACGATGTTCGGGAATGACAAAACGAAAGAAAGAAAACAGGTTAATTTATTTTATTTTTGTAATATAGGGGTCTTGATGCAATTATCCAGATTTTTGAGGGTAGGAATGCAAAATAACCTATCGGATTCTAGTCCAAATCCGACCCGTTAAAGCCACCCGCACCAACCACATACCCGCAGTAAAGGCTCATTTGTGACACGTTGGATCGGCCTCATGATATGATTGGTTACAAAGGTAGATCTTTTGGAAGATGAAAGGTTGAAATCAGTGTTATGGTGTGTAAATGTAAAGTTATTTAAAATGACATTCACAATTTATTTATTGGTTACATGAGTTTTAATTTGGTCTTTTGGAAGATGAAAAGTTGAAATCAGTCACAAGGAAAAGTCATACATTAGATAAAATTTCCCTTCTAAGATAGAGACAAGGTCCCTCACTTTCAACCTACAGTAATAGCATTTCCCTTGAATGGCCTACATTGGATTCTCCATGGCACAAATCCCTTGGAGTTATCCCCATGACTTGCATATTTTTACATAGTTTATGTTGACAAATTTGGATTCATATATACACCCAGGCCATGATTTTCAACCTTGCCTATAAGATCTGCCTATTTTCTCATATCTTAACCAGGTTTTGGGAATGTTCATTAATGGTTTACAAATTAATTGGCATAGATGGATCAATTGTCATTAACCCAAATAGAAGGCTTTAACCTTCTGATTTATATGGAGACCAAGAGTAGAATTTTTCTTCCTCTATACTTAAATCGGTTAAGTTACCTTACTAGCAATTAGATCACCAAACTATGCAAAGTACATATTTCTTTTTTGGAAAAGAACCTTAAAGAAAGCAGTGACTAACATTGAATATTTCACCAGTAATGAGGATGAAGACTTCAAGTGACAACATATTATGCTATCCTTGTCCATCCAAAACAAGATCAAGCTTCTTCCAAATCATATAATAATTATCTCGTTAATTTATCAAAGAGAATCGTATTTTCTTTGAATGTCGTTTTCCCTTGAATGATCATTTCGGACTATCGGATGATAACACCAAAAAGAGAAGAAAAGAAAAGAAAAGGATAACAAATCCAATGTTATGGAACATTGACAAAAGGAAATGTTGCTTTCTCTCAACTACAATATATATATTCATGAAAGTTCACAATTGCTTCTTGAACAATATCAAAAATCCATATTCATTTTGGTCTCTTAACCCAAAAAAGAGGTGACAATTTTGTCTAATGGATTACTCTAGTTTTGAATTCAATCAAGTTATCGCCAGAGAACCAAATGCAATTCAGCAACCAAAAGAAACATATTAAGTTATTGTCCATGATTTAATTGTAAACTTTCCTAAGAAGTAAATTGATACATTAGTGTATAATTTGGCGAGATGTAAGTGAAACTTCATCCTAATAATTAAGCAAATCTACAAGCTGAAATAGTATCATGTTTAACATATACTTCTATTTTATGGAGTTGCAACCAGCGCATCGCTTAGAAATCATGTGCTCAAACAGAGTAAACACCACCGATGTAAGGTTAAAGGTGCTAACATGTCCCTTAAGAGCTTTTCTACGGGCTCTAGCTTTTGGAATTCAGTCAAGGTTGAATAACAAATAGAAAAGTTGGTGCAAGTCAGTTACCAATTGAAAGAAGAGACCCATATATTGATTCTAAGTCAACAAGCAAGTAAGTCACAAAGTATAATTGTATTTCTCAATAATCTACTTTAAAAAGAACAGAACAATTTAATAAATCTCAAACAAAGGAATTGATAAAAGGTATCAACCTAATCGGCACTAAGAAATATACCTCCGGGTGGTTCTAGTGGCGTCCCCAATCTATTCAAGTTAACTATAACAAGTACAATATTATCATGAATAGTAAACACCTTGCCGTCCTTTATATGTCCGGATAAATATCTATCCGGCTTTCATCTCATCAAGTAAGGTCTCACTGTAATGTTTGATCTTCGGTTTACTTAACAAACAACCACTTACGATCATACTTGAGAAAACTATTCATATAATACATTGAAGTTAGTACGATTACCCATTCGAATAATACCCATTTTGAGATGGGCATCTAATGTAAGTAAATAGCATCTTACATTTTTGTCTAAGCTTAAAAACCTTTCTGCAAATTACCTAAATGCCGATTTCTAATCTATAAGCCAGTGTCCTTAAGTGTTCATGCACTAGAGGAAGGAACCAATTAAACATGAAACAAGCAAAGAGAGAAACAACACCAATAACTTCAAATCTCAAGACCGGTTGCAAAAAAACTTTCTAAATATCCAATAGTTTCAACAACCCACAAATTCTCAAATCTGAGAGTCAAACTGGAAGAACAATGAAATCATGCATACCTAACGTTCTATTAAGAGGATCCGGCGATGGACAACCTCATTCCGGTGTAGGAAAAGGCCATTGGCACAGCAGCGATGCAACCCCAACTCCGGCGATGGTTAGGTCTAGCTCATCTTCAAAGAGAGAGATGTTGGCTTCCGGTGGTGTGGCAGTGGCGATGGAGCTCGTCTGAGAGAGGCGGCGGTGGAGCTTGTCTTCAAAGCGAGTGAGCGGCGGCGATGGAGCTCATCTTCAAAGAGGGTGAAAGGGAAACGAGAGAGAGAGAGAGAAAGAGAATTAAGCTTTTTTAAATGATAATTTTATTTTTAAAACCGGTTATTTAAAACCGGCTCTAAAATTTTGGCTTTAATGCTATTTGTTTTTTTTAGAACCGGTTAAGTTAAAACCCCTCTAATTATGGGCTTCTAAAAGGGTAAATTGGTGTAGTGTAACAACCCCAAATCAATCCAACAGAACAAGATACAAGGCTAAACATGGATTAAGGAATGATTTGAGATTAAAGCATGCATTACAATCACACTTTCAGCAGCCTAGCCAAGCTTAAGAAGTACCAGCTTTAAGCTTTATCCTCCAAGAACCCAATCCTTGAAACACAAAGAAGACTTCCGGCAGACCTCGTCCTCCCTCGACTCCGGGGACACCAAGATGCGTCGCTAAGGTCCTTGCAGGTGCCTTCTCCGGTCGCCAAAACCTCCAAGGGAAAACTTGGGCTGGTTTTGAAGGAGAAGGAGAAGAAGAAGAAGATGGTGAAGGGGATGGGAAGGGCCAGCTTCTACAAGCTTTAAGGATGAAAAAAGCCATCTCTCTCTCATTTTTGACCAGATCCGGGAATCCCGGGAGATAGTTGGACTGAAGCTGTTAAACAAATGAGGATTAGGGTTAATCCGGATGGTCAAAGCTGGTTGACCATTACACTATATAAGAGCAAAGTGATGATAAAAATAAATTAAAGAGCTCTTGATTTATAATGAAAAAAGTGTATGTTAGATTAATTACTCCAGAAAAATAAGTATACTATTTTTTGAAAGTAGGAATTTAATAAAGAGAAGATAGGGAAATGACAGGCATTAATTTCAAATATTTGAATTTTTTATTTATTATTTCTTGTTATAAAGAAGAAAAGGTTCGTTGAGATTATATAGAATATATGGGATAAGTATGACAAAGTCACACCTCAATTTATTAATTATTACATCTATAATAATGAGAGTTTTAAAAATTTTCAAACATTAAAATTTGTGAAGAAAAAGGATTGCATACTATTCAAGGAGAATACGCTGGGATATATAGATATTCTCTACCCTCCCCCCAGCCAAACTGATCTCCGTTTGCCCAGTTCATTTTATTAAATATATTTTAAAATTTCAAAACATAATTTTAAAAATAATTAAATATTATTACACTACACCTCATACAATACAACTTAAATAAAATCTATATATAACAAAATTTTATTTTCATTAAATCTCACTAGCTATTCAGTGTAGCACAAGTCTTCAGTTTTATTTAATTTTTTGTAATATTTATTTAATCATTAACCAAGTAGACATATGGGTTTATATATATACGATTTGGATGGGCTAATTTTGCTCTATCCCATCTCCGTTTCCCAAATTTAATTTTATCTTTGATAAAGAGGCTCAAATCATCGTATGAACCAGTACTACATACCCTTAATTACCTTTGAGCGGCCACTAGCAGCAATGATCAGACCAGAAGATGCAAAATCTACTCTTGCAAATTGAGATGCCAAGAGTACGTGTTCATGGCCTGGAATTTGTTGCCTGCCATTTCCAGGCCGTGGAAGGTGAAATCATCAGCGGAGACGTTTTGTGGATTTTTGCAGGCAAATCCATTCACAAGCACTGCAATTCATCAGAAGAAGAACCATTGAGTAATTGATCAGAGTATTGATATACAGTATACAGTTCATGCATGCAAAAAAAAGCTACGTAAAACTTTGCATGTGCATGCATAAGTACCAGTGGAGTTGAGGTCTGCAACGCAGAAGTCCTGGGGAGGACTTGGATCTGAAGCAAGAGAATGAGAAAGCCAAAGCTAAGAGAGAAAGAAGAAGAAGAACATCAGCCATCTTCTTTTGTTAATTTTTCTGAATGCTTTTGAGTTTCTTGAGCTTTGATCTTTAATGAAGTAATGAAGGATCTCTACATAGAATTAATTATGCATGCATGTATGAGAAGATGGAAATTAAAGTCTACAAGGTCTGAAATTGCTTGTATTCTATCTCTCCAGCTGACTTGCAGCTATATTTAAGATAAAAGATACAGCCTAGCTAATTCTAAGAGAACTAAGGAAGCCTTGGATGATCCAGCCTCTGGCTCTTTTAACAAAAAAAAAAAAAAAAAAAGGAAGCATATATTGGATGTGACACGTGATGTTAGAAGATCATTACTCTAATTAAAGACTCATTAATTAATTTAATTAGACAAGTTGAGGCTGAAATTTGTTTCCTAATGATGGATTTGATCTTGTATAAAATTTTATGTCACATCTTAATTTGAATGAATTAAGCTTATGTCACAGTTTCAAGAGCAATCAAGCATAATTTATGTAAAATTACTGTAATATTATGAGACATGTAATAATTCAGACTTTATTAACGTGCAATCTCATTGCATGGTAATTTATATATCATCTCTGTCAATTAAACTATTCCTAAATAATTTTATATATGTATGACATGTTTCTATCTTCTGTATTTGGTAATTGACTGGTATTAATTAACTCATCTGTTATATTATTATTATGGCAGGCCATATAAATTAAAATTATATTTTCAGTGTCAACTAAATTAAGAATCCTTTCAAGGTACTAGTGTACTGTTTATAATCTTATCATATGACTTTTATATAAATATATATATTAACTTTCTTCTTAATTGGTGGTATCCTCTTACTTGTCCACTTGGATGTTCCTTGCATCATATAATTACAAAATCTCCATCTAATTGACTACAAAATGCTCATGACGTTACTTTGAAAAAAATAATTTTTTTTTTTAATAAAATAGATAAATAGATTAAAAAACAGAAGGAACAAAGGCTAAAAAAAAAATACAACCACCACCAGAAAAAAAATTGGAAAGAAACAAGACATTCACCAGCGATGGAGATATGTAAGGATTATTATTAAATACATGCAACAAGGTTCATCTTAATTATTTTGTCAGAAAAATGTGAGGAGAAAATTCAGACCTTGGTTGGGAGGGTACTTCCCTACTATAATATTAATTATTGCAATAAAACAAATCCACATCTCAAATTTATGGCACAAGTAGCGAGATACGATTCACTACCCTACAAATAAAATATGTTGAAGGGTCATAAATTAATAATTTAGCTAAAATTCTTATTTTAACCATGACAACAATAGCGTATAGGTTAAAGCACTCCACCCTATGGGGCCGTTTGGTTCGCGGTAATGTGAAAACATTACCGGGAATCTGGCGGTAATATGAAAACATTATTATGGTTGGTTACTGTAGCAATGGTAATGTGAATGGTAATGTGAGATTACCAATAGTGAAATATTACCAGATGAGGTGGTAATTTGATTACCACCAAAATAGGTGGTAATCCAGATTACCAGGTTGGTGGTAATCTGGAAATTTTGTTTTTTCCAATTATATCCCCACTTATTTAATCTAATTCTATATTATAGTTATTATCAAAGTTTTGTTCAATTTTTACTAAAATATTTATAACATAATATATATATATATATATATATATATATATATTATAATTTAATTATTTATTTATCTAAATAATTTAAATTAAAATTTTTAAAATTTTATAGGTAGAGTATTTGGGTAAATTTATTTAATATATAATGTATAATTATATATTATAATTTAATTATTTATTAATCTAAATATTTTAAATTAAATTTTTTAAAATTGTATATGTAGGGGTATTTAGATAAATTTGACATATTACTGAGGTGATTACCATGACTAACCAAACATGGTAATGAAAGATTACTAGTAATATAAGTTCTCAACCAAACATAGTAATCTCACATTACCACAACATTCCCGGGCATATAACATTCCTGACCCTATTACCATGGTAATTTTATTACCGTGGTAATAAATCATTACCGTGAACCAAACACCCCCTATGTGAAAAGTTGAGATGAAACTCCTTTCTAATACATGGTTGAGACTTAATTAATATATGTTTATGTTTGCTTGTCAACTTTGTCAAAAATATATGTATCTATATATGTATTATCATTAATAATTATTTTTTGATAAGTCATTTTAAAAAAATAGATGTATTTTTGGATGGTAGGGCATTTGTGAAGAATCTAATATCTATAGGTATGTATTTTATAATATGATAAGTCGTAAAATTCACATAAAAGTAAGATATTTAGTTTTAATATTAATGATATGTATGTTTTTTCTTTTATTATCAATGTCATTGTCATTACTTGGTAGGTTGTTTAAGCTAGTTTGAGCTATGCAACTTTTCTTCTTTGATTTTCATGATTGTCTTTTTAGCTAAATTATTAACTGTGCTTTTCCCATTTCATAATTATATATATATATGGGCATATAAAAAACTCCGAGTAAAATTTTTAGTAGGCCACCTAACTTTGGCCAATTATCAAAAAAGTATCCCAACTTCAATTTGAATAAAAAATGTTACCCATTTTTAATTTATTTTCACCGGGAGGTTACTCGAGGAATTTCGGCAACTAACTGGAATTCCCCCGTCAGCGCTGACATGGCAGCCTCACTCCACGTCTCACCGCACCATGTCATTTGAGTACTCCACGTCATATACATACATATTATATATATACACACAAGTAATTGAAGAGTTGAGAGCAGCAGCAAGAATCTCCATCAATGATAACTGGTTTAATTCTCTATCTATGCACAATGATCTCCATGCTATTCCTTGGCTATCTGGTCGAGTTCTCCCTCACCGGTGGCTCTCTGGCCATTGGCTTTGCCAACATCAACGGCTACTCCATCCTCTTTAGGTTGGCCATGGGCATGGAGCCCATCTGCGGCCAAGCCTTCGGCGGGAAACAACACAAACTCCTGGGTCTCGCTCTGCAGCGCACCACCCTCCTCCTCCTCTCCACCTCCATCCCCATCTCTCTTCTTTGGCTCAACATCAACTCCATTCTTCTCTAGTTCCATCAAGACCAGGACACATCTCCCTCACCGCTCAAACCTTCATCACCTTCGCCATCTTTGACCTCTTCTTGCTCTCCTTTCTCCACCCTCTCCGCATCTTCTTGAGAACACAATCCATAACTCTCCCCATCACCTACTGCTCTTTCATCGCCCACCTCCTCCACATCCCCCTTAACTACCTCCTCGTCATCCACCTCAACCTCAACATCGCCGGCGTTACCATCTCCACCGTCTTAACTGACCTCAACCTCCTCACCTGCTTAATTACTCTTCTTCAATTTCATCTCCAACGCCTACAAAGACTCCTGGGTCACTCCCAGCTGCATGGACTGTCTCTGTGGCTGGCCGGCCTTGCTCAAGCTCGTCGTCCCCAGCTGTACCTCCATCTATTTAGAGTGGTGGTGGTACGAGCTTATGATCATCATCTGCGGCCTTCTTTCAATCCTAAAGCCACATTAGCTTCAATGGGAATCTTGATCCAAACCACTTCCTAGGTTTACGTTTTCACTTCTTCTTTGAGCTACGGTGTTTTCGCGCAGGTTGGCAATGAGTTAAGAGCTCGCCGTCCGGCTAAAGCTCGAACCTCCGCCATTGTCTCATTGGCATGCGCTGTCCTTCTTGGTCTTCCCTCTTAGTCTCTTTCCAAAGGTGTGGTGTATCCAAATGACGTGGAAAGAGAATCATGACGTGGCGTACTAAAATGACATGGCGTGGTGAGGCATGGAGTACAGGTTACCATGTTAGCACTGACAGAGGAATTCCGGCATCCACGTCATTAGTTAGTTGCCAGAATTCCTCGAGTAACCCCCAGGTAAAAGTAAATTAAAGATGGGTAACTTTTTTGATTTAAATTAAAGTTGAGACACTCTTTTGATAATTGGCCAAAGTTGGGTGACATACCAAAAATTTTACTCAAAAAACTCCATAATCTTATTTCTTAATTTTGGATTCTGTTAAAAAAAACAAAACAAAAGGTTCGTGGGGAAAAAGATGGGTGTAAGGTGCTTTTTCTATTGTTTGTATTTCGTTGTTTTTTTGTTCTTTCAAAAAACAGAAGAAAAGGGATCATGTTTTTTTTTTTTCATAATTTATGCTTCAAATTTCAGTTTGATGTTTCATGGTCCCACAATTTGACTAGGAGTAGCTAGGAACAATCCAGAACTAATTATATATGAAATAATTAACCCACATCACAAGATAAAAACAATCCAACAACTAAAACAACTAAGATCCCCACTACACCCAAAATATCATCCCATTCGACCATGATCACACTTATCACCAACCACGTTCGGTTCAAGCACACTATTAACACAGAGAGACACACACACACACTCCCACCTAAAACTTCCACAATGTCTCTTTTCAGGATTCTCAAATATATTACTTGTATCATAATCAAGTCAAATATTAATCAGCACACAACATGCAAACAGACAAGTTTGCTTATTTCCAAATTAAACCATAGTAATGTGTGTGTGTGTGTGTGTGTATATATATATATAATGTGAAGCTAGCAGTGGTCTCGAAAATAATACTAAAATTTGGACTGGAGATAGTCAACGATCTTCACGTCCAGTTGGAAGGCCTTGGCAAGAATAGCATCATTAATGGGCGGATTGGAACCAAAGACTGCATTAGGGATAAGCACCACACCAGGGTCCTGGCTCCCAAAGCCTGAAATGGCCACTGCTGGGGTATCACCATTGTTGAATTGGAAGTGAATTAGACCTTTAGGGAAGACAAACACATCTCCCTTGTTCACCACCTGTGTGAAAAGCTGGAAATTCGGGAAGGAGGTGACAAAGCCGACTTGAAGCGTTCCTTCGATCACCGTCATGATTTCGGTTCCCCGGGGATGGTAGTGAGGAGGAATCAGACCATAAGGTGCAAAATCTAATCTTGCAAGTGAGACACCAAGAGTGTTCAGGCCTGGAATTTGTTGTACAAACACTGGTGTCACTGCGGAGCCTTGAGGGTTGGATGTGTTGCCCGGCATGTCCAGGCCGTGAAAGGTGAAATCATCAGCGGAGACGACTTGTGGATTTTTGCAGACAAAGCCATTCACAAGCACTGAAAATAAGAAGAAGAGCCATTGAATTAATTGATCAGAATAGTGATATACAGACAGTCCAGACCTGCAGAAAAAAGCTATATACGTAAAACTTTGCGTGTGCATGTATGCATGTATTCACGTATTTATATGATAAGTACGTACCAGTGGAGTTGAAGTCTGCAACGCAGAAGTCCTGGAGAGGACTTGGATCTGAAGCAAGGGAATGAGAGAAAGCCAAGGCTAAGAGAGGAAGAAGAAGAACATAAGAAGCAGCCATCTTCTTTTGTCAACTTCTCTACAATGCTTAATTAATTTGACTTCTTTAGCGTAATTTGTTCTTCAATGGGGTAATCAAGGATCTATATATAGAACTGGGAGTTTGAAGGAGTCATATGTATATGCATGCATGTTTGAGAAGATGAAAAGGTCTACGAGGTTTGGTAATGCTTGCGTTCTTTCTTAACCATCAGCTTAGCCAGGATCCATCCTGAGTTCTGAGAGAAAGGAAGGCTTAGATGATGCCTAAGTTCCTAAGCTAAAGACTCATTCCTTCAGTGAAGTTGGTGTTGAAATTTGTTTCCTAATGGATTAGATCTTATATATTTTTTGACAAATCGTCAATGTATTAAACTTGTCTGATTGGACATGTTCAATAATATTGAGTCATGTTCATGCATATATATAAATCCTTCATTTATTAACAATATCGTAACAATCTCAACTGTAAAAACCTAACATATATGTGTATATGAATTTCCTATATATTGTCTTATATATTTTCCAATTGACTGGTTCGTCTATATATTTAATTATGGCTGACCAAATGTATTAAAATGATATTTTCAGTATTGACTAAAGGATCCTTTCAAAGTAAGAGTGCGCGAGTTATAAATTAAACTTATCATGTGATTTTCATATAAATATAATAATTTTCTTCGTTTTCTTTCTTGTCCATCTGGATGATCTTTGCCTTATATGACTAAATCTCCGTCTAAATTAGCAAACTTTAGATTAATGCTCATGATGTCATTTAGAAATAATATAGCTTTTTATTTCTAACCAACTTCAGTAAATGGATGTGAATAATGAAAGAAATATTATTATATACATACAACAAGGTTCATCTTAATTATTTTATTTTTATTTTTTCAAAAAAAAAAATGAAACAACCACTCTAATAGGAGTGGAGATTCAAACCTTGCTTTAATTTGGGTGAACTTTCCCACGGGTAATTAATTAATCTTAATTGCAATGAGATAAATTCGTATCGCAAACTTATAGTATAAGTAATTAATAAGATATGACTCTTTCAGAAAAGAGATGCTGAAGGGTTTAAATTAATTATAGATTAGGATGAATATACACCATATAAAATTAAAGAAGTTTTTTTTTTTAAATGAGGGCAAAACATTTTTTTTGGTGAAAGTTCCAATTTTACCATTTTTAAGTATTTTTTACATGTTATTTTGAATAAAAAAGAAGTAATTTTTGGCTAGTTAGAACTTTGCCAGTGATTTATATTCCTTTTTCAATATAATAATAAAAAATAAAACTAAGATATTTACTTTAGGATTATACTATTTAGATAGGTGTTCCCGTTTGGGGTTAAAACTTTTTTTCCCTGTAATTTTCACGATTCACTTTTATCTAATAAATTATCTCTACGTTTTTTTAAACAAAAGTGGCAATCTTCATTTCCCAGGAATTGTTAAATTGATAGACAATTGATAAACCGGTTATGGTAATTTTAATAGATGTCATAAAGCTAGGTAAACTACCATGGGGACAATAACACAATGCCGTATATGCGCAAAATTATATATCAAAATCATAACCCCATAATGATAAATTTTTCTTACTCAGTAACTTCATTTATAAATGTGGCTCGCTGCATCCAAAGATATTCAATATTCCGCCAATTCATTTACGCCCACATGGCCTTTCTTAATTATCCATTTCCCACTTATAATGCATTGGGAATCCTGTATAAAATTAAACTACATGAATACCATTTTTTAAGTTTGGATTTTTCCCAAAATAAAAAAAATCTCGTGCAAAAGGATGTGTTTGCGGTCCTTTTCTATCGCTTGTAACCTTGTACTTCTATAATAGTAACAGTCTATTCATATCTTTGAATTGAAAAGATAATAGCAAAGGCTCACCTGCAATAACTAATATATATATATGAATATGGATAAACTTTTCTTTCAATGATGGATGTAGTTTATCTATTTTTTAAAATTAAAAAAAAAAAAATCAAACTTTCAACATTTTATTTAAGAGAAACATGAACAAATACGACTATGTTATTGAAGGGATGATGAATAGATAAATAACTTGTTCAATTTTAATATTTGACTATATGTAATTGATTTCAATAATTCATGAAAACTATTGAAAAAGACAGCACCTTATATCGAACTTTGAAATATTAAAAAAAATGAACTTTGGAATTAAAACACAAACAAATAATGAGAGGCTTTTATTTGTACCACAACAATCCGAACAAATAAACATATTTAATTGGCAAATACAAAAATCACAAATTAAGACATATGCATAACGATCACAACAATATGAATCAGATAATTAGAAGAATGATAGCATCAGTCCACTAGAATTTAGCCTGCAGATAATCAATGATCTTCTTGTCCAATTGGAAGGCCTTGGCAAGAATAGCATCATTAATGGGTGGATTAGAACCAAAGACAGCATTAGGGACAAGCACCAGCCCAGGGTCTTGACTTCCTAACCCTGAAATGGCCACTGCTTTCTTGGCACAATAATTGAATTGGAAGTGAATGAGGCCCTTGGGGAAGACAAACACATCTCCTTTCTTCACAATCTTTGCAAACAACTTGAAATCGGGAGCGGAGGTGACAAAGCCTACATAAAGCTCGCCTTCGAGCACCGTCATGATCTCGGTGCCACGGGGATGATAATGAGGGACAATGAGACCATAAGGAGCGAAATCAAGTCTTGCCAGTGATACTCCAAGAGTGTTCAGCCCTGCAAGTTGTTGTACAAACACTGGTGTCACCGCTGACCCCTGAGGGTTGGATGTGTTCCCTGGTTTGTCGAGGCCATGAGCCGTGAAATCATTGGCGGTAACGAGCTTTGGGTTCTTGCAAACAAAGCCATTGACAAACACTGCAGCAAAGCAGAGTAATTCATGAATTCAATATTAGATACAGTGTAAAAAAGCTACTTCAAGAGTTGCATGCATGCATGCACATGCATGGATATGTAGTGATTAAATTAGTACGTAACGTATACCATTAGAGTTGAGGTCTGCCACACAAAAGTCTTGGAGAGGACTAGGGTCTGAAGCAAGTGAATGAGAGAAAGAGAGAGCTAAGAGAGCAAGAAGCAGGACATGGGAAGCCATCTTAATTAATTGATCAATGGAGATTGTGTGATATGCAGTTCATGAGAGGAAGGTCTATTTAAAGGGAGTGAAGTGTGATATATTAGGTGATGAAATGGTCTACAAGGTTTGGTATTTGACTTCTTTGCTTTCATATAGTTCTCCTCTTCCTATCATCTTCAAATGTTTATTATTTGTTCTTATATTGTTTGCCTGAAACAAAGAAGTTAATGCAAAAGACTTATTCCAAGGTAACGGCCGGAAGGTCAGATATATTATGTTGGTCAAAATTTTTTAGTTTCCCGCTGTTTTATTAATATCTTTATGTGTAGTTGGTTAGCTAATTAATATAATCTTACTGTGCTAATTAATATTAATTCATTATTAAAAATGGTTAGACACTATCGGTTATCTTTTGACCTTTCTCTACTGCATTTGCTTTTTTTATGCTCACAACTAGACCAAATCCACATCAAATTTCTGAACTTTAATTGTATTCAGTTTTACTAAATTTGTTTCTTAGAGGAAAAATACAAACGAAGTCTCCAAGTTCTGTCATGCGCTTTGGTTTTTTTTATAAAGTGGATACATTTATTTATAATAGATAAGTGAGCTTTGGTATTTCATGTAACTCTTTGTTTGAAGAAAGTGGATATATGCCACTGAATATATATATATATATATATATATATATATATATATATATATTCATGTAGAAAATGTATTTCTGTAAAACTGAATTAAAACAAATAAATATATAAATATTGACTTATATTAATAAAAATGATTTGCATTTTTTAAAAACATTCAAACCATCAAACCTCAAACCAAACTTAATTATCTCATATTTCTATAAACAAACAAAAATAAATAAGTACATGGTCTTATCTTTGACTAAGTCCTGAATTTTTTTTTAATACGGTACCCTTACAGCTTTGTAATTATTCTTGAACTATTTTTAATTTATCTTGAAACTCTTTTAATTTCATTTTGCCTTTGAGTTCATCTCATTAAGAAAGTTATCATTTTATTAAAAAAAAAAATCTCTGGAGAGGACATAAGTAATAAAGTTAATTAATTAACTCTATAATGGTTTTTAAATTCTTCTGAGAAATATAAATATACAAAGATATTGTCCTGAATAGTAAGAAATGACTTCGCCAATAAAAAAATAAATAAATAAATGCCTGAGCGGAGCACGGGTAAATATAATAATTAAACAATATTAATAAATCATACCTTCCACCGTACAATCTTTAATCCCTTTTCTTTTAGTTCCCATCCATGCATGCAATCCATGATCATGAACTTGTAAGCCTGCCGGCCACACATAGAATTGGTTTTGTTCTCTAGAGCATTTGTTTGCTATAATTTAATACCAAATTAAAAAAAATCATATATATCCAAGACTTGATCCATTCTCAAATGATGACCAAAATCGTACTCCATCAAGCTTAATTTTTCCTCACCATCTTGAGTAAGAAAATTAACAATATAATTAACAAATGTACTATATATAATCTTATAACATGACTAATTCTCTTCTTAAGCATTGTCTTATGTATTCTCTATGTAAACAAACGGTATAATACCTGTGTCAGTCCTTCTACTTTTTTTTTTTTTTTTTGAAAAAAGTGGATAAACCACAAATTTATTGAAGAAGAACAACAGAGAAAAACAGAGAAGTCTTTTCACCAGTAGTGAGAAGAAAGAAGAACAGGAAAAGGAAAAACATAATAAAAATAAGATAAAGATACTAGGCAGACGGAAGACACCGCATGGCATCTCAGGTCTGCCTAAAGAGCTGGTGGGATCTACTCCTGAACGATGTCGAGATCAGAGTCGCCGGTTTGATCTGCAGCCCGTGCGCTGAAGAAATTAAGAAAGCGCTTTATTTTCCGAGAAGCTTCATTAAGGTGCTGCTGTTGACTGTCAGAGGCTGTTAAAAACCAAGTGCAAAGCATGTTAGCAGCTTTAAAAATGATTCTAAAAAAAGATAGAGCTTTTGATTGAAAAATGCGAAAATTTCTTTCGAGCCAGATATTCCACATGATTGCTCTAGAGGTGAGATCCCAAAGATAACGAAGATTATGAGGAAGAGAGGGTAACCAGGATGTCCAGATAGAAGGGATTGATTCTGGTAAGGAGTGAGATTCTAGGACTTGGGAAAAAAAGACCAGATTCGATTTGAGAAAACACAATCAAGAAAAAGATGATTTAGGGTTTCAGAGGCGTTATGGCAGAGGACACATGTGTCTGTTGAGATATGAGAGTTGCATCCTTTCTTGAAAAGATTTGAAAGGGTAAGTATTTTGTCCTCACGAGCTAGCCAGCAAAAGAGAGTTATTTTGCTAGGACAGCGGATTTTCCAAAAGGAAGAGTAAAGTGAACTGCGTAATATTCCACCATCAATGAGGAATTTGTAGAAAGATTTAACTGTGAAATTTCCACTTTTATCTAGAGCCCAGGTGTGGAGATCTTCAAGGTGATTGGAGCAATCAGGGATGATTTCTAGGATGGGTGATATCAAATCTAAAAAGGCTGAAGGAAAGAGAATCTCTGGATTGTTCATGTGAAGTTGGAAAAGTCTTAAATTTATCCAAGGAAAGAAGCAATCAGTAAAGAGAGCTGGCCAAATGTCTTTTAATTGTTGTTTATTATGCCAGCGGTCAAACCAAAGGAGAGTATTGGAACCATTTCTTATAGTTTTGTTTATGCAGGAACGAAAGGGAATTAGAGCGGAATTCACTCCTGCCCAAAAGAAGGACTTATTTCGCGGTGGGGAAAGGAATAAAATTTCTCTTGGATTTCTAATTGAGTAATTTGCTTGGATAATTTTAGCCCAACTGCTGTTGGGGTTGCAGGATAATTTCCACTACCACTTTCCAAGTAAAGCTTTATTAAAATCATGAAGGTTGAGAATTCCCCAACCTCCCATGTCTCGGGGTCTGGTGATCCTATTCCATGCGACCAATCTGATTCCTTTGGGTCCCAATTCAGGGCCTTTCCATAGGAAGTCTCTTCTAATTTGATCCATTTCTTTGATCACCCAAGCGGGAAGTTTGAAAACCGACATCCAGTAGACTGGATTGTTGAGAGCACTAAGTTAACAAGGGTTAAACGACCTCCTAAGGATAAATACTTTGCTTTCCAGAAAGTGAGTCTTGAGCGAACCGTACTAATCAAGTGAGTCCTTCTACTTTTTTCATTCTACTCTCTTAGTCCATTTACTTAAATTTAATCTTATTCGTCCCTACTTTTAATTTTGGGTCAATCAAATCCAAACCGAAAACAACATTAGCTACCCTGTTTATTTCATCTAACATGGCATTATTATGAATATTATATTATTAAAAAAATTTAAAAAAGGTCCACCATGTCCTTCATCTTCCTCCCTTGCTCTACGGCAGCCTTGTCCACTCCATCGGCGACCAAATGATTAGAATAACAGTGCACTCCAGCGCCGATGGAGAGCGTATAGCCACCCTTGTCCACTCCGTTGGCGACTTCGGCCATAGCAAGAGAAGCCAATATCAAGCCCGCGTGCTTTTCTCTGACGTCTCCTCCCGCCTTGGCCTCTTCACCCATCGCGCCACTGATGCCCAACGCTTCGTTGTTGATGCCTCCGATGGTCGCCTCCCTCTCATCCTCGTCGTCACCGCTACCTCCTCTTCCCATCTCTGAGGTCGCCGAAGCAGTCTCCGTGGAGCCGCGTAGGATCGCTCGAGCCTCCTCCAAACTCTCTCTCCGCCTCGATCTCCCTTATCTCCCTCCGATCAATCCCTCTCTCTTTCTTTCCGGTGATGTCCACTCCCTCTCCTCCTTTTCCACCCTCCATTGCCGGAAATCCGAGGAGCTCCTTGGACAGGGAATGCCCAGGAGATCCGGTGTGCCACCAAGTGGTTCCTATCCACCGGCCGCTAGCCCCTTCCACTTGTCGCTGAAATCAACAACGTAGAAGCCTCCATCTCGAAGATCGCCAAGGAGATCCATGCCAACATTGCCCAGGAGATCCATGCCATGTTAGACGAAATGACCAGGAGATCAATGCCACGTCAGATGAAACGAACGGAGTAGTTAATTATTGCCGTTCTCAGTTTGGACTTGATTGATCCAAAATGAAAAGTAGTGGGATGAATAATATTAAATTTAAGTAGAGTGACTAAAAGGGTAGAGTGTGAAAAGTAGAGGTACTGATACGGGTATTATACCTAAACAAACAACATATCATTTTCAAGAGCACAAACAAGAAAGCTTATAATTAACATGTCCACTCATTATCTCCTCCTTCTAACTCTTCTTTGAATGGCTAACTCTTTTGCCATGGCTTATGATTCAAGTCCTCTCCAAGATTTGAACTCTCAATGTAATTATATTTTCTAATCATTCAGCTTGTTCATGATCAGCTAACTATACATTTATACTTGTAATTGTCATGCTTGCAATATATATATATATATATATATATATATATATATATATATATGTCTTATTCATTCAGTGATCATAAATAGTCATGTGTGCAAGAACCCGAAGCTCGTCGAAGCTGATGATTTGTTTGAGAACTAATTATATATGCATGCATGTTTGAGAAGATGGAAAAGTCTAGAGGTTTGGTATAATTGCTTGTATTCTATCTTTCCAGCTAGCTAGCAGCTATATTTAAGATAAAAAGCTACAGCCTAATTCTAAGAGAATTAAGGAAGCTAGCCTTGGATGATGAAAAAAACGAAAGTGTTTTGCCGCAATGAACCACTATGGGTTTGGTATTCATTTATAGTTCTACAGAATTACAAAAGTTGGGTAAGGTCCTAATTTACAGGAGAACATGGAGATAGAGACGTGTTGATATAGCTACAGTCACGAACTTCTAACTGCACAACTAACAGAAAGACCTATTCTCCAGAGATAGTGTCCTCTCCACTAATTCAGGAATGAATCAACAACAGGGTTGAGTTGTTAACAGATGACAAGTGATGTTAGAAGATCATTACTCTAAAGACTCATTAATTAATTTAGACAAGTTGCCGCTGAAATTTGTTTCCTAATTATGGATTTGATCTTGTATAATATTTTGTGTCACATCTTAATTTGAATGAATTAAGCTTATGTCACATATTCAAGTTATGTCACAGATTCAAGAGCAATCCACCATAACTTATGTAAAATTGATAGAAATAAAACTCACAAATCTCTTTCAAATCACAGTCCAAGAAAACTGAAAATTGATGAAGAACACCATTGTCTTCAATCCCACAATGTGGAAGAAACCATGTTGTACCACGCCATGATTGAGATCAGCTGCAGATGAGAAGAAGAACAAGAACAAGAACAAGAACAAGGTTTGAAGAAGAAGAAGAAATCTTGTTGAAGAATTAAGAGAGATTAATTACATAAACAACAAGAGCTATATATATATATATATATATATATATATATATATATGCTCTGTTCTTCATACACAATCAATAGAAGATAACAACCATAACAATCTCGCTGACGTGGCCTCGACTAATCTGAGTCAGAGTAACTAACTCGCCGCATCAGCCAAATTAGTTTAACTGTAATAAAACTGAATGAATGGCTGTCAACGGAACAAAAGCATCAATATCACATTGATGTAATCTTCAAGGCTTTGAATAGACATCTTCTTCTCCTTTTTTTTTTGTGTTTTATGATAAGTTTTGCTTCTTAATTTATCCAATAAAAATTATTGTAACATTATGAGACATGTAATAATTCTGATTTTATTAACGTCTAATCTCATCGCATGTTAATTTATGTATCATCACTGTGAATCAAACAATTCCTAAATAATTATATATATATATGACGTACTGTTTATAATCTTATCATATGATTTTCATATAAATATATTAACTTTCTTCTTAATTGGTGGTATCTTCTTACTTGTCCACTTGGATGTTCCTTGTCTCATATAATTGCAAAATCTCCATCTAATTGATTGCATAATGCTCATGATGTTACTTTGAAAAAAAAATAGTGTTTTTTATTTCTAAACAACTTCAGAAAATGAATACGGATTATGCAAGGATTATTATTAGATACATGCAACAAGGTCCATTTAATTAATTTATCAGAACAATGTGAGAGAAATATCAGATCGACCTTGATTGGGAGCTTTCTTCCCTATTATAATATTAATTATTGCAACAAAATAAATCCACATCTCCAACGTATGGGACAAGTAGCGAGATGTGATTTCCTACCCTACAAAAAAAAAAATACGCTGAAGGGTCATGAATTAATAATACCCACCCTGTAAAACAAAGGGAGAAGTATTTTGTATGTTCTTGATTTTTTTTCTAAGGAAATTAACCACTGCCAAAATGACATGCTATATGTGCGGAAGTGTATGTGCCTAAGAGTTCGCTTAGACCGTCAGTTCATCAATGAGGAGAGTTCTTTTTTTTTTTTTTTTTTTTTTGACAAGAGGAACTCTCAAAGAGCTAAAACAAAACAACACAAATTTCAAAAACTAAAGTCAGCTAAAGTAACGCTTTTTTCAAGCCATCGAGGCCGATCCATTCCATGGTGGAAAAGGGTCAAATTAGTACTGCTACATCCAAAATGCGCGGACAATAAACTACTTCAATCCTATCTTCCTGCTGAATTAGTCTTCTGATCTCTTTGACATCGCAATCCTTGTTACTGAAAGCCTCATATTTTAGCCTTTCCATCGCCATAATACAATCTGTAAACACACGATCCGGCTTCACTCCATGTTTCTTGCATTGCTCCAAGGCTTCTCGGATTGCCAACAACTCAGCTTGGACAATTGTAGTTGCTCTCAAAGGCCTTGCTCCAACCAAAAGAATTGTAGTATTCCCTCTTGTTAGAATAAATCCTGCACCACCAATTTCAAGATTAGCTATCCAAGATGCATCACGAAAAACATTGACTTGAGATCCAAAAATTGAGTTCTGAAGATACTCCCTGGTATTGATTTGAACTGCCCCAAAAAAATTCTGTACTACTTGCAGGGCTTGATGAAAAATCTGATGAGGTGGAAACCTTTTATGATTGAAAACAAGCTCACATCGAGCCTTCCACATACTCCATAAAACAGTAGCAACCAAACTCTGAAACAACTGCTGCTTGTTTCTGTCCAGATGCCATCTCATATTAAGCCAATTTCCATCAAGCAGATTATTCGAAAAATCATAATTAAGCCCAGTATAATCAACCACCAATTGCCAACATTGCTTGATTACCGGACAGTGATTGACCAAGTGATCAAGGGTCTCATTCACAAGATTACAAAAAGGACAAGAACTGTGAGGCCCAATATTAATAAAATGCAGGTACTCATATGTAGGGATCTTGCCATGAAAAGCTCTCCAAAGGAAAGCTTTGACCCTTGGAATAACTAGCAACTTCCACATTTTATACCATCCATTCCAATGATCCTCATCATGAACAAAAACTTTGTTCACATAATTATAAATGGAATAAGCAAGCTTCCCCACAGGAGCATTCCTCCCCCAACTCCAGAGATTTGACTCATTGGGGTTAAAGGCAATATCAGTGAGCATATTCCAATCAATATGAGAACCAAAAACTGAAAGTATGCTGTCTTTATCCAACATGTTCTCATTCAGGAATTCACTAATTGTAAGGTTGGAGTCAAGCCTATTAACATCAATGAAAGTAGGTTTGATGGAGATAGGAATATCAAAAATCCAAGGCTCCCTCATAAAATCAGTAATACATGGATTACAAGTTTTAATAAAAATATTGTGCCTGATCTGCTGGGCATTTTTAACCATCATTCTATAAAACCAAGAAATTTTCCCATGAAGAGCATTGTCCCAAACATTGAAATCTCCATACTTGTGACAAGCAATATGGACCCAAAACTTGTTTTCTCTATTGAGCAACGCAAACACATTTTTAGCCATAAGGGAAGTTCTAACAATCTTTAGGTCCCTGATTCCTAGTCCCCCCTCAGCTTTGTGAAGTGTAGTAGTGCTCCAATTGATAGAGTGGGTTCTGCCACCAGCAGGGCCAGAATTCCATAAGAATTTCCTAGCTAGTTTAGATATAGAGTCCAAAATTGTATCAGGAATATGATAGTAGGACATAGGATAAACAAGAATGGACATGAGAGAAGTATTAAGGAGAACAGCCCTACCAGCTAAGGATATGGAACTAGCATTCCAGGAATTCAAAGCATGCTTTGTTTTCTCAATTAAATACTGGAAATGCTGAACCTTTAGTCTATGAGGAGAAATCAGGGCCCCAAGATATTTGAAGGGAAAATTACCAGCTTTAATAGCAAGCATAGACTCAATACTATTCCTAATCCTCCTGTTACACCAAGTAGGGAAAAAAATCTCAGATTTATGCAAATTGATTTGCTGACCAGTGAAATGCTTATAAACATCAAAGCTCAGTTTACAATTCCAGGCTTCCTTTCGAGTGGCTTTGGTGATTACAATAAGGTCATCTGCAAACATCAAGTGGTTGAAATTATTAGAGAGTCTAGAGTCAAAACCAGGGATCATGTCTTGTCTCAAGGCAAAATTAAAGATAGCAGAAAGATTTTGGGAAACCAGCAGGAAAAGAAAAGGAGAAATAGGATCCCCTTGTCTCACCCCTCTCTGATTCCTAAACCACCCAGTCGGCTGCCCATTAATCAAGAAGGAAAAGGAGGCTGAAGAGATACAACTTTGGACCCAAGTAATCCAAACATCAGGGAAATTCATAATTCTCATAGTAGCCAGGATGGCATTCCACTCTAAGGCATCATAGGCCTTTTCCACATCAATTTTAAATAACATCCTTGGGTGGGACTGGGAATCAAACTCTAAAGAATGAGCAATCTCTTGGATGGCAATAATATTGTCAAAAGTAGACTTCCGGCTAAAAAACCTGTTTGCTCAGGACCAATGAGTTTACCAATGACCAACTTAAGCCTATTGCTCAAGATTTTAGAAATAATTTTATACGAAACATTACAAAGGGAAATGGGTCTATAGTCACTGACTTTGTTGGGGGAATCCTTCTTAGGAATAAGCACAATAAAAGTCTTTCCCCAATCAATTGGCAATCTAGCGGTCTGAAAAAAAAAACTAATTGCATCAAATAGAGGCCCTTTCACTAAGTCCCAATAGAAGAGATAAAACTCGACGTTTAACCCATCAGGACCAGGGCTTTTGCCTCTCGGCATAGACTTAATAGTTTTAAAAATTTTAGACATAGAAATGGCCTTAGTAAGAAAACTCCTATTCTCCTCGGTAAGCTTAGGCAAATCATAAGGCAAACTCCTTTCTAAATCAGAAATAGACATGTGATTGGAAGAAGTCCACAAGTTACTATAAAAATCAGAAAACTCATTAGCAATGGCAGAAAACTCAATATGAACATTGCCAAAATCATCCGTTATAGCAGAATTTTTTTTTTTGTGATTTCTGATTTTGGCATGGGTATGAAAAAATTTAGAATTAAAATCCCCACCCCTAAGCCACAAGAGTTTAGCTCTTTGAGCCCATTTAATAGCATTCTGCTTCAAGAGAGCAGTATGCTTATTGTAAAGAGCCCTAATGAGAACATTATTGTCATCAGAATTGCTAACAGAAGATTCAAGATTTTCAAGCATAGTAATTTCATGCTCAATAACAGTAATAGCAGTATCCAAGGGAGTTAAGTCAGAAGATTTCCAACTCAGAATATTCTTACGAGTACGAGTAATGAAATGACTGAAAGCATGCATAAGAGACCCATTAGCATTGGAATTCCAAGCATTGAACACATTTTGATGGCAACCATCATACTCCAGCCAGAAATTTTCAAACCGAAATTTTTTTTTTCTAGCACCATTTGAGAAATATTTGCAATCAAGAAGCATAGGAGAATGATCAAAAGGGTTTCTAGGCAAGTGTTTGTTAAAATGAGAATCAAAACAAGACAACCAATCACTATTAGCTAGGAACCGATCTAAGCAAGCCCAGCGTCTAGCCAAACCCATTTGATTGTTACACCAGCTAAAAGGAGTGCCCTGGAAACCAAGGTCGACTAGATGATTTTCAGAAACGAAATCTTTAAAATATTTAGATTTAATACTATAATGATCAGGCCTTCCACCTTTATACTCAGAAGGATCTAAAACAGCATTAAAATCACCAGTTAAAATCCACGGAAGATCAAGGGAAGTAATAGAAGACAAAACATGCCAAACATACTTTTGAACATGAACAAGTTGAGAATTATACACAACTATTAAAACCCAGTCCTTAAGATGGGAGTTAGAAATAGCAAGATGCAAGGAATGCACATTAAAAGCGATAGGAGTGACCTGACCAACATCTCGTTTCCAAAAAATAATGATTCCTCCCGACAAACCGATAGAAGGAATAGCTGCCCATTCCCATCCTTTAGCAAATTTGCGACAAAGACGCAAGGATCGATCCGCATTGGCTCTCGTTTCTACAAGGCAAACAATATTCGGGTTACAAGAACGCATAAGGGTTCTTATTCTGAGAAATTTCTCCGGGCGGGAAGTTCCCCTGCAATTCCAACACAAGATTTTTAGATGGTCTATAGTCATGATAAAACCTTAAACAAAGTTACAAAAATAAAATCACAAAGGGAGTGAGAAGAGTTAAGAAACTCTAGCAGCATCAGCGAAACCCTCCACTCTCCCTTTTTTGGAGCTGGTAGGGGTTTTCGGTTTGCCTCGTCGCGCCAACACTTCAAGTTTAGCATCTTTTTGAACTTGAACGAGAGGCATGTCGTCATCAAAAATTTCCTGAGTTCCGGGCCCCTCTTGCAACGAGGAGAGTTCTCTTTTGCCATGTGCTCTCACCCTTCACGTTAGTTGTTGGGGAGTCGAATTAGTGTCTCATCCCACATGAAAGAGATCTTGAATTATTGGACTAAGTAATATTTGGTTCCTGATAATTTTTACAATATCTAAAGTCTCTGGAAATTTTCCATTAAATATTGACTTAGTCCCTGCCATGTGGTTTGATCATGGTGAAAGATTAATTCAATTATATTTATTGAAAAGGATTAATCCTATTGCGCGCAGCTCATGAGATACAGTTCACTCAATGCTAATGTTTATTAGAAAAGGAGGAGAGAAGCTATCCAACTGTTATCTGTGACACATCAGCACATAGTAGTGTAACAGCTGTACAAACAGTTATTTTAGTTAACCACGTGTCTTTGAAGAGCTGATGTCCACTATGTATAGTCACATAGTTCTCATTATAATTTCTTTGAGAGCTTTGATTACATTTCAATAATAGATCAAAGCTTCTCTTTTCCATCACCTTTTTCATCTCTATCTTCACCTTCTTTTTCATATTTTTTGGCTCTGTTTTTCAGCCACATTGTAGAAAAATAGTGATTTCAGTGGTAGTCTACCAGACTTGTGTTGAAGAAGTAGGAACTAACTGATTTTGATTCTTCTTGGAGCTTTACAATAGATCATTATGATGAAACCAAAGTTTAATCTTTTTTAATTCAATAATTTAGATTTCTTTGTTGTTTATATATGTAAGGCTATGTTTGTTGGGTTTTGTTTTGAGAGTGAGAGATCAATGGTGAGTTTTTTTTTTTTTTTTTTTTTTGTATAATTCTCCAATTAGTCCCTGTAAGTAGGTCCAGTTGTCACTTTGATCCTTCTATTTCGATTTGTCCTCAGGAAGTCCATCTATTTTTCAATTTGAGCAATTTCAGTCGGCATATTAACCAACGTTGGTCTTTCCGTCTATTTATGTTGATGTGGCTTTATTATATAATAAAATATTACGGAATAAAACTAAAAATGCCACCGTGGACAATGAACATCCCCGCTAAGCTTATCGGATCCGGGTCCAACCCGGATCCGATAAGCTTTAACCCACCTTTCGTCCTCCTTCTCCTCCATCCCTTATACCAGGTCCCGCAAGCCCCACCGCAGTGGCCCCAACCACCGCCAAGAGCCAGGAGTACAACCTAATTAAATGACAACATCGCCGGACATTAAGCTAAAGTACTTTGATTTTCGTGAAGCCATCCTTACCATTGAAGTAATTGGTGATAACCCGTCTGCCCTAACTGAGCCCTTTATGTTGGTTTTTATGTTTGGTTATGATTTATTGAAGTCGGATAATATGATGATTGCTGCTTCTAGAGGGAAAAGGAAATTACTTGTAACTCATGGGTCATTCAAGCTATTGAGTGTAATAATACAAGCTTAGTTGTGATTTTTTGTCCTGAATACATTTGATCCATTGTGTTGCTGCCCAAAAACGAATGAAGTTTATTTTTTATGTGATGCAAAGTGCTCAAACCACGTTTGGATCAAGCACTCATCGTCCATGATCACACTCATCACCAACCACGTTTGGATCAAGCACACTATTAACACAGAGACACACCCACACACACACACACACACTCCCACCTAAAACTTCCACAATGTCTCTTTTCAGGATTCTCAAATATATTCCTTGTATCATAATCAAGTCAAATATTAATCAGCACACAACATGCAAACAGACATGTTTGCTTATTTCCAAACCATAGTAATGTATGTATATATATATATAATGTGAAGCTAGCAAATAATACTAAAATTTGGACTGGAGATAGTCAACGATCTTCACGTCCAGTTGAAAGGCCTTGGCGAGAATAGCATCATTAATGGGTGGATTGGAACCAAAGACTGCATTAGGGATAAGCACCACACCAGGGTCCTGGCTCCCAAAGCCTGAAATGGCCACTGCTGGGGTATCACCATTGTTGAATTGGAAGTGAATTAGACCTTGAGGGAAGACAAACACATCTCCCTTTTTCACCACCTGTGTGAAAAGCTGGAAATTCGGGAAGGAGGTGACAAAGCCGACTTGAAGCGTTCCTTCGATGACCGTCATGATTTCGGTTCCTCGGGGATGGTAGTGAGGAGGAATCAGACCATAAGGCGCAAAATCTAATCTTGCAAGTGAGACACCAAGAGTGTTCAGGCCTGGAATTTGTTGTACAAACACTGGTGTCACTGCGGAGCCTTGAGGGTTGGATGTGTTGCCTGGCATGTCCAGGCCGTGAAAGGTGAAATCATCAGCGGAGACGACTTGTGGATTTTTGCAGACAAATCCATTCACAAGCACTGAAATTAAGAAGAAGAGGCATTGAATTAATTTATCAGAATAGTGATAAACAGACAGTCCAGACCTGCAGAAAAAAGCTATATACGTAAAACTTTGCGTGTGCATGTATGCATGTATTCACGTATTTATATGATAAGTACCATTGGAGTTGAAGTCTGCAACGCAGAAGTCCTGGAGAGGACTTGGATCTGAAGCAAGGGAATGAGAGAAAGCCAAGGCTAAGAGAGGAAGAAGAAGAACATAAGAAGCAGCCATCTTCTTTTGTTAATTTCTCTACAATGCTTAATTAATTTGACTTCTTTAGCTTAATTTGATCTTCAATGGGGTAATGAAGGATCTATATATAGAACTGGGAGTTTGAAGGAGTCATATGTATATGCATGCATGTTTGAGAAGATGAAAAGGTCTACGAGGTTTGGTGATGCTTGCGTTCTTTCTTAACCATCAGCTTAGCCAGGATCCATCCCAAGTTCTGAGAGAAAGGAAGGCTTAGATGATGCCTCGTTCCTAAGCTAAAGACTCATTCCTTCAGTGAAGTTGGTGTTGAAATTTGTTTCCTAATGGATTAGATCTTATATATTTTTTGACAAATCGTCAATGTATTAAACTTGTCTGATTGGACATGTTCAATAATGAGTCATGTTCATGCATATATATAAATCCTTCATTTATTAACAATATCGTAACAATCTCAACTGTAAAAACCTAACATATATGTGTATATGAATTTCCTATATATTGTCTTATATATTTTCCAATTGACTGGTTCGTCTATATATTTAATTATGGCTGACCAAATGTATTAAAATGATATTTTCAGTATCGACCAAAGGATCCTTTCAAAGTAAGAGGGCGCGAGTTATAAATTAAACTTATCATGTGATTTTCATATAAGTATAATAATTTGCTTCTTTCTTAGTTTTCTTTCTTGTCCATCTGGATGATCTTTGCCTTATATGACTAAATCTCCATCTAAATTAGCAAACTTTAGATTAATGCTCATGATGTCATTTAGAAATAATATAGCTTTTTATTTCTAACCAACTTCAGTAAATGGATGTGAATAATGAAAGAAATATTATTATATACATACAACAAGGTTCGTCTTAATTATTTTTTTTATTTTTTCAAAAAAAATGAAACAACCACTCTAAGAGGAGTGGAGATTCAAACCTTGCTTTAATTTGGGTGAACTTTCCCAAGGGTAATTAATTATTATTAATTGCAATGAGATAAATTCATATCGCAAACTTATGTTATAAGTAACAAGATATGATTCTTTCAAAACAGAGACGCTGATGGATTTAAATTAATTATAGATTAGGATCAATGAATACACACCATATAAAATTAAGGAAGAAGTTTTTTTAAAATGATGACCGAAATAATTTTTTGTTGGTAAAAGTTCCAATTTTACCATTTTTAAGTATTTTTTACATATTATTTTGAAAATAAAAGCAATTTTTTGGCAAGTTGAAAATTTGCGAGGGATTTATATTCTTTTTTCAATATAACAATATAAAACAAAAACAAGTTATTTACTTTAGTATTATACTATTTAGATAGGTGTTCCCGTTTGGGGTTGAAAAATTTTTCCCTGTGATTTTCATGACTCGCTTTTATCTAATAAATTCTCTCTATTTTTTTAACAAAAGTGACAAGCCATTTACAAAAATTGTCAAATGGATAGATAATTGATGAACCAGTTAAGGTAATTTTAATGACCGGTATAAAAGTAAACTAACATGAGAGCAATAATGACGCCCAGCCGCATGTGTGCAAAATGATATATCGAAACCATAACTCCATAATAATAAATTTTTCTTATTCGGTAACTTTAGAAAAGTAAAAAATACTACTGCGTTGATATGACAATGCATAATATTTCTGTAGCATCGTTGCAACCAAAGATATTCAATATTCCGCCCAATCATTTACATCCACATGGTTAATTTTCCATTTCATTCATACCATTTTTTTAAGTTTAGATTTTTCCCAAATTAAAAAAAAAATCTCGTGCAAAAGGATGTGTTTGAGGTCCTTCACTATCGCTTGTAGCGTTGTACTTCTATAATATTAAAAGTCTATTCATATCTTTGAATTGAAAAGATAATAACAAAGGCTCACCTGCAAGATAAACTTTTCTTTGATGATTTATGTAGTTTATCCATTTAAAAAAAAAAATTAAACTTCCAATTTTTTATTTAGGAGAAACATACCACTATGTTATTGAAGGTATGATGAATAAATAAATTACTTGTTCAAACTATTGAAAAAGACAGCACCTTATATCGAACTTTGAAATATTAAAAAAAATGAACTTTGGAATTAAAACACAAGCAAATAATGATGAGAGGCTTTTATTTGTACCACAACAATCCGGACAAATAAACATATTTAATTAGCAAATACAAAAATCACAAATTAAGACATATGCATAAGGATCACAACAATATGAATCTCATAATTAGAAGAATGATAGCATCAGTCCACTAGAATTTAGCCTGCAGATAATCAATGATCTTCTTGTCCAATTGGAAGGCCTTGGCAAGAATAGCATCATTAATGGGTGGATTAGACCCAAAGACAGCATTAGGGACAAGCACCAGCCCAGGGTCTTGACTTCCTAACCCTGAAATGGCCACTGCTTTCTTGGCACAATAATTGAATTGGAAGTGAATGAGGCCCTTGGGGAAGACAAACACATCTCCTTTCTTCACAATCTTTGCAAACAACTTGAAATCGGGAGCGGAGGTGACAAAGCCGACATAAAGCTCGCCTTCGAGCACCGTCATGATCTCGGTGCCACGGGGATGATAATGAGGGACAATGAGACCATAAGGAGCGAAATCAAGTCTTGCCAGTGATACTCCAAGAGTGTTCAGCCCTGCAAGTTGTTGTACAAACACTGGTGTCACCGCTGACCCCTGAGGGTTGGATGTGTTCCCTGGTTTGTCGAGGCCATGAGCCGTGAAATCATTGGCGGTAACGAGCTTTGGGTTCTTGCAAACAAAGCCATTGACAAACACTGCAGCAAAGCAGAGTAATTCATGAATTCAAGATTAGATACAGTGTAAAAAAGCTACATCAAGAGTTGCATGCATGCATGCACATGCATGGATATGTAGTGATTAAATTAGTACGTAACGTATACCATTAGAGTTGAGGTCTGCCACACAAAAGTCTTGGAGAGGACTAGGGTCTGAAGCAAGTGAATGAGAGAAAGAGAGAGCTAAGAGAGCAAGAAGCAGGACATGGGAAGCCATCTTAATTAATTGATCAATGGAGATTGTGTGATATGCAGTTCATGAGAGGAAGGTCTATTTAAAGGGAGTGAAGTGTGATATATTAGGTGATGAAATGGTCTACAAGGTTTGGTATTTGACTTCTTTGCTTTCATATAGTTCTCCTCTTCCTATCATCTTCAAATGTTTATTATTTGTTATTATATTGTTTGCCTGAAACAAAGAAGGTAATGCAAAAGACTTATTCCAAGATAACCGGAAGGTCAGATATATTGGTTTCGTTTGGTGTTTTATTAAGGGAATGTTGTGATAGAATTTAATTGATGGGAAAGTGGTTGATATGATAGTAATTCATGGGAAAATGATATTAATTCCTTTGTTCGGTATGAATTGAAAATTTTGATTAAATTGATGGGAAAGCAATATTTCTGTGTTTGGTAATTATTATGAGAAATATGATATATGTGTCATGAATCGCAAGAAATGACTAACTTCGTCAATAAAAAATAACAAGAAATGACTAAGTGGAGCACTGAAAAATATAATAATTAAACAATATTAATAAATCATACCTTCCACAAAACAAAAAACGTAGTATGAATGGCTGTCAACCACAATCTTTAATCCCTCTTCTTTTAGTTCCCATCCATGCATGCAATCCATGATCATGAACTTGATCTAAGCCTGCCGGCCACACATAGTGTTTGTTTTCTTCTCTAATGCATTTGTTTGTTATAATTTAGCACCAGATTAAAAAAATATATCGTATATATTCAAGACTTGATCCATTCTCATATGATGACCAATATTACGTACACTCCATCAAGCTTAATTTTTCCTCACCATCTTAAGCAAGAAAATAAACAATTTAATTAACAAATGCACAATATATAATCTCATAACTTGACTATTTCTCTTCTTAAGCATTGTCTTATGTATTCTCTATATAAGCAAACCACATATCATCTGCAAGAGCGCAAACAAGGAAGCTTATAATTAACATGACCACTCATTATCTCCTCCTACTAACTCTTCTTTCAATGGCTAACTCTTTTGCCATGGCTTATGATTCAAGTCCTCTCCAAGACTTATGCGTTGCAGACAAGAACTCTCAATGTAATTATATTTTCTAATCATTCAGCTTGTTCATGATCAGCTAATTATATATTTAAACTTGTAATTTTCATGCTTGCAATATATATATATATGTCTTATTCATTCAGTGATCATAAATGGTCCTGTGTGCAAGAACCCGAAGCTCGTCGAAGCTGATGATTTCTCTTTCTCTGGCCTTGACATTGCCGGAAACACTAAGAACAGACTTGGCTCAAAGGTGACCTTACTGAATGCTGATCAGATAGCAGGTCTGAACACTCTAGGTGTATCAATGGCAAGAGTGGACTTAGATATTTATGGACTTAACCCGCCTCATACTCATCCAAGAGCTAGTGAGATATTTACTTTGTTGGAAGGGAAAGTATTTGCTGGTTTTATAACATCAAGCCCTGAGAACAAGCTCTTCTCTAAAACCCTAAACAAAGGTGACTCCTTTGTATTCCCTAAAGGACTCATTCACTTTGAGTTGAATATTGGGAAAACAAAGGCAGTTGGGATTGCAGCTCTTGCAAGTCAGAATCCAGGGTTTAATTCTGTTGCTGATGCAGTCTTTGGGTCTAATCCTGAGATATTTGATGATGTTCTTGCTAAGGCTTTTCAGTTGGACGAGAAGATTGTGGACTGGCTGCAGTCCCGGTTCTAGCTAGTTCCAAGCATGCATGCATGCATGCATGAAGGATTTGTGTTACTCCCACGTAAATAAATTAATAAGTGATCAAGTAGCTGTGGATGCATGGTCGGATTTATGTATACATGGCCTCATTTAAATTGAAGCGTTTAAAATTTCTTTGTATGTATGTGTATGTGTGTGCATATATGTATGCTTACATATCTTCATTGCAAGTTTGCAACCATAACAAAAATCATTAAATAAAAAGGTGCTAGAAAAGGGAAAAAAAGGCTTTGCAATGACAGTTTGTACTTTGAAGACGATGAAAAATATTGTTTTAATTAAAATGAGTGAATAAAAAATTAGTGAAATAAAAGTTGTGTCACACCGCATCATCACCAGGCCTCTAACCTTAAGAAAGTATGAAATGTAAATTGATCAAACTATTTTGTCTTTATGCCAATTGTGATGATAAAAACTTAAACTAATTAGCTTTAAAATATATAAACCAAAAATAAATTATGATTTTAAAAATAAATAAATAAATTGGAAAACACTTGAAGAAATTAATCATCGTAATAAAAAAATCTAAAGTGTTCAAATTAAGCACTCGCAAAATATTCATGATATTTAATCTGCAGTTAAATTAATTATAAGTGTTTTTATGATTTAAGTAGTATTCCATCAATCAGGAAAATACTCCATTATCAGCACAAACGAAGCTATATATGATACCGGAATTGCCATCATACCATTTTTATTTCAAATAAATAAGTGAATAAATAGTTTAATAAATAAAATAGAGGCTTTAAAAAAAAATAATAAAGACCTCTACCCACCATCACATGAGAAAGTTTGTAGCTCTTTCTCACTCGTGGAATAAACTCCCTTTAACAACATTGATTGAGATAATCAATGACTATCAAAAAAAAAAAAAAAAAAAAAAAGAAAGAAAAAAAAACCTCTACTTTATGACCACAAAAACAACCTATGATCATCTATGCGTCGATCTATTTATTTGTTGATGATGGTGAAGAGAGCTGAAGAGCAGCCTAAAATAATGAGGATCACAAGGGATGCGTAACACTCCTTGGTGAGAATATCCAAAGTCTTGAGCAGCCATCTCAAGCAATTCCACCATTCTTGGATCTTTCAAGACCTCTACTTTCACTAAGATCCTTTCAGCATTGCACCCATCTCCTACTGCTCCGACAATCACCGGGACATACCCGTTCGGTGCTCGGACATCTCCGCTGGTGATCATCTTGATCATATCCTTATCCTTGTTCTTCCTCCAAAACATCCTCTTAATTTCCTATATATAAAATACTACTTGTTGCACGAGAGGATATGTATTATTATAATTAAATTCAAGTGGTTGGTTAATTTTTGTGTCTTTTGAAACGTTAGAAGACTCATGCTATACATTATATATATATGAACATGCATGAAAGGAGGGAATGAGGAAATAAGGAAATGAGGAAAGAGATGACGTATATGCATGCATGAAGAATAGTCTATATGTGTTTGCCAGTTCAACCCTCGTGCGTATTGCTATATATATTTGACCGTATATATATCTAATTCTGTTCCTGGTCTACCAACTTACATATATGTACCCATGGGAACCATGTTTCAGAAAAGTCAAACTCGGTCAAATTAAGGTGATTTTGGTCAGAGGTTGTATTTTGTTTTGCGTCAAATGATATCCTAATTAAAGTGCAATTTGTTTTTCCAGTAATGTGAAAACATGCATGCTATGTAATAATTTAAAAGATTACTGCATTTGGATTATTAAGTGATATGGTGATTATGAATTTCGGAATATTACTAAGAAATTTGATAATCTCACTGTTACTAAAAATAGATGGTTATATTGAATTATTAAGTGAATGGCAACCTTAGAATTTTTTTGGATAAATATAATTTATTTTTAAAAAAATTCCTTTATCTTATTTTTCCTTTCTCGATCTTCTTACATTTTTCCTAAAATATCTTCAACATCAAAAAAATTAATTTTTTGTTATTTTTCATGTAATAAATTTATTTTATTTAATTTTAATTTTAAATTTGCTCCAAATTCATATATAAAGATATTTTGATAAAATGTGAAAAATAAACTTTTAGTATTATAATTTAATTATTTTGATACCAAATTGTATTATATATTAAATTTAAATTTATGTAGATAAACAAATATTTTAAAAAATATGTATCATTAATATGTTAACAATTGTGCCAATCAAACATGATTATCATAAATTATCATAATATTTTTAAATATATAATATTTTCAACTTGATTATTATGGTAATCTCTTTATCACTGTAATATATAATTGCGAGGAAACAAACTCTCCAAATGTGACATATTTGAGAGGAAAAGAACCACCGATTTTCTTGGTCTTTGATAAAAATGAGAATGTTGTGATGTATTATGTCTGTTATTGGTTAGCCTTGTTTCCTTGGGAACTTTCCATGATTTTGCCATCTTTTCCAATGTGAACGTGCTAATAATTCATTATTTTATTTATTTATTAAAAACTTTTATGATTATTGAACATGTCAAACGAAGGGGAAATACAGCAAACATGCTACAAGAAATTAAATATCAAATACATGTTGATTAACATTTCCTGCATGCATGATATAGCTAGATCGAAAGGGGCCGGCCGGTAAACTCAAGTTTATATATTAAACCAATGGTTCTTAAATTAATTAACACAAAATAATTGATTATTTAAAATTTAACTTTTATAATATTATTATATGTGGGTATATATATATGTGCCTTTTGCTATGACATGTGGTAGAGGTGGGCACCGGTGGTTTTTCTTCTTTTTTTTTTTTAATTTTTAAATATATGTTATTATTAAATTCAAAACATTAGCATATTGAATGTCAAAAGCAGAGATTGGACTTTGATCAATTAAGAAACAAACACTCTGACCAACCCAATCATCTTACTTTTGTTATGATATTAATAAAAACAAATGAATAAAAAAACCCATAAATTAGGTTTTTAAAAAACAATAAAAATAAAAATAACTAAAAATGATTCCTAATAAACTAAAATAATTTTACATAATTCACATAAATTTAAAAAACGAATTGCAAATAATTTATTTGCATTGGATCAGAGTTTCCACCCTTTTATTCGTTGGCATCATATTATAATATTATTATATTAAAAATTGAATAAAAAACAAAAAAAATAATATGTCATTAAATGTAAAATTAAATTTAACCACTGCTAAAGAATTATAAAAAAATGTATAGTAAAAAAAATTAATATGTAAAATATCACTATATAAAAAATTAATAAAATTAAACAAAGATAAAGAAATATACCAAAAATTTAAAATAAGAATAATAATTAAATAAATAAAACTGACATAAAATACAAAATTAAAATATCAAATATTGTTTAAAATATTGGAAATTGAAAAACAAAAAGTAAAAAACACTAAATGAAAATTTGAGAAAAATAAAAAAAATGAGATTATCCTAAGGATTTATAGCAAACAAATAAAAAAATAAAAAGTTGGAGCACAAACAAAATAAATAAAGTAACACTAATATAAAATAAAAATAATTAAACAATACAATTATATGAAATATTAAAGGGTAAACAAAATCGCTAAAATAATACCAAATACAAAATAAAAAATAAACAAGGCTATTGTGCCAAGTTTTATGTAAAACAAGTAAAGTAAAAGTAAAATATTTAAAGTATCACGAAATGTAAAATTAACAAAATCAAATATGGTGAGTAAATTTTTTGATAGGGCACCCAACTTTGGACAATTATCAAAAAAGTGTCCAAACTTTAATTTGAATAAAAAATGTTACCCATTTTTAATTGTTTTTCACCGGGAGGGTACCCGTGGAATTCCGGCAACTAACTGGTGATGTGGACGTCGGAATTCCACCATCAGCGCTGACATGACATCCTCCACCGATGACTAGCCGCTTTATGTCATTTGAGTCCGCCATGTCAGCAATACATTTCCACGTCAGCAATTTCCTCCATGGCAGCCTCCACAATAACCTAGCCAATTAACACTTGTCTCAAAAAAGATGGGATGATGTGGAAAGGTATTGCTGACGTGGCGGACTCAAATGACGTGGAGCGGCTAGTCATCGGTGGAGGCTGCCATGTCAGCGCTGATGGTGGAATTCCGGCGTCCACGTCACCAGTTAGTTGCTGGAATTCCACGGGTACCCTCCCGGTGAAAGACAATTAAAGATGGGTAATCTTTTTTATTCAAATTGAAGTTGTGACACTTTTTTGATAATTGTCCAAAGTTGGGTAGCCTACTAAAAAATTTTAAAGAAATATAACTATATAAGAAAATTAAAAACTTAAATATTATAATAACAATTAAAATAATTAAAATATCACTCACTAAATGTATGATTTAAAAAACTTCAACAACAGTAACAAATATAGATAAACTAAAAAAAACAAATAAAATAAATAAACTTCCATCAATTTATTTGGCTACAATTAAAATCATTCAATATAATTACTAATAAAATTATCTAACAAACTTATAAATAATAATAACAATTAATAGCAAACAAATATATAATTTAAATTTAGAACTAAAATTATTTGATTCGAGGTTAGAAGAATTATAGGGTTTTGAGTTTGTGATTAAAGAAAACAAATCTAATGCTTAGAAGCTTGGACTAATAGAATTGGAGTGTTTCATTTGAAAAAGATTAATGTATGTATCTATAGGAAGGTGCACATATAAATTAAGAAAATTAAAAGAAAAAATCCAACTATTATATTAATGCCAGTTATATGCGAGATGATTGGGCTTTACTTGAGTTACAAGAAAGGTTGCATATTCAAATGAAAACATAAAACTAACATCAAAAGAATATATATATATATATATAAGCCAACACTAGCTTTTGCCCATTAATCTCCATTTTAATTAATCAATGTGTCCAATTCTTATTTTTTTGATTGTTTGATACTACAACGAATCATTCCCGTCTTGTTCACTCATGATTAACTCACGAGCAAAGCCGATGTATATATTGGAGGCCCATAAATAGAGCCTATCATATTTCAAAACATTCCAAATAACTTTAGTCCCGCATTGCCTATTAAGAAAACTTTTAGTCACATTATATATGATACAATTCCTAAGCCTACAACTATTGTCTTGGGATCATGCTCTTTTACGCGCGCAGTTGCAGGGGGTGCAAATTTCAGTGTTTAGATCCGGAATTTAGCTTGAAAATTTTGAACTCACGTAGGCGCATGATGCGGACACGAATGTACCAGATTTATTGGAGCAGTCACGCAATTGTTTTTTTATCTTTTTTACCCTTTCATCTAGTTAGGGTTTTTTGCTCATGTTGGGTTCGCCAAGTCTTTCTGCGAACGGTTTCCGTGCTTCTTAACTTTGCTGCTTTTCGGTTCGCCGTGACCTTTCCTTCGCGTCTATCTGCTCGCCATTTAAGGAACCATGAACCCGTCTGTCATTGATAGCGATTCAACTTCTTCTCTTCTTCCTTCTTCTTTCCCTAAGAAACTCTGAGCACTCATTGATCATCTGTTCTCGTGTGCGACCAGAGAATCGGACTGTTGTATCCTGGGAGAACAATACCTGCATCCTGTGCACTGAAATAATAAGGCAAAATTGTTCTTAAGGTCAGTGCCAACAATCACATTTAGTAACTAAACAATTTCAAAATTGTTATACAGTATCTTATATATTGATCTTATAAAATTTTGAGTGGTTTGCCAATTATTTTCAATAAAATGTTATTGTCAACTTTAAAATAAGTTGTTGTATTGCATGTTCAAAGTACACATGTACATGCTTGTAGGTTTTTTTAGTTAAAGTGAATAAATTATAATTTTATTAATAAAAAAATATTGTTATATGATCAACAAAATAGAATAGCATAAAGTCAGTAAAGAATCATGAATTAACCTTAGATATATAAAATTGATGTTTTTTTTTAAAGAAATAAATAAACTACATGCATTATAAGTAAATTGTTTATGTAATTCACTACACGGTATGTTACTATTTTGAATTTTTTATAAAATTTTGCCAATACAGTGGATGTAGCACTCTAAAATAGCATATGGTTTTAAATAAATATTATTTTGTTGATGTGGTAATACGAGTAGGATATTCGTATATAGTAACACAGTTGCCTTTGGTATATATATATCACATTAAAATGATGCAATAAAATATTCTCTCCGTCTTATTAATTATAAATCTCCGTCTCTAGAAATTTTTTATAGTCCAAATTATTTATCTATCTAATTAATTAAAAATTTTTATTATTTACCAATAAAATAAAAATGGATTATATATGTATTGAAGATTGATGGAGTTCATTAATTTTTCTCATTAATATTAAATCCAAACCACATGTTTTCACTGAGGATGATTGTTGTAGTTCATTTAATAATATACCTTGAGTTAAAATCCTAAAAAATTAATAATATTTTAGCAGTGATATATCATATCTCAGAAGTAACGTTTCTCTAGATGATAACAAAAAAATTTTATCATCTCAAGTTAAATTTTTTTCATTATAAAATAGTAATAATAGATTTTCAATATAGATTCGGGGTTACTACTATAAAGTTTTATGTTTTCTTATAAAAATCCATTGTTGGATGATCGATCTCCAATAATATGTGATTTATTTATACTAAAAAAAAAAGGGTGTTAAGTACTGGTCCACATAAGAAAATCAGCATTCAGATCAAGTTGAGCTGATGTGATAACCACTCTCTCCCTATGATTTTGGATTCAATTCAACCATTGTTTTTAGTAAAGGGATTAATTAAGCATGAGATTTGGGATTTAATATTTCTGTGAACTTACTAGATTTATATCCTGCATGTGAGAACACACGTGGCAAGTCCTAACGCGTTGATATTACGTATATCATAGCATGAACAGCGGCGAGATCCCAGGGAATAAGAGAATATTGACATATTTTTCTACGTGCAGGCCTTAAACTTCAATTTCAAATAATTAATTGTCGGAGATATTATATATGTCCATTTTTTTTTTTCTTTTGAAAAATATTATATGCATATTATTATTATTATTATTATTATTATTCTGAAGTGAATATGCCCATTTTTTCTTTTTGGAAAATATTATATTCATTTAATTATTATTATTATTATTATTTTCAATAAAAATGAATAAACCATTACTTAATTTGTTAAAAAAAAGCAGAAATTTATAAATTCATTGTTTAAACTTTAACGTAACATAAAAAAATATATAGAAAAAATTGATAAGTTAATTCAAATATTCACACGAATAACGGTTAAAATAAATACTTTAATTGCACATTAAATCAGTTATAAATGACTTACAAGAGCAACAAGAGAGAAGGAAAGAAAGAGAAAGAGAGAGAGAGAGAGAGAGAAGCAGGGGGAATTAAGAATGGGTGCGGTATACCAACAAGATCAAGGTCACAAACAATGGAAGAACATTGGCAAAAAGCTCATTCTTGGTGCAATCTATGCTCTTCTTCCCTTAGTTCTTATCCACTCCTTCTTCACAAAATCAATCCCTACACAACATCAAGATCTAATCTCTTCCTCACCAGGTAATTAATTAACATTAAACAAAAATCTTGCATCTTTCTTTCCCTATATATGTATATATATTGCTGTACTAGCTAGTTTCATTTGTTTTCTCTGAAGAAATCACAGTTGTAGATAAAAACAAGGAATGGAGAGGAGATCAAGTAGTAAAAAAAGACTGTGATTACACTAATGGAGTTTGGGTTGAAAGCACACAAGGGCCTAAATACAACAACCACTACATCAGTTTTTATTTTTAGAACCTGTTTGGTAGAGGGGTTTTAAAAAACCCCCTCTATAATGGTTAAAATTGTTTTTCTTCTAAATATTAGAGCCGGTTAAAAAAAACCCTTCTAATTTAAATTAATAAAAAAATTAAATGTCTCTCTCTCCATCCACTCACTCACACCCTAGGACCCTCTCTCTCTCTCGTTTCCCTGAAAGCGAGTTCCATCCGCCGCCGCTCGCTCTCGTTTCTCTTTCATCCGCCGCCGCTCCACCGCCGCTCCGTCGCAACTCTCTCTCGTTTCTTTTTTCTTCTTCTTTTTCTTGCTTTTTTTTTTGTGGTATGGCAAGTTAGGTGTATGAGAAAGAAGTAGCCATATTACGAAGAAGCCACGCGTATGAGAAAGAAGTGGATGAGAACGAGATAAGAGACACACTCTCAACTCTTTTGGCGCTAAGAGGATAACGAGAGATTCTCTCCGACGACGATGGCGGCTCTCCAAACCCCTCCAGCAATCCAAAGGTCTCTCTTCTTCAACCCCACTTGCTCCTCTTCTTCTCAGCACCACCAGGTTGTTTTCCAGTTTGTTCAATTTGGATTCAATGCTTTGTTTTTGGAGGCATTTGTGTGATTGAACGATTTGCTGCCGTTTTTTATTGTCAGAATTTAGTGTTTAGGGGAAGGAAGGGCTTCCAGTTTCATGTTAGGGCAGAGGCTTCTCCTCCTGCCCAGCAAGGTATGAGCTTGTTTGGTGTTCTTGCCCTGAATTGCCTTTATGATTGTTAGATGCTTCTTGTTTTAGGGTTGGTAACAGATGAAATTATTCATATATAACATCATTTGGATAAACACAAGGAATTCCAAATATTGAATCTTTGTTTGTAGGATGGTGTTGTTCAATGCTTGTTTTGCTGTGGCAATTCCCATAGTGATTCTGTGTTTAATGTGTGTTGGAATTGTTTAATTTGAAAAGATTGGCATTTCATTTTGAAGTTCAAGTTGAATTATAGAAATTGCCTCATTATTAATGTCTTGTTATGTGACTTGCTAAACAAAGTGGCTCAGCAGAACTAGTGTTCTTTTTGTTTTTTGGTTTTCCTTTCACTTATGGTTAAGTTAGTGTTTACCTCTTTTCATTGTTCTTTTTTGCATGTGTGTGGCTGATAGAAGAACTCATTCTAGAGTAATTCAAACCACAGAAAAACAAGGCCAGGATCACGCTCTGCTACATTTGAATACTGAGAAACAAACCTCAAAACTCTTGCAGATGAAATTGTTCATGGTTCAGATTTTTTTCATTTGCTGGTATTATCATAAAAATGAACATGGGAATAGGCTTTGCAAAATGATGACTTCTATTACAATCATAGGAAAATTCTAAATTATATAGTTTTTCAATGGTTGAGTAAATAATGTCAGTTTAACCTTCAATTAGTATATTATTCATGTTTCCTTTTGTTCAAAAACTTCCCGTGCCATTCATGGTTGCACCAATTTGATTTTAATTGTTTTAGCTGACTAGTTTTAACCACACATTACTTTGTTCTACTGCAGATAGATCAGGGAGGCGCCAAATTCTTGTAGCAGGAGTGATTACCTCTTCAATATCGGTGTTTCTACGTGAATCTGCATCATGTGAGTGTTCATAGTTTGAAATCCATAGTGTTCATAGTTTTAACCATGATGTTTTATATGATGAAGATTCTTGGTGATAACCATTTGTATATATTTTACAAACATGGTTCGAATATATTTAATGGTTGTCTTACATGATGTTTTACATGCATTTCTTCAGAAAATCACTCATAATATGCATTGAGGTCAGTGGTGCATTGTCTGGCCATAATAACTAATGTGCCTGTAGATGTTGATTGTTATATCAACTGTATAAAGAACCAAAAGTCAACCTTCCCTCCCATTTTACAGATACGGAAGCTTATTGAATTGCTGAAGCATAACAGAATTCATGTAATTCTTTATTATGTTCTTCCTGCTTATGAAATCCTATAAGAATTTTGATTTGATATTGTACACAATGTGCTGCAGCAATTTTGCAGAGTCTGTGGAGTCTTTCATTAGCCATTCTGGATATTTACGCACTCCTTGTGAAGCGCTGTTTGAGGAATCCACAAGTTGTCTGCTTGTTTGCTATTGGAGATTGGGTAAGGAAATTGCGGAGTGTGTGCATGGTTGCTATTTAGATAAATCAGCCTTTGTGGGTAACTATTCTTATGTTTTCCTCTTTGATGCAGATCACATCCTCACTTACATTTGCAGCAGCTTGTGCATGTGCAGGCATCACTGTTTTAATTGGTAATGACAGAAGTTGTGGCTCAGACATGTAAGAAACTACGAAGGCTTAGAATAGAACGCGGGGAGGATGAACAAGGACTGGAGGATGAGCACGGTATGGTTTCACACAGGGGGCTTTCTACCGTTGCCCAAGGATGTTTGGAATTGGAATGCCTGGCTGTTTATGTGTCCGGCTTGTCTTGCTTGAGAGGGAAGAAAGAATCACGGAGCTGCCCCTTGACAATGGTGGTGTCCGAGCTCTGCTGAGGGGATGCACCAAGCTCAGGAGATTCGCACTGTACCTCATACAGTAATTCCTCTTTATCCACCTCCAACATGAGCTCACCCTGCTCCTAGTGGAAATTTTCTTGTCATTAGGTTCATTGAAGTTTTCTTGTTTCTTGCTATGTGCTGGGCGTGATAAATTTGTGCATGTCTTTGTATCATTTCAGAATCGTCGGGACCTGTCCTGTAAAAATCAATTTTCTCAGTAATTAATGACATTTCTAGGATTTGCTTCTCTTTTTAAATGTGTGTGTGTTGTGTGCTTGTGTTTTAAGAAATGGGATACATGATTAAGCATGCATACATGGATGTGTATTGAAATATAATTTTTAATTTTTAATTTTTTTTAATTGTGTTAGAGGCGGTTATAACCGCTTATAAGTTATAGAGACGGTTATATACGCCTCTAGCTAATAATTTTTAATTTTCAAATTATTAGCTATAGAGGCGGTTATAACCGCCTCTACCACTTATAAGTTATAGAGGCGGTTATAACCACCTCTATAGTTAATAATTTTTAAGTTTCACTAATTGTTTTAGAGGCGGTTATAACCGCCTCTACAGTTTATAAATTCTAGAGGCGGTTATAACCGCCTCTAAAACAATGACAAGAGAATGAAACATTATTAGCTATAGAGGCGGTTATAACCGCCTCTATAACTTAACATTTTCGAGACGGTCATAACCGCCTCTAAATTTGGAATAAAAAACCGTCTACATATTTAAAGTTTACCCCGACGGTTGTTAAAAACCGGCTCTAAAGTGTAGAGCCGGCTTGATACGAGGCGGGTTAGAGGCGGTTCAAAAAACCAACACTAAAGCTATAGAGGCGGTTAAAACCGCCTCTGTAGATTTTGAAAACCGCCTCTAAATCCCTTTTGTGGTGTAGTGAACACAAGCTGCAAGACGATCAGAACCGGCCAGAACTGCCTCGGCAATGGTCGGCAGGACACCGGTTACCTCTACTGGAGATGGAAGCCCAAACAATGTGAGATCCATCATTTTGATCCATTCTTGTTTCTTAAACTCATTGAAAATAGACACCTAGCTTTCATTGGTGACTCCATGGCAAGGAACCAACTTGAGTCACTACTTTGTCTATTAACCACAGTATCAACTCCAATACTGAAATACCAATATGGGGAGGATAACAGGTTTAGAAGATGGACTTTTGGTCCTCCTTACAATGTTACCATCTCTATCTACTGGTCTCCTTTCCTTGTAAAGGCTATAGACACAACACAAGGTCAGAACAAAGTGCATATAGACACCATTGATGAGAAATGGGGTGCAGAGATTAACTCAATGGATATGATAGTGTTCTCTATGGGACACTGGTTTAACAAACCATCAATCTACTATGAAGGTGATAGAGTAATAGGTTGCCATGACTGTGGAGAAAACTCGAGCTTCACCGACATCGGTATCTTCAACATGATGAGGAAGGTGACCAAGACTGCAATGAGTGAAGTTGGTAGAAGAGTGGAAGGAGATAAAGAGATGTTTGTTGGGGTGGTGAGCTTCTCACCAGGTCATTTTGAAGGTGCATGGGATAAGGCTGGGGCTTGTCCTAAGGTGAGACCATATGGAGAGGGGGAGAAGGAGGTAGGGTATGTGGAGAGGGAGATGAGGAAGGTGGTGGTGGAGGAGGTGGAGGTGGCTGCAAAGGTGGCGGAGGAGAGTGGGATGAAGAGGTTTAAAGTTGAGGTTTTGGACGTGACCAAGTTGGCAGATATGAGGCCTGATGGCCATCCGAGCCATTATATACACCCTTATGTTATGGCTAAGGGATATAATGGACCCTTTCATAATGACTGTTTGCATTGGTGCTTGCCTGGTCCGATTGATACTTGGAATGAGATTTTGTTGGAGTTGATCAAGAGATGGGAATTTGAAGCAGTGAAGAATATTGTTGTTTCATGAGGTATATATATATATGTATGTTTGTACGTATGAGTAAAATATTGTTCTTTTGGTAATAAATGAAAGTTTAATTAGAGTGATTAATGATTAGAGTAATTAATGATTCCTGGTCGAAACTAAAAATGATACGCCACTGTGATAATAGCTTGATGGTTAAAACACTTGACTTCCAATGCATAGTGGAAGCTTAATAACAAAAAGCATGTGCATTTGAGATAATTTCTTAAAAAAAACTGTTAAATTTTTTTTTATATGATCAGTTAAAAGTATTTATTTTAAACAAATTCTCAATGATTTTTTTCCTTCCATTTATCAAAATTTTATCAAAAACAATGTTTCGTTATTGGATGAAACCAAATGATTATATAATTAAGAAAGTATAAAGATTTTGATTGAGATGAAGCGGTTCAGTATTAACGTATATATTGACACACATTAGGAATATATATATGATTCTAATTGTAGGTGTGGCAAAATAAAGAAATGAGTTAAAATTTTAAAGTTAATCATCCCCATAATCAGTGGAAAAGAGAAAATTCAAAACTTAAAAAGAATTGATGATGTTGCCATCAAAGTGTAAAATTAACTTTAATACATGTGTCAAGCAAATTAAAGCAAGGCGTGAAATGCAAGTAACGTGTGTTTTTGCAATCAATGGTGGATGTGTTAGCGCAAGACAGAGCCCGTCTTTCAATAGTTTGGGACCCAAACCATCATAGCAAGTTATAACCCCTTTCACACTTCAATTAGTTCAGGGATGCCGAATTAAGGTTATTATCTTCATAAAATAAAAAGAATTAATATAGTTAATCAATTAATCAACCATTGAAGAAGTTAGTCTTTGTTCACTAAAATTTAATTTGGTTATATATATGACCATGTGGCTTACCTGCACTTTTTCTGGTTGTTACGCGCGCAGAAACAATAGCACTATCAGACAGACAGCTTGTTCACATGCCAATGTTAGAAAATATATATGCTGTTGACTTGGCGATTGCTGATAATTGGAGAGACAATTAATAAATATAGCAAGCCAGACATGCTTCATTCAAATATCATGCATATATATATTATTGATCACAATATAACATGTATATAAATTCCATCAGAGACAAAGAAAATCTTTATCAGACTTGACTGAATCCTCTCTTCAACCACCATCTTCCATATATATATATATTTGTCTTAATCCTATCATTAATATTATTATTAGGACCAGTGACATAAAAAAGAATACAAATTCATACTACATTACTCATAGAATCAAGAAGAAAACTTCAGAAGAGAAAGTGAAGGAGATAAAAAGTCATGCAGAAACCACCTCTCAATCTCCATCAAAGACTCCATTTCCTCAACAAGAAACACATATTCCTTGCAATGTATCTTCTTCTCCTCTTGGCTCTCATCCAACTCCACCACCAACATAAGAAGTCTTTGATCTCTCATGAAGGTAAATACATGTGTATCAAATTTCTTTCCGTTTTCCCTTCAATATTTATTTAATTTTTCTTTTCATGTTTCTGAATGACAGTAGTGAGAATAAAAGTAGAAGATGGCAGCGCTGGAAGAGCAAATATCAAGTGTGACTTCTCTAAAGGAAAGTGGATAAGAAACAAAGCTAAATCAACGTACAACGGAACAAGTTGTACGACAATCAAGAAAGGCCAGAACTGCATCGAGAATGGCCGGCCGGACACCGGCTACCTCCACTGGCGGTGGCAGCCGGCGGCGTGTGACCTCCACCCATTCCAGCCTTCCTTATTCCTAACTTTAATCCAGAACAAACACTTAACCTTCGTTGGTGATTCCTTAGCAAGAAACCAACTAGAGTCTCTCATGTGTCTCTCCTCTCCACGGTGTCACTACCGGAGCTTATATACAGTTCCGGCGATGATAACAAGTTCAGGCGATGGGCTTTTCCATCTCACAATGCCACCGTCTCCATCTTCTGGTCACCTCTGCTGGTAAAACATGTAGAAAAAGAGCCCTCTTTAGGAAAGAACCATAACAAACTCTATATGGATTCAGTGGACGAGAGATGGGCTAGAGAACTGGTTCAAATGGATATTGTAGTGTTCTCCACCGGTCACTGGTTTCTCCTTCCGGCCATCTACTATGACAGCGCCCGCGGGGATGTTCTTGGCTGCCATTACTGCCCGGAATTCAACTACACTGAGATTGGCTTCTTTGGCATATTCAAAAAGTCATTAAGGATTGCATTGAATGAAGTTAAAAGAAGAAGAAGAAGAAGACGAAGGTCGTCAGAGAAGCTGGTAGTGTTGACGACGTTCTCACCGGCCCATTTTGAAGGAGAGTGGAACAGGGCCGGAGCTTGCTCAAAGATGGAGCCTTTTAAGGAAGGAGAGAAGAAGATGGAGTACATGGATGGGGAGATGAGGAGGATTGGAGTGGAAGAGGTGAGAAGGGGGAATGATGATGAGGAGGAGAAGGAGAAGAATGGAAGGGTGAAGTATGAGGTTGTGGATGTGACTGAGTTGGCTCTGATGAGAGGTGATGGACATCCAGGGGTTTATATGAATCCATTTCCATATGCTCAAGGTTACAAGAAAACATTGCAGAATGATTGTGAGCATTGGTGTTTGCCTGGTCCTGTTGATACTTGGAATGAGATCTTGTTGGAGATTATCAAGAGTTGGAACTGATGTGAGATTTGTGAATTTTTGTTTTTTCTTCTCTCTTTTAATCCTTTCTCTTTTAAATTAAGATTGTTGGATAGAAGGGTGACTTCTCTTGTTTCTTTTTATGTACACTGAGTTGTGAGGAAAATTTAAAAACAACTCTTTTATCATAGGAATGGTTTTGTTATGAATTTTTGTATTAGAATCTCATAAATAAGTTTAAAAATAAGAAGTAAAATAATTTATATAGCATAAGTTGCTAATGACAACCATAGTCATATAGATAAAGTAAAGATTTTAAAGATAAAAATGAAATATAGAATGAGATTGGATATCTGTCATAAATACAAAAAGATAAAAAAAATTTCTAAATTTTATAAAAATCAAGAAAATTAAAATCAGAACAATTTTTTTTTTAAAATTAATTGTACATGCATTATTTAAATACTTTTTAATTTGGCCCATGCACAACAATGCTGGATCGAAGGAGGCCCAACATATGAAATTAGTGGGCCATATTGGATCCGGCCCGTCTATCTAATGGATGTTTATATGAACACTCCGCGAGTGGCGCGAGTCGGATCGAACGCTAGGGTTTAGAGAAACCCTAGCAGCTCTCTTCTCTTTCTTGCTGCCAAATCCTTCGAGCAACGATCCGGGAGAATGGGCAGGAAGAACAAGAACCAGGTGATTCTCCCACCGGAGCTCCCGCCGGATATCCCCGAAGATGAATTCGAAGTCTCCGACGAGGACTTTGCTTTTGTTCAGGAGAACCCAGCCTACACTGGATTCCTCAGTAACCTTGACACCAAAGCCATTGACAAGTTCGTTGTTTTAATGCGATTTCACGTCTTTGGTTTTGTTGAATTTGATTTGATTACCGTCTTAATGCTGGGAGTTTGATCTTGAAGGCATGTTGTTCGGGTGGCGGATCACAAGGAGGATGAATTGGAGGCTCTGTACGAGAAGCGAAACCGGAAGAAGGCGCTTCGTGAGGCGAATGGGAAGGTTGCTGGGCTTCAAATAGATCGCGTGGATGCGCTTCCAATCAAGACATTGGATGGAGAGTTGCGTTATAGAACAGGTAGGCAATCGATCTCCGCGATAATGAATGCGATTAGCCTGAGTCTCAAATTGAATTCACTTTTTTTTTATATTGCAGTACTGGAATTTTATACAACTTTTTATTTCATTTAATGTCCATCATGGAATTATATGATTATATCTGGGGATTCTTGGTGATGAAATGCAGCTAAAGAGTTAGCTCCTGAAAGTATACCCCACGAAAAGGAATCTGGCAAAGATGATGATAATAAAAGTGTAACTAAGCTAACTAAAGCAGAGCGAAGGCAACTGCTGAAGAAGACTAAGAAAGAGGCCAAGAAGCAAGTAAAAGAGGAACTTAAAGTGTGTGATGCGAAAGGACCACTCCACTCAGAAGTCTTGGTACTAATTTGATTTTATTATTTGATCAAATGCATTGAATTTTAATTTCTCTAGCTTTTTGATAGCGAGGAGTTGTATATTTTATCTTTTCTGTCTAGGCAACTGTGGAGAAGGAGCTTTCAGCTGAAGAGCTGTTCACTAAAAAGAAGATTAGATTAGCTGAAGTTGGAATGTCACTACTTGAGAATCCTGAGTCAAATATCAAATCACTCAAGGAAATGCTACAGATTTGTGATGATGAAGACCCTAATATAGTTAAACTTGGCCTATTGTCGTTGCTGGCTGTTTTTAAAGATATAATTCCTGGGTACTTTCTGAGTTATCTTATGCTCGTCTTTTTGTGAAGTTCTTTCTGTAGTTTATCTTCGCACTTATTCGCGCATATTTTTCTTGAATTGAATGTGATCCCTTTTAGTTTGCAACAGATACCGCATCAGGTTACCAACTGAAAAGGAGATGCAGATGCCAGTATCGAAGGATGTGAAAAGGACTAGGTTTTATGAGTCTACACTTCTTCGTTCTTATAAGGTCCTATCTCATTCACAATGACTCTCTTTAGCTGATTTTCCATACAAGAATTAAAATAAAAGTGAATCTCATTCTTATAAGAATAGGGAGGCGGGGTGTCAAAGATTCATGTATGATACTTTTTTTTTGGTTAGTGTTTTCTGATTTCCTTCCATGGAATTGGTATAGCACTGAGATCTAGGATGGTTAGTTTGTTCCAGAACAAGTGGAATGCAATTTCATGTTGATTGCTTAAGTGATGTTATATGTGCATATAGAAATTCTATTACCTTAACAAAAGCCGTAAGACTCTTAAAATTTTATTTTGTGGCATATCCAAAATTCTGTTCATTATTACATTGAAGGGCAGCCTTGCTGCTTTACTAAGTCTTGAAACGTGAACTATTCTGTCCCCAGCAAGTTTTATTCTAAAAATTTGAATGCTGTCACACATGAAAGAAGAATGACCCATCTCTGATTTTATTTATGCATCAGACATACCTGCTAAAGTTGACAGACTTGGTAAAGCGGCCATCTTTTCAACATGTTGCTGTTCAGTGCATGTGCAGTTTGTTGGAAGCTGTACCACACTTCAACTTCCGTGAGAGCTTATTAGCTAGCGTTGTAAGCGATATAAGCTCCATGGATGATGTAGTAAGGTTCTTTTATGTTTGCATTAGATGTTGTCTTTCCTATAAAAATTGCCACAATATGTGGATAGTGACTCCTTTATGAATTTATTCTGTTTAGTGCAAATCTATCTTATTACATCTGTGGGCCTGCATTGTATGACTATAAGTTTTGATAGTTGCAACTTTGGTAAAGCCATACCATAAATTTGTTGTTGAATTTGAAGCTAACTGGTTTAAAAATGAGTGTACTTTTTTGACTGGAAGTCTTGGTTTGTGGGGTGTTTCTTAAATGTAGAATCTATATAATTTCTTAGTATATGCCAGGCCGTATTTAAGAACTGTTAATTTGTTGCTGGGGAATGCATTATTTTATGTTGTGAATTGACAAATACTTTGGAACACTCTTTCTGTGCAAATTATAATTAGGCCCTCTCTTACGTTTTGGTCTTGATTATTATTGAAATCATCCATTCAGTATACTGGGTTCATTAATGACAAAGAAACTATACATTCTTACTATTCCCTAGGATCATCAATATTTTCTCTGGCACATTCATCTCTTTTCAACAAGGAATGGATAAAGTATATGTGCCATGGGGAGCTTAGCACCTAACACAATAGATTGTCATTTGGTAGTGAGTTTTTGCTTTAATTAATTTTGGAATTATTAAGATGCTTCTTTGTCTACAGGAAAGTTTGCTGTGATGCCATCAGGGCACTTTTTGTCAATGAAGGAAAGCATGGTGGTGAGGCAACCCCTGAAGCTGTTAGATTGATTGCAAATCTTGTGAAGGTCCATGATTGCCAGCTTCATTCTGACACTATAGAGGTAGGCATCTTCTCTTCCTCAAATTGTGGTTGTCCTTTTCTTTTGGTTTTCTCTTGTTTTATTTCTATGAATCTTGCACTGTGTTTTTTTTAAGATTTACAGAATTCATTATTTTCAGGTTTTCCTCTCCCTTGTTTTTGATGAGGATCTTGGGAAGTTTGCGCATACTGAAGATAAAAAGCCTAAGCCGAGGAAGATGAAGGGAAGAGACAAAAACAAAGACTCAAATCAAGTTGTAGTCAATGAACATAAGAAAGCTAAGCAGGAACTGATGGCAAAGACAAGAGAAGAGGTTTCTTTAAAACATTGTTTCCACAACTGTGGCAGATATACTTTGGATTCAAGAATTTTAATGTTTTCTGTAGGTCATTGCAGATTTTAAAGCTGTATCATTTGTTCCTGATGCAAAAGAGCGGCTAAGGATGCAGACTGAAACCCTTTCTGCTGTCTTTGAGACATATTTTCGTGTTTTGAAGCGAAGTATTGAGACTTCTTCATTAAGGTGTGGGTTGTTCAAACAATATTGATATATTTGGGTACAAGTCAGCATAAATAAATTTCTAAGCTCCAAATTTGTTGGCACAACTGTGTTACTTTTTGTACTTTTGCATGATGGTTATAGGTTATCCTATTAGCAAATCATCTTCGGAACATGAGTACATATTGCCAGATTCTAAAATCTATAGTGCTTAATATCTAATATCAAAATAGGCTCAGATAATTATGCTGCTGAATAGTTCATGTTCATTGATTGTCAAAACCAGGCTTCACATTAGTGTTTTAGACTGAAGACTTTCTGAAACAGTTTGTTAAAAAAGCTTCCTCTGTGCAATTATTCGACTTGTCTTTACTATAATTGCATGATCATTCTGTCAAAGTCATTGTTTTGCTCTTGGAAAATTTAATGTCATGCTGCTGCTTATTGATGATCCCCAGTTTACTGATTTTTAAGGCTCTTTTGTTGTGTATTACTCCCTAATCTTTCTAAAATACATGTTTGTGCACCAATTTTTCTTCCTAATTTTAAAGAATAAAGGGAAAAAATTTATATAAAGCCATCTTTCTTTTTCTTCTTGTACTTTTGATGGTGGGATACTGGAAGATTTGCTCCATTTTAGTCACCTTTGCATATCATTGTCACAAGCTCTACTTGAAATAGCATGCCTTTTGATTTATTTTCTAATCTTGCTTTGCTATGTATGTTCATGGATCATTAACATGTGCTATACCTGAATGGTTACACTGACTGTATTTGGGGGAATGCTTTTTTCAATTCAGGGCTGAAAATAACATGTCCTTGTCATCCGGCGGTGCACATGAGGAACATCCATTGCTTGCTCCATGCTTGAATGGGCTAGGGAAGTTCTCTCATTTGATTGATTTGAACTTCATGGGTGATCTTATGGGGTGTCTCAAAAAGCTTTCTGGTTACAAGGACCACTATGATGGTTTCTCTCTGCAAAATTGTCTGTCTGTTTCAGAACGCCTCCAATGTTGCATAGTGGCATTTAGAGTAATGAGGAGTAATCTGGATGCACTGAATGTGGATCTACATGATTTTTTTGTTCAGCTGTATAATCTTCTCCTCGAGTATAGACCTGACAGGTATACACCCAAATTTTGATTTACTGGAATCACTTGATTGTAGTATATGTAAGCAAAGCCAGTTTTCTTCTATCAATGCTATTTTGTGTAGTTTTCATATTGAGCATCACTCTGGCTATTTTTTTTAATACTCAGTGTCTGGCATGTTTATTTTCTTCGGTAAGCATTTTCTTTATTCATTAGATAAATTTATGCTGCTTGTGCTAAAACAGAGACAATGGTGAAATCTTGGCTGAAGCTTTAAAAACATTGCTATGGGAAGGCAAACAGCATGATATGCAGAGAGCTGCTGCTTTCATTAAGCGCCTGGCAACATTTTCTTTGTGCTATGGATCCGCAGAGGCTATGGCAGGTAATCATGCTGCCTAAACTCATTATCTGGGTTCTTGTTGGATCATTATCATCACAGTTCTCCTTTTGCATTGAGTTGCTTTTGCCTCTGTTAGAAATTGGTGTACCTATTTGGGTAAAGTAAGCAGGTGAAGGCTGCCACTAATATCTTCTTTTCAACTTAACCATGCCATACCAAGTCATTTAAGCAACATGAAATTCTTGAGTATAACTCTGCTCAGAGTTTTGTAATTAATGCCATTCTGGCTAAATTTGACATTCAACAGATCTGCCAGTTGTTAGGTTGGCAGTAGGAATTCTCTAGGTCCCTTTTTTGAATAAGTCTGAGTTGAAACTATGTTAGCCTTGAGTCAAAAGGACTGTTGTATTGCATGCAAATATTTTTGCCTCAAATTCATTCATTAACTTATTTGCAGCCTTAATAACACTGAAGCATTTGCTCCAAAAGAACAGCAAGTGTCGGAATTTGTTGGAGAATGACGCTGGTGGTGGTTCACTTTCTGGTTTGGTCGTGGTAAGTAAAGACTTACACTTTGATTTTTACCCCTGCACATCTTTTATGCCCTCATCGAACTTCTTATGTCCAGAAATATCAAGCGGATGCCACGGATCCGAATCTGAGTGGGGCACTAGCATCTGTTCTGTGGGAACTTAGTCTACTGACGAAGCATTACCATCCCTCCATCTCATCCATGGCTGCAAGTGTTGCTAGCATGGCTAGCTTGGATGCCACACAAAGTCAGATCTTCCTCTCAACTGCCTCACCTTTGCAAGGCTTTGCGGACTTGTCAATTGAACGAGAATTGTTCAATTTCAAACCAGCTGGTATACCTGCATCCTTGAATCGGAAAAGGAAGAGGGGAAGGGATTTTCCTCTTATAGGCAAAAACCAAGTTGAGGATATGCATACTGCGGTGGATGAGGTAGAGGTGAAAAGGAAGTTGGAGGACCATTATACAGTTTTGAGAGACATTGCTGAAAATGAGATGCTGAGGGGGGAGCTGAATCACACGATAGCATCAATCCGGTTATATGAGGAGTACAAGCTGCATGAAAAACCAGTTGGCTCAAAAATCAGGAAAAAGAACAAAGGCAGGTAGCAGTTGTGATGCTGTATAAATGCTAGGCTCCTGACTCGTGTGTTAGAATTGTGATCTCAGAGGATTTTTCAGGATTCCTATTTGCCTATTGGTGATAAGTGGGCTTTACCTCATTCCCACAGAAGACATCAAGGTTTGAATTTTGCCGTCTTTGTACTCGCAAATGTCTTATGTTTTGCTGCTCTTGTATTTTTATACACTGGTTTATTTATTAGTTAAGTCAAAAAGAATTTTGTGAGTGGTCTTTTTAAATTTTATTGAGATACGAGGCTGCCTTGTGAACCTTACTGCACACGGCGGCTTCTCTTGAATGGAGATTTAAGTTTGAGTTAAGATAATTTAACATCTGATTTTGATGACTCCTTGGAGAGAACCTGTGTTGTTTTTCTCTTTGTTTTCTTCTCTTCTTTTTTTTTGGTGGGTGACAGGTCTGGCCTCTGAACTGCTGTTGGATCCTGCCTAGAATGACTTGGAATTGAAATAGAGCTTTACCTTCTTCAGGTCACCATGATGACAAACAAACAAAATTGTTTGGCTATAGAGCAAGAAGAAAAGGAACAAGATAGCAAGTGTCATGACTTAGCCCTCAAGGCAATTACAGATCTGAAGCAGTCTACATCACAGGGGATCCGAAGTACTCCTTCATGCTCGTAACCAAACTCCTGAGCAGCCATCTCAAGCAGGCCAATGAAGCAGGGATGCTTGAAGAGCTTGGTGTGCACCAGGAACCTCTCCATCTCCTTCCCAACAAGCACTGGTACGTAGCCTTTAGGTACTACATCCTTCCTTCCCATCTTCTTCCCTTAATTCAAGAACGATGACACTGAGGCTCTGATTTTTATAGTATGATCAATGCCTGGACGGGTTGACATTCGTAGTATAATATTGATCCTGATATTAATGGTTCATTCCAAATGCCAGCCTCACATGACTTCCCAAGCAGTGAAAGGTTGAATGAAACAGTAAGAGATCCTTTGAAAAAACACAAGGGTTGGAAATGTTTAGAGTGGGGTAGACTGACGTTGACCTTGCTCCTGGAGATGACCATAGAAATTGTTCTTGTGGTGTTGCTTGCAATTGGACCCACTCGTTCCGCCGTTGACATCCGTGTTTTCAATGAATTTGCAATGAATTCTGCGAATTGTTTGCAGATATATATAGTTTACATAATTTCATTGATAATAGTTCATTGATTAAAGATGATAACTTAATGATTACGCTTTTAACGAGTTCTGCCAATCAGCGTTCAGTGTAGAGGTGGTTGTTGTTGGTAGCTTTTCTGTGCATTATCATGTGTTTCTGATACTGCCTAGAGCACCATTATTTGGCGCAATCTCAGGGGGTGAGTTATTATTTTAGTGCCATGAAGAGTTCTATGGTACTCTCTAGCTCGTTTGGTTTACAATGTATTTTTTTTTATTATTTCCTTGTTATATTATTTAAGTGGAAGTTTTAATCGTTGGACTTCTTTTTTTCTTTTTCTGATCACATATGTATGCATATATGTGAACTTTTTGAGATCAGGAAGTTTCTCTTGCATATCTCTCGTCAATCAAGGTTAAGAACACGTCTTTATAATCCATGGTTACTGTCACGGCCTCAACCGATCATCTTCGGCCGTGCGGCACTTAGCATGCACCATAGCGACATGTCAGTCTTTTTTTCAAAAACAGTTAGTGAATTCTTGTTTGCAGTACAAAGCACAACGAAAATAATAAGAAACGAGCAAATCCAGAAAACATTCGCAGTACGAGAAACACGACACAAGAAACCCATTTTGAGAGAGAAAAGCACAAAACTCTCTTTGATTGAGAAATGTTTACAATCATGATCAAAACCAACACCAAGTGGCATTGTCTCCTCCCAAAGACTCATTAGATCCTATTACAAGAGTTACTTCAAATCCAAAGTTGATTGAGCTCCATGCCCAATACAGGTATGGCGTGAATTCCCTGACTTCACTTAGCTTACAGTGTCCTCTGACGCAACTGTAGCTTTAACCAGCCACCCTTGGTCACAGCGCGCAGCAGTACCGGTCACGCGTGGTAATACCGCGTGCCATCCTCGCCTCTGGCTCGGCAACGCTCCTTATCACGTGCCCACTTGCATATACCTGCGTAAAACCTTGTCAGATCCGGAATCAGCTCTCGGTCACCCGGCCTGATCAAGTGTCCCGCCCCGTCTAGACTTGCTAGAAATCCAACGCTCTACATGATGAATTCCTGCGACACTTGACTCTTGGTATGGGCGCGTCTGCCCCACGTGTTCATCGGTCACGCGTATGCCCACGGTCCAGCGCGCGCGCGCGCCTCACGGTCTTAGCCTATGATCATGCGGGATATTCCACCCGCCCTTGGTCCCGACACAACACACGCGTCGCGCTAACCGCACGCGCTACCAAATCCACGCACCTGTGCGCCCTCGTGGCTTGGCCTATGTGATACTGTATGTCCGCTGACTAAGTGTAAGGTCATCAACCCTTACAGTTACCATGGTACTCCGAAGCAATATTTTGTTTATAATTACAGGATTTGGTTCAGGGTTCATTTATGTACAATTTTATTTGTTATCTTTTAAAAAAAATTTGGTGGATGCATCGTAAATAGTAATGGCCTAATCTTTGGATGAAGGGGCCCATCATCTGATGTTATTGATAGATAACTTATTAAATACTTTTCTTGAAGCATAGCAAGGTGTAAAAGAAACTATTTATATCAACTCTATGTATATCAACTTGCATTTAATCTATCTTTTTTTTTTTTTTTTTTTGAAAAATTCAGCGAAAAGGATAAGCTTTGAATAATTATAAACTTAACCAGATTAAAATTACTTGATAATAGTTATTTATCAGAAGTGAAGGAAAAAAAGTTATTTTAATATGATTATCTGCCTCGATATGATTCTTCAGCCAAGATACATACCCCCAAAAAAACTTTTTTTTAAGAAAAGACTTTGACCTCTGTATATATAAAAAACAATGTTAAAAAACAATTTCATAATCTGCAAAAGTTTCGGACTAATATATTTAAATTCTTTGCCTTTTCAGAATTTCACCAATATATTTATATGGCTATTTTTGAGCCATCAGATCCAAAGATACAAATCTCGAGGCCACCTGCAATAGCAAATCCTATTGGGCCTTTTCAGTCCAGGTTGCTAGGATTTAGGGCCATTTAAATATTCTGGGCCGTTTCCCTTACTTTCGCGAATCGCGAAACGCGAAACGCGGGAAGTACTTTCCTCAGTTCCTGAATCCTGATCCATCAAATCGTTGGACTCCCCCGCCGGGGTCTGAAGGTCTCTCTCTCCTCTTTCGTCTCCTCATTGAGTTCGCGTTTGGGGTTAGGGGGATTCTTGTTGGGTTTTCACTTGATGCCAGCACCCATGGTGGAGAGGCGGAAGCCGCTCGTCCTCTACTCCAACCGAGTCATCCTCGACTCCCTCCTCAACGCCGCCAAATCCGTTGGCGGGGTATCGCCTGAATTGACGGTTAGAGCGTCGGATGATTACGACTTAGAGCCTGTGCGTTTGACTGCTGGGATTCTCCGGTTTGCTGATAATGGCTCCGCTGTAGAGTTCAACGAGGATTCCTTCTTGGTGGGCGTCTCTATTTCCACCTTGAAGAAATTGGCCGTAACATCTGGGTCTCTGGTAATTGGTTGTCTTCCTCCTATTTTCGTGAATTTGGTGTTTTTGGGTGAAAACTGGTTAATCTTGTTTGTTTGATTTCAATTGCTGTCTTATGTTCCTTGTGGGTGGTAACAATTGATGTTATGGATTCCGTATGAGTGTTAATACCTGTTATTCGGATGTGAATTATTACTTTGTAGGAAATCAGTGAATCTATTTACATAAGTGGATCAATCCATGAGTGGTGCTATACAGTTGTTTAGATGTTGAAGGATTCTGTTCAGTTCATAGGAAGAAACATAACAAATTTGTGAAACCTAGTTTAGCCTGCTGTTAAACATTTTGAATTTATTTTTTAATCAAGCATATGGATGGTGAAGTACCATAGCAGAATACCTCGGGAAATTTCAATTGCATATGATGTGTTTTGAGGAGATTTGGGCGACCAAAGAATGATACCTTGTAATGCTTATACTCTTGTTTCCACACAAGTTTTCGTGAATTTAAGGTTGACAATGATATTCAAGTTAACTGTGCAGTAGCCTTCAGTGCACCCTACATGATGTTTGCCATTTAAGTTTCTGCTTCAATACTTAAAATCTTGCATTCGTTATGTGTTTTGTGAAGACAACATGCATCTCAAATTAATTTTTCAGTAAGCTAAAATTTTTATAATTCTCTGTATGTTTTCAGTAAGCTTACATTAATTTTTCATAACCGTGTAACTTTTTCAGGTTATTGTCAAGAATCACAAGTTTAACATACAGAGAATTGTAAAAATTTTAGCTCTTGACCATCCAACATATTCAAAGTCCAAAGAATCCTCAGAACAGACGAGCTCATCCTCGTTTGCAAGTCGACAACGTAATGTGCTGCCTTGTTTCACGTATTCATCAAAAAATTTTGGTTCATTGGATGACGGAGTTGCTTATATCACTCCACTCTTGGCATTTAATCTTGGATTACATGTATCTTGCCTTGGGGGGCAGGAATCCATGAAGTTTTTATTGGATGGTGAGGGGCATGAGGAAGTGATGCTGACGAGCAGCGCTTTTTTTCATATTGAGTTAACACCATCCCCCTATTTGCCTAGATATGCATCACACTTAAGAGTTTCCTTTGTGAAAGTTCCAGAATGTAGAGTCCTTGCCTCCTTAGGAGGGAGTTCCGAAATTGAAGCAAATGATCGTCAGAACATGATTGACATGGCATTAAATGAGTTTTTTAAAGTTGACAGATTATTGGCTAGGGGCGATTTATTCTGCATACGTCTCAAGTGGAGATGTGGCTCAGGAATATGTGTTGCTTGCAACCAGAATGGAATCACAAATTCTTCAAGCAATGTTATCTATTTTAAGGTAAATGTTTTGTATTTGACTACCACCATCTTTCTCAGAAGTTAGTGAGTTACTGGGAATTTCTGTTAAAAATCTGTCTGTTTTAACAAGGTCACAGCAATGGAACCAATCAGCGAACCTATTCTTTGTGTCAGCAATAAGAAAACAGCACTTGTGCTGAGTGGCAATGCGAACTCTGGTATTCCTCCTGATTCTTTTGTTGGCATGCCTAAGGAGATACCTTTGCATTGGGATACAGTGGAACTCTTGGCATCTATAATTGCAGTTACATTATTCCCAACAGCTCTTCTGCCAAAACTCTGGGTTACTGTTTTCTTACATGGTCCTCCAGGTAGCTTCTGATGCTCCTTTCCAAATATAATGTTTTATTTTGGAAGTGTCAGATGTTTTCATTGGGATCCTCATTGCAGGGTGTGGTAAGAGAACTGTTGTCAGATATGTTGCTCGTTGTTTTGGCTTGCATGTGGTGGAATTTAGTTGTTATGACTTTATGTCATCCATGGAGAGAAAGGCATCTGTTGCACTTGCAAATGCCTTCAAATCTGCTAGCAGGTGTGCTGCATAAATTTGTACTTGTGATCTTATTTTGATGAGCCTTTTCATTTTGTTTTTTTTCTTACCATTGTTTGCATGGTAATTAATATGGTTCATGATTGCCCAGTTTCTATTCATATATATACACACACACACACATTGTTGTTTTATGACAGTGTTATCTCTCTATATTTTTTTCTTAGCAAATTTGACAGCATTTTGGTTATTCAAGTTTTAAATTAGCGGATGGTTTTAACTTCTTCCAATTTTAGTCTTGGTTTGTCAGAGCAGTCCATGTGATGTCTATTTTTATGGTCATTAAAGCTTCTGTAGCCCACAAAAATTAGCCTTCATTACTGATTTAGCATCATCAATCTACGATCCAGACTCAATAAATAATCTATTTTACTGTGGCTGTTTTTACTTCCTTGTTGCTAACAAACTATTGAGATTCATTATATCGAAAGAAAGTAATTTTCAGTGGGATTCAGCTACTTCTGGTTGTTTAAAAGATAGCACTAATCTTTTAGGATACCAGTGTGATGGCATTCAGCTACTTCGTGACATGTTACATCCAATCTATATCTATATGGCGCATGTGTCTATTTTGTGTTAAAAATATTTTTGATATGAGTAGAGGATTCTTTTGTTTAGAAAAAGATAAATGTAGAGGATTTTAGAAGTTACAGGATTCTGAAAAGAACAATGTTTATATTTTAAAGGTGGTGACGAATCCCCTAGATGCAAGGGGTCTCCCCCTCTAAGGGACCATCCTACTCTTGAGTTGGGGTGATAAGAGTTCTAGTTCCCTCTCAAAGTTCTAATGTTGTGCTAATGAGAGAGACTTCTCTGGACTCATTTGGGTATCCCATGAGGGAGTTGGTCTGAGTTGAGCATAAGTGACAAGCTGGTGAGCAAAATCTTAAGGGCATGAGTATCTAGTGATATATTATTCACTCCTTTGTCAAGCATACAATGTGCTTGGCTTGGGAATAACTTGGGATAAACAAGATTTCCTCCCAAGTTATTCCATTTTTGCCAACTGAAAGAATTACTTAGAATAAGTTTTTTTCACAAAAATAAGTAGTTGGATATAGCCATTAATTAATTTTAGTAAAGACCAATTACTAATTGGAGTAGTATAATTTTTATCAGAAAATTTTATTTTATTTAGTATAAATTTAATCAAAGCTGGATTATTTTGGGACAAAGTATTCCAACCCATGTAAATTCAAAATTCATAAACTTTATCCATAGCCATCCCGTCCCCTGGCTAATATACTTTTAATGTTATTGTTTTTTCAGTGAACTGTGGCATTTGATCAATTGTAGGCATTTTTTTGAGCTGAACTGAAATGCCATTATGTCAAACAGATACTCACCTTCTATTCTTCTTCTTCATCATCTTGATGGGTTTGGAAACTTATCTTCCAACGAAGGTTCTCCAATGGATCAAATTAGCATTGCGTCTGAATTTGCATCCACTGTTAGGGAGTTCACTAGACCATCGTCAGAAGCTGGATTTTTGTCCTTGGAGAAAGAATCAAATAGTACTCCAGTAAGATGAAATTTCTATTGTACCAATTATGATGTTCTAGGTGAAATTGCTAGTCTTGAATGATTTTGATGTCTTTCTTGTTGGTTTAGAACATCTCAGAAGTGGAAAAACTGATTGGACCCCGGGTATTGTTGATTGCAACTGCAAACAGTCCTGAAGGTCTGCAACCACCTATAATGCGCTGCTTCACTCATGAAATAAGTATGTCTTCTTTGAATGAAACACACAGGGCTACAATGCTGTCGCAGTCACTAAAGGGTGCCTCCAACATCCTTGATCGAGTATGCTTCTTCAAAGAGGGAGTTTCCTATGATTTTTCTGGTTACCTGAATTGTTAACATTAGATATTTGGGTGCAGAATGCTAACAGCGAGTTTACAAAAGATATCGTTGGGCAGACATCTGGTTTTATGCCTAGAGATATACGGGCTTTAGTCGCAGATGCTAGCTCCAGTTTTATAAATAAAGTTTTGGACAATGTTCAAGTGGAACAAGAGGAAGGCATCGCTAAAACTGAGGCTACTGAAGACAATAAATCTGATGGATCTGGGTGCCAAAAACTTCAAATTGAGGATTTCTTAAAGGCTCTGGAGCGTTCAAAGAAAAGGAATGCTTCTGCATTGGGTACCCCAAAAGTGAGACAATTGAAGGACATTTTATTTGTATCATCCTGATGAGTTCTTATTTTATTGATAATTTATTTTATCATTGGCATAGGATTTATTATTCCTCCATGCATATTTAGTTTTTTTGGAGGTGAAATTTACTTCAGGCACTCTTTGCTTTAGGTGCCTAATGTAAGATGGGAAGATGTTGGTGGACTTGAGGATGTGAAGAAAACAATTTGGGACACAGTCCAGGTAAGACTATGATTTTTATTTATTTCATGAAGTTGTTTCTCATTTTGAAATATCAATGTCACTGCATATAGTTCTCTTTGAATTGTGAGGAATCGTAGATCAGCAATTTCGTTATCCTTAAGCCATATGCTGGCAAGACTGGTTGCTTGTGATGCACAATCTGTACTATGCTGGCTTCTTCATTGAAGTTCTTTATGCTTGCTCTCAAATAATAAACGGGAATTTGCTTTTAGATTACTTTATTTTATTTAATTTTTGGCATGAATTATTTATTTGAGTAATAAATTATTGCAATTATTTAGCTGAACCAGGAGATGGGACTCCTTTGTCTATCTTCTTGTGCTATGTTTATACAATCTGAAATCTTTTTCTGCAGTTACCTCTCCTATACAAGGATTTGTTTTCATCAGGGTTGCGGAAGCGTTCAGGTATTCTTCTCTATGGTCCTCCTGGAACAGGGAAGGTGAGTATTGTGCACAATAATTTTTAGGCTTCTTCCTCTTCATTTTCTGCCTGCTTATTTTCTCTCTTTGAGACTTGCAGACATTGTTGGCAAAAGCTGTAGCCACTGAGTGTTCATTAAATTTTCTTAGTGTTAAAGGACCAGAATTGATTAATATGTACATTGGAGAATCAGAAAAAAATGTCCGTGACATTTTTCAGAAGGTACCTTCTTTCATAAAGCTAAGAATTTAACCGGCTGAGATTCTTCCTTTTGTTCAGTCATATGCTAACATCTGTTTTTGCTTCCTGCAGGCTCGGTCAGCACGCCCCTGTGTTATTTTCTTTGATGAGCTTGATTCTCTTGCTCCTGCTAGGGGAGCCTCTGGGGATTCTGCTGGTGTGATGGATAGAGTGGTCTCACAGGCAATTGCTCTTTTTTTGCTTTGCCTGTGAACAGTAATTATATTATATCATTAAAGATATCATATTGAGTATTTCTTGCAGATGCTTGCAGAGATTGATGGCTTAAACGACTCTACTCAGGTTTCCTGCATAACTTAACCTCCTGTTACAATTGTTTATTCAAAGATTCTAATAGAATAATAGAAGCAAGCTGTTTATCCTGGGATGGAGACAAATTTTTTATTGTCTGATCACTTTTTTTTTTGGTGTTCTCCAGGATCTATTTATTATTGGAGCAAGCAACAGACCCGATCTCATTGACCCAGCACTTCTGCGTCCTGGCCGTTTTGACAAACTTCTATATGTTGGTGTAAATTCAGATGCATCTTACCGGGAAAGGTGAGTTTATGTTTCATTAGACTCCTCTCTATTTGTATTTTGTATCCGTTCTACTCTGGCAAAGTGCCATTGCATGCTCCACTTGTGATGTCAGCGGATAACAATTCTTCCCTTGGGACCTTGTCCTTTGTAACTCATGCCTCAAACGGATCTTTGTGAGGCTTTGATTTCATGTGTTAAATGCTTCTTCAGCAATTAAAGTGTATTATTTACTTTGGAACTTGCTATTACTGACAGGGTTCTTAGAGCACTCACGCGCAAATTTGACCTGCATGAAAACGTGTCTCTACTTTCTGTAGCTGAGAAATGCTCGCCAAATATGACTGGTGCGGACATGTATGCATTATGCGCGGACGCTTGGTTTCAGGCAGCAAAGCGCAAGGTGATAATTACTCTAGTTGCATAGAATAATTAACATTGTAGCATACCATCTTATGTGGCTTTTAGAATATTCAATGGGGGTAAAGCTGTCTAATTTGCTGTGCTGGTTGATCATGCATCTATTATGTTCAAGCTTCATCTGCCTATAATTTGTATTTATACAATATGCGATCTTATGTACCAGGCTGCTCATCAACATTCTGATTCTTCGAGTACTGATGAAAGACGAGATGCGGCTATTGTTGAGATGGATGATTTTATGAAGGTATGCACATGAAACCTGGATACTGGATAGCTAAACTATGTTTAAATAGTCTCATTCTTAGAATCCTTCATTGACGAGACCCTCATTGCTGAGAGATATGTAAGCGTTTATTTTCTGAATACTCATGTTTTACTTGTGTTGGCAGGTTTTGGTAGACCTAACACCATCCTTGTCAATATCTGAATTGAGAAAGTATGAACGTCTAAGGGATCAATTTGAAGGAGCTTCTTCAAAGTGAACCAGCAAAAATTTTATTCTTACCCGTTTCAATCCAATTGTATTTTTTTTGGTTGATTTTTGTATCATATCCAAATAGCTTAATAATTAGTTATACCAGTGAAACTGTACATGGGGAGTATTACATCAATGCACATCTACTATAATTTACATGGAGAATTATCCATCTGCTGATAACCTGCCTGAAATAATGAATGTCACAAGGGTGATCTTCAAGACCCCTTCTTGTTCATAAATACTCTCGAGCACCCGTCTCAAGCAATGGCACCATTCTTGGATCTCCCAAGACCCATGCTTCCACTCAGGTCCTCTAACAGCATCCTTCCTTGGCAGCTCCAAAGATCACCGGAACACAGCCCTTCAGTGCTCGAATGTTCTCTTCGGACATCTCCATGACCTGGTCATCCTTCTTCCTCCACCGCGTCCTTTTTCTATGTGAACTTGTTCAGTTGTGGCTTGCTGGTATTAGAATTATAGGCTCTGGCGTCCATCTGGTATATATGAACTCGAATAAAGGAATGAGGAAAGAGCACAAGGTTTGATAAATTATACCTGCATGCATGAACGTACCTCCATGGTCCTATTAGTTTTTGCTTGCTTTGAATCCTCGTATGTGTTAAATTAGTATTTGACCTTTTATTTAGTGTTTTGTAATTTTGTCTCATGTTAAATAATGTTTTACGTGTCACTTTTGTGTTACAAACTGAGTGTGAACGTTGATGTTTGCATCCATGGAAGTCGCCCATCTCTATTGATTGTATGTATATATGGTTCTCAAACTGCAGAAAATATGATCCACAATAAATAACATATGAAATAAATCTCATAAAATAAGAAACGGAATAACAGTTTGACATGCATAGATCAATATGGGAAACAAAAGAAAAAGAAAAATCAAATAAATAACAAGAATGGGACATCAATGTTTATATATATGACTAAAGCATTGCTTTATATTGGACATAAAGATGGGGACTCTTATCAACCATATATATTTCTTCAACCTCTATTTATACATCTCAGCATGCACATGTTCAAGGCTCCAAACTCAACTGAAACTGCAAAAGTAAGTAACATGTTTTTCATGCACTTGAGTGTCAAAATGAATGAAGTGATCAATGAGCATGCAAGCTACCACCTCTCAAAGCAGCACCATAAGTGAATTCCGCTTTGGTATATCAACCACAAAAAAACTTTTCATCAGATAATACATTTTCAATCAATTTTCATCTCTCTTTTTCAAAGAAAAATATTATGAAGAAGAAGAAGAAGAAGAAGAAGAAGAAGAAGAAGAAGAAGAAGAAGAAGAAGAAGAAGAAGAGACAGCTCTCATTTGTAAATTGAGCATTCGTCATGCTTTTCCCATTATAATAATTATAGAATGTTCTTCTGCAAATAATAATCATATAAACAAGACTCAAATTTATATATACACTTTAACCCAATAATTAATCACTGACTGAAATATGAAAGCATTGTTTTATAATGTATCAATAAAATTTTATAATGTGATTAATTATAAGAAAGTATGTGTTGTGTTGTGCTATAGCGAGTTCTACACGGAAATATTGAATGTGGTGGCAGTGCACGTCTGGCATGTACCCCATTGTCCCTCATTTGGGAATCTACTCACGAGCCAACATAACTTCTCTTAACTACGCCATTATTAATTCCATCAATACATGCAACTCTCGCTCTCTTTTTCTTTTTTTCTTTTTTTCTGTTGTAATTTAATATTATATCTAATAATTTTGGGTCTTGTTAGCTAATAATGATATCTAATTAACAAGCAACTTTCTCGTGAGCATGACAACTCAGTGATTAAACCATCCAAGATTAATAGCTTATTATATTATATTATATTATATTATATATATATATATAGATGTGCTCCATTATGTATTCTTTCTATCGATCTATTGGGCCATATATATGATTTGAACATAGAATAGTTGACAATTAACAGTGGCTATATCTCTATTGTTAAGCTATATATTTTTTAAGACTATTACAAATAATTGATTTCTATATCATGATATACATTCAAAATAGTTTTTTTTTAGTTGGAGAGATTTGAATTTATAAATGTTTTTTCTTTAGGTTTTACAGAAATTTATTATTTTTAATAAATAAAACAACCTGAATAAAAAGCGCGCTTCTATCTGTGCATATTATTGTAGTTTGCCTCCAAGCCTTGCCATATTAGAAGATATATTTAAAATTTTTAAATGATATTGATCTGCCCGTGAGATTCGAAAACATCCCAGCCGTTGGGTCAGAATCCATAGTGTGGTGGAGGGTCCCACACTGCACACACGTGGGGCCTGAAACTCAGACAATTATCCCGTGTGGGACCCGCAACCACGAGAGTTCACGTCTCATAGCTTTTGCTTATCATGTCGGTGCTCTACTTCCCACGTCAACTAATTATCCTTCATTTTTTAATTTTTTTTATTTTGCTCATAATTCTTTATATATATATATATATATATATATATATAAACTAGTGGCATACAATTTGGTCATGTTTCAAGGAGTGGAAAGTAAAAGTCCCAAACAATTACACGCACGTAAATAGAAAAAAGAACGTGGTTTATAATACAAAAGGGACATCCCTCTCTTGAGACGTACTTACAACTGCAAGGCCTTCCATCCCACTTGCTTTCACATGCTGTATGAGTTCATATGTGTGTATATATATATACATATCACTTAACAACCTTATAACAAACTACTCCAATATTTTTCCAATGCATGAGATGAGCATCATCATCTCTGTTATATATGAAAACAATGGTTGCCAAACAAGTTCAATGAAATAGCTCAACTTTTGCTTGCCTTTTATTGTGGAGTGACTTGATAATTAATAACTCTAATTGTGATTGAAACAATAATATATTAAGATTAAAGAAGCTAGCTAATAAGGAAAGAAAGAGTCAAAATTGAATCATGTGGAGCAAAGGCAAGATAAAAAAAAAAAAAAAAAATTGGAATAATTAATATTAAATAATAGCTGGAAAAACAATGACAAAGTTAGGGACAAGGGCTATTTTGGGAATCGGAGGGTTACCTAGCCTATGCCTACTTGTCTCAATATACAAACAAATCAGGGACCCCCACTTAGGACCATTTCTTGTGTTTACGTAAAGCAAGTAGGCAAATAATAGGATGACCTGCACCGTACCCAAATAGGACCACGGAAACACAAATATAAAACATTATTATATATATATATATATATACTTAAAAATATTTTTTTCTAACAAACCAGTGATAGATAAAGCACCCTAAATTTAAGAAAAATCATAGATTTAATTAATAACTCTTAACATATCTATATCCTCGTTTTGCATTGATCGGCCTTGGGGCCTTATCACGAATTCTCTTATAAATAAATATTCTATACAAATGATCTAATATTAATCCATGTTAAGAAATCATTAGTGTACTATATAAAACTCAATATCATATTTTTATTAATTTTTATTTAATTTATTCTATTATTTATATGTTATTTATCAATAAAAAATATTTAAAAATATCATATTTAATATTATATCCACGACTTTATAGATTATATGTTTATTTTTAATTGTATAATTTTATACTTTGGTGTAACTATATTTATTAATTTGATTATGATTTAATTTTTTTTTAAGTATATTTGTTGAAAGACTTGACAAGTCAACTTCTCCATCAATAGTCACACTTGACTTAGATGGTCCTGTGGATTCATGTGAATGTCTACATAGATTTACAAGATACAATGGTATCTTGTTACATCACTGATTTCAATTGGTTGTTTGTTTAATGGGCATTTACTATAATAACATCATCTTGCCATGTGGCGTCACATCAAATAACATTAATTATTAATTACCCAAAATTTGAGGTTGGGAAATGCATTTAAGTCTTTATTTATTTATTTATATAGTTTCTTATAATTTTTGATTTTCTTTATATAATCACTAGATTTATGAGTTTGAGGAACTTAATTTTAGAAATCCTATATTAAAAGTATCTAATCAAGAGGCATAATTGTTTTCTTTTTTCATATAAAATAATTTAAATGGGCTCTATCAATACAAAATTAAACCAAAACAGCATTGCTTACGTGTGCGTCATCTATAGGCTGATAAACTCACACGCTGTCCAAGTCCTCACAAGCAATCCCAGTCGGTTTGCCTATATATTCTTGTACCCTCAGGTACTGCATCTGTACCTTTTTCCCTTCCTTTTTTTAATCAGTTTTATTATTATTATTGTTATTATTATTATTATTATTATTGTTATTATTATTGTTATTGTTTTTATTACATTATTCTTAAAAAAATAAAATTAATAAAAAAATCCTCATATCCACCTATATAAGGAAACACCTGAAACTCCAACCCCAGCTCCCAAACACCCTCTCTCTCTCTCTCTCTCTCTCTCGACGATGAAGCGCTTGATCCGACGGCTCTCGCGCGTTGCTGACTCCTCGGGATGCAATCAGACGAGCACGGTGGTGGCCGAGGGTCACGTGCCGGTGCACGTGGGAGAGGAGATGGAGAGGTTCGAGGTCCGTGCCGATCTCCTCAGCCGCCCCGCCTTCGCAGAGCTTCTCCGCCTTTCCGCCCTCGAGTACGGCTACAACCAGCGAGGCGTCCTTCGGATCCCCTGCCCAGTCCCCCTCTTCCGTCGACTCATCAGCTCCATGTCCGACGCCGCCGCAGCCCAAGAACTCGCCCTCTCGCTCCCCGGCGCCGATGGAGATCACGACGAGGAGAAGCCCTAAGGGGCACTCATCGGTTCTTTCTTTTCGTTTCTTTTAGAATAACTTTAGCGATTTGACGGAAATACCCTATGTGGTTGGGGAGGGCAAGCGGTTGTTTGGAGGCTAGTTTAGACTTTTGGTAGGTCGTTCTGGGCCCCGGATGGGCTGGAATCCCTATTCGATTCAGCAAAATGGGGCCCATGTTGGTTTGTATTGGTTTGGGTGTTGTATATTCTTTTGTTGTCCCTTTTCCTTGAGAATTAAATGTAGTTATTCTTTTTTAAAAAAAAACATATTTATTTATATTCACTTATTTCTATTTATATAATTTGGTTGTTAGAAACTTAGAATCCACTCACTATTGTGTTTCATTGTGGTGTTTATGGTAGTAACCTTCCATTTTTTATTTAGTACTGAGCTAATTAAGTATTTGGAGTAATTGATGGTAATGAATATTGATGTCATGCAATTAATGTTTTTCTTTGGAAATGTAAATGTGATGATGCATTACTTTTTGGTTTGTGAAGAAAAAGAAGGGCGCAATCAAAAGGAAAATACTTTTGAGGTAGATGTCAATTTTATTCTTTCTTTTCTTTTTTTTTTTATTTTTTTTTTATTTTTGGGGAAATGTTTTAATATCAATACTCATGTGCAAAAAGGAAGAGAGTAGAAAGGAGGGTTGTTTTAATTTTAAATATTTATTTGCTCTTATAAATGGCTTTTTATTTGAGAACTATTTTTCAGTCAACACGTAGTCAAGGATGACTGTCTTTTTGAGGTCACTATCATCAGTTATGAATTAATGGTCATGTCTGCAGAATCAAATACATATGATGGTCAATGCTGATGAGCATGTTTACAACCTTTCTCTGATGGTGAACTGTGACCATGAACTTCTTGGTATTTATTAGGGAACGACAATGCTCAGATAATCAGGTGAAAATGCTCAGATTCCTGACTCGGGGGTAGAACAGAGTTTCATTGCTTAACTGCTGGAGGTGTTGGTTAAAAATATATTCATTACTTTGGCACAAACTCGGCAATGCAATTCTTGTCCAATGTAGCTGAAGTAGTACAGACATGTTTTTGTTTTTAATAATAAAAAGGACATCTTTCTTACTTTTGAAGATGAATCCATGTACCATATTGGACTTTTTCCTTCTAGACAATATGTGTCATATTATCTCAAGTGTATTGAAATCTTGGAGATCTTGATATTTGTCTTCCTACAAAACAAAAATTGCAACCCCTAAGAATTGAGTGAGATATGCTTGTTGCTGTAATTTCTAGAAATTGCATCGTCAAAAAAATCATCTTTACATCAACTTTATTTACAGAGAGGGAGGAAACACAAAACAATTCCATCCAAAAAAAAAAAAAAAATACACACACACACACACACACACACCACTCCCTTTGACTAGTGAATGTTTGAAGGAGCACCAATATTCCATCCCTCTAAACAAGCAAGCAGAGGATCAATGATCTTCCCATCATTAATGGCCATGAAAACCTTTTGTGAAAGTCCTCACCAGGAGACACACTCCTTGCGCCAGAGAGCAGCCCGGTCTTCAGCTCCGACCTCACAAACTCATAAATCGGATAAGACTTACAGACCTTGATCCTGTTCACTAATGGCGCCTGTCCACTCTCCAATGCCTCTCTAACAGTCTCAACTTCTCTCTTGAAGCTCCACCTTCATATCTCCTCCTCAAACTTCGAGATCCTCCAAAGGCTACAACTCTTCTCACTCATCTCCTTCTCCACCAGCACGCCTCTCAGTTCCTGCATCAATGGCGACTCCAAACTACAAGGATTATCAATATACTTGAACACATTCTCTTCCTCAAGGACATCAATCAGCTTCTTCTCCCAAAACCCGGGCTTCACCTGCAGCTCATCAGCATTCTTCTTCTGGCTCACCACCTTCTTCACTCCAAACTTGAAGTTCTCCTCAGCACACCGGAGATCAACAGCCTGACAAAGAGCAACAATGTAAGTCGCCGACATGAGCTTCAGTATCTCAACAGCCTCCTCTGTTTTCCTCGCAGAGATCATCCCCAGCGAGTTCACATCCTGGTTGTGCTGCTCCGCACTTAGAACATGAGTTGTGACAGGGTTCGCAAGGTACTGAAGCTCCGACATGCACGCCGCCATTGCAACGTCCGCACCTTTGAATCCATAGTCCAAGCTCTGGTCTGGCCCACCGCGAAGGTTGGCAGGCAAACCATTGTTGTAGAACTCGTTCACAAGCTCCGACATTTGAGCGAACATAAGCTTTCCGACAGCCGCCATTGCCAACCTCGTGTTATCCATCCACACGCCCACACGAGTCACGTGCCGAAGCACCTCGATTTGCGGGCCGAGCCACTGCGGCGCGGTTCGGAGCGCGTACCGGTCTTGTTTCGGTTTGCTCAGCGGCTTGTCTTCGTGCAGCTTGCGTGCTGTTTCCGAGAAGGAGCTTCCTTCAAGTATGTGCTCCATAATGGCGGCGGCTTCGATTTCGCCCCGGCGGTGCTTGAGCTTGTGGATGAGTGCGTCGGCGAACTCTGGTTTTCCTAGCATAGCTTCGCAGAAGATGGCGGAGAGGACCACGGCGAGCAAGACCAGAATGGTAGCGTTGGGAGGTGGAAGTGATTTATATATTATTTTACACAGCATTTGGATCCAAAAGCCAAAAAAATTAAGGGAAAGTAAAACAAATAATAATAAAGGAAAAGAAAGTAAAAGAAGGGTTGCACCCTTATTTGAATAATTAAATCTTAATGAGAGGGAAGGAAAAGAATATTGTTTGGTAAACTTTGTTTGATTATAGAAGGGAAGGGAAAAAGAAAATATATAATAATATAATTTATCAATTATATCTTTATTATAGGGTGAGATTATGTAATTAATTAAAAAAAATTTGAGGAAACTATAGTCTCTTTAAAAATTACATTTTTTTTTTTTAGGTTTATACGCCACCGGCACATCAAATCAGGGGCAAAAAATAAAAGAGATTTCAGACAATTTTAAAAAAATCAGAATTAATTTTTTTATTAAATTAAAAATATTTATTCAAACAAAGAGAGGGTTGACCTTAACCATCCATAACCCTCTCTTTTATTACGTATCCTCTAAAACCTTTTAATTCAAGGAATTAATTCAAAAGGCAGAAACTTGGGTACATCTCACCCCACTTTGATGTAAAAAAAAAAAAAAACTATTTTTTCCAATAAAATCCCACTACTATCATCAAAAAGAAAAAATGAGTAGCTAAGAAAAGCCATTCTTAATGAAATTTTATATTGTTGTCAAAAGAAAAAATCACAACTTATTAGATCCCACATGGCCTTATATAGAGGTGCAAGCTGGGCCGTGCCGGCCCGACCCCGGCCAGCTACAGTGCCTGGTCAGGCTGGCACGGCCCGCGGCCCGCCATGGGCTGTGCTGGCCCGAGCACGCGGGCCAGCCCGGCACGGCCTGCAACAACTAGCCGTTGCGGGCCGGCCCGGCACGGCCCGGCAGTATTTGTTTTTTATTTTTCTACCCAATTAATTTAAACATTAGAAAATGATATTTTTAGCTCCTTTAACAACTATAAAACGGCTAGTTTTTAAGGGTATTTTAGACTTTAAAATATAATTATCTTTTTACCTTTTTCAACAACAATAAACTGCTAGTTTACAAAGGTATTTTAGACTTTAAAATATAATTACCCTTTTACCTTTTTCAACAACAATAAACGGTTAGTTTACAAGGGTATTTTGGGAATTAGAAAAATTAAAAAAACCTATAAATACCCACAAACATTTACATATTTCTCCACACCAAATTACTCATTCTTGTTCTAATCTCTCAAGCATTGAAGACTCCAAGCTCTCTTAATTCTCAATCTCTTCAAGTTCAAGATTTGAAGTTTGTCAAATTCGGCTCAAGCATTTCATTACTCCGCCAATTCCCTCACCTTTTCGTCAATTAATCAATTCGGAATTCTCAAGAAAAACCACGAATTAAATTTACATCATCAAGGTTGAGTTAACCCCAAACCTTTTTTTTTATTTTTTATAATGGCCGGCTCTCCTAATTTTCCTTTCGACACACCATTTTTTTTTTAATGAAAACAATTCCGAAAATTTCGATGATTCACAACTTGAGCCTGCTAATGAACCCCCTAATATGGGACCATCTAGTAGCAGGCCTCAAACAAACAGAAAAAAAAGAACTTCAGGGGTATGGGAATTTTATGATATTGTTGAATTTCCAAACAAAGGGGCTCGTGCCCTTTGTAAAAAATGCAAAAAAGATTTTTCTTGTCAAACTTCGGGTGGAACGGGTCATTTGAAAATGCATGCCGATAAACATGCTACTAGTCAAAATGATCATTCCCAAGCACAAATTAGTTTTACAAATTCAAGTATTGGAACTTTTGTTTTTTCTAATGAAAATGCAAGAAAATGGATTGCAAAATTTATTGTTCAAAATGAACAACCTTTTTATCTTATTGAAAATCTCGCTTTTATAAAAATGCAAGTTAAAGGTTTTAATCCAAATTTTAACTCCGTTTCAAGGACTACTATAAGAAAATATTGTCTTATTATTTATGAAGAATATAAAGAAAAATTAATTTCCGAAATTTCTAAAGGTTTATTTAAAATTTCTCTTACTTCCGATATTTGGTCTTCTCAAAATAATTCCGATTATCTCTGTGTTACCTCTCATTATATTGATAATAATTGGACTTTGCAAAAACGTATTTTGAGTTTTATTGAATTAGAATATCAACATACCGCAAGTAATATTGCCGGTTATATCATGCGTACTATTAATGAGTACAAAATTGAAAAATTTGTATTTTCAATCTCTCTTGAGAATGCTTCAGCAAATAATTGTGCCGTTGATATGTTAAAAATGCATTTAGATCCTATGTTTTCCGGAAAAATTTTTCATGTTCGTTGTATATGCCATATATTAAATTTATGTGTTAGAGATGGTTTGAAAATTATTGATCTTCATATTCGTAGAGTTAGAGAAGCTATTTTATATGCAAAAACTCTTCTTCACGAAGGCATGAATTCAAAAGATATTGTAGGTAAATGGGGAAAAAATATAAAAAATTTATTTCCGATGTTCCTCATAGGGGGAATTCAACTTATAATATGTTGGATTGTGCTTATGATTACAAAGATGTTCTTACAATGTATTGCCGTGAGTTTTTTCCCGACCTTGGAATAACTAATTATGATTGGGAAGTTAGCTATATGATAAAGGAGTTTTTGGAAATTTTTAATTCCGCAACTAATTTTTTTTCCGGTATTTATTATCCTACTACTTTTATGACTATTTCTCATTTATATTATATTAGTGAAATTTTTGCAAAATATAGATGTGATCCTAATTTTGCTCCCATTGTTGCTCCTATGGAATTAAAATTTAAAAACTATTTTGCAAAAATTGACCCTCTTCCCGTTTTATCTATGTTTCTTGATTCTCGTTTTAAAATTGATGGTACTTTTTGTATGATTGATTCTTATGATGAAAACATGGGACTTGATCATTCAATTTTCAAAGATGAATATCGTTGTTTGTTTCATGATATGTATAATGAATATAACTATACATATGGAAATCGAGGAGCTTCTACTTTTGCCGGAGATTTTGAAAAATCTTCTTCACTTTCCAAAACTAAATCTCCGGCCGATCTTATAAATATGATTAGAAGAAAACTACAAGTGCTTCTTCTTCTTCTTCTTCTTCTTTTAATACTAGATCTTTGCATGAATTAAATCTTTTTTTAAATAATAATTTTAATGATTTTCTTACTACCGAAGAAATTAATAACTTTAATATTTACTCGTGGTGGAAACAATAAGAACATAACTATCCTGTGCTAGCCGCCATGGCACGTGATCTACTAACTCCACCGATGTCTACAGTAGCGTCGGAGTCTTGTTTTAGTGCAGGAAAAAGGGTACTCGATGATAAGAGGAGCCGCACAAACCAAGCAACAGTGCAAATGTGCATATGTCTGAAGGATTGACTAGAAGCAGAAGATAGGTTACAAGAATACCAAATGCATGAAGAAAGTAGTGATACTGGAAAGGGCCTTACACCATCCGAGCGTTCAACTTCAACCCGTGTTGATGAAGAAATAGATTAATCAAATAAAGTTCGAAGCTTATAATTTTCTAAATTGTTGTCATAGTTTTTAAATAAATGTCAAAATTTTTTCTATATCTATTTGTAATTTATTTTTAGTTTATCTTTATTTTTTCTATGTAATTTTATAATATTATGTTAAATTTGAAAAAATTATCTTTCTTTGTATAATTGTATTTATGTAAATTTACTATATTTAGATTTTTTTTAAAAATATTTTCTTAATTTTTAGTATTTTTAATAAATTTTATAATATTTTTAAACAAGATGGGCCGGCCGGCCTGGCACGGCCCAGCCCAAATGGCCTGGGCCGTGCTTCGGGCTGGGCCGTGCCGGCCCGGCACGGTTGCAAGCCAGGCTGGGCCGGCCTGAGCATGAACAGTGCTCGGGCCACACCGTGCCCGGGCCGAGACGGGCCGGTCCGGGCCGGACCATCTTGCACCTTAGCCTTATATGTCTTTGTATGTATATGCATATGACATGCGTTTCATCAGCTAAAAGAAGAATGAAAAATCAATATCCAATTTGGGCCCCCCATATATCTCAAAATCCTAAATATCTATATTTCATAATTTTGTATGTAGTCTTTTACAGACAAAATTCATTAACCCTACACAATAAAATAATAAACTAGGAAAACTTGGTTAATTTGGTGTAAAATTTCTATCCTTTTCAATGGTTTAGCAGTCAATCTCAGACCCATACCAATACCAAACTGTGTTTTACATATCTTCACTGAGATATTGTTTGAAGATTTGCTTAACACCTTTCTGTTTCAATATTGTCCACTTTCATTTTTCATTTAAAGAGAGAGAGAGAGAGAGAGAGAGGAGGAAGAAGAAAAGAACAGAAATCTCTCCTGTTGTTCAAATTTTGAATTCCAGAGAGATAAAATGGTGATAAACAGCACTCTGTATGTTTTAAAGTCAAATACCTAAGTTTGTGATTATCTAAGTTTTTTTTTTTTTTTAAAAAAAAAGGAATATCTAAGATTAAACAAGTCATGAGATTGTTTTATAGCATCAGATTAATTTTTTTTTTTTTGAAAAAGGAATATCTAAGATTAAACAAGCCATGTCATGATTTTGACAAAAAAAATTAAGCTGATGTTATAAGCCTCTGCCATTCAGAGGTTCTCTGTTTTTTTTTTTTTTCCTTAAAAAATTCAATTTGGACCAAAACCAGGATGACTTGCGCCGTTCCCTACGTGGCATGAAATCACCAGACATTGCGTCAAGATGTTGCCATCTGCTCTTATCATGTTGTATCCATTCTCACTTTCAGAGAAAATTTATGAAAACACCAAATCAATAATCTTTCAAATTCATTAAACATAATCTACTTCAAAGAAAAAAAAAAAAACATTTATTAAAGAAGAAAAAGAAGAAGAAGAAGAAGAAGAAGAAGACTAAAATGAATGATTAAGTGCATAACAAATACCACATCAAAGCAAAGAAGACGCAAGAAAATGCAATCAAGGCACCAGTAATGAGATATCTCTGAGACCATCTCTTGACAACAGTTGCTCTGGTTCCAACTCTCAAGCTCTTAGCCCTCCTCAATGCATCAACTTCCTTCAAGAGATCAAACTCCAGCCCTTTCTTCTTCAACTCATTCACACACTTCATCAGCAGCACACCATCCTCCTTCTCCCTCTCCAGCAGCATCTCAGTATGCTTCTCCACGTCAGTCTTATACATCACTGCCCACCCAATGGCCGCCGAGCATGCCAGTGAGCAAATGCAAGGTACCCATGAGCGTCTGCATGATGACGAGGAGTCTCCGGCGAGGAGTAGCAGGAGGAGAAGGGAGTGGAGGGAAAAGAAGGAGCAATAAAGGAAGGTGATGTCTCGCTGAAGGACTGTGAGTTGGAGTTCTTTTAGAGAGATGCGCCGGAGGACCAAGTCCTCCTCTTTGAGCCATTGCTTCAGGACCAGCTTATGCGTGGGGCTCTCCGCAATTTGGTGCAATGGGTGGCCTGTCTTCTTGCTCAGCTCCGGCACCACTGCTCTTGACTGTGGGCTCTCCCCCATTACTGCAAATCCAAGAAGACAATGCTATTGCTTCCCTTGTTGCATGTTCTTCTGAAATATTCTCTTTTTTTCTTTTTTTCTTTTGAAAGTTTGTTACTCTCAACGGTCTGAAAAAACGGGATTTCATCTTTTGAAATAACTCACACCAAACTTACCAGTTTTTGTTATTCTTTTTTAAATTTCAATCCTGTGCTTGTATGTATGTATGTATGTATGTATGTATGTATGTATATATGCATGCATATGTACAGGAAGAATCAAAGTGTGATGGTTGTCAAACACGGTAGACCATGCCAACCTCAATGAGGGAAGTGTGAGGGATGCCGAGAGCCACCGCTGGCCGGCGTGAATTACGGCGGATGAATCCGTAGATTATATCGATGACAAATCTCTTGAGGAATGACGAAGAGTCATGAGCTACTACACAAGTGTTTCCCATCATGTATGACAGCCCTGATTCCTTCTGTTCTATGAGTTCACTCACTTCATCCATTGCTCCAACTTCTGCGAATCTCACCTTGTACTTTCGCTTTGCCTTTGCTTTACTGAAAGTATCAATAACTGGTTCACAAGGCTTGCCAACAGCTGCCATTTCATATTCATAACTGGTGTTGCTTTTCCCAGTGATCACCTCTTGCTGCAGAAATTCAGCCACTTTCATGAATACTTGGTTCTCAAACTCATCACTGTCTTTCCTGGCTTCTTTGTATCCATACCTGACGATACACCGGAATAAACGGTACTCCGCTGGACCGATCCTACCGATCAAGAACTGCTCGTCTAGCGGGACTTTTGGTATTGTCAGAGTGTGCAAGCTGATGAAAATGCATATTCGATGAAATGCAGGGAAGTTTGTGATGAAGTGTGCAAACATGGGAGGAAGACCATCAGTTGTGCTTGAGTAGATAAGGCTAATTCCTGGGAGACGAACCATGCCTAAGCTCGGTCCGAGTCCGAGAAGCCAGTCGAGGCAGACCTTGTTCTGAAACTCGAAAGCCTGCTTCTTCGCGGTTCCATAATGCCATACAGACATCAACGTAAGAGTGAGTAGAGAGAACACAAGAGGGAGCCATCCTCCATGGTGAACTTTAGCGAGACATGCAGAAAAATACACAAGTTCAATTGATCCAAACATCAGAATGAAGAGGAGTGCCAATACTACGGTTTTCTTCCAAACAGTCGTGATGATGAGAAACATCAAACAGGTCGTGATAAACATGACAGTGATCACAGCCAGACCTGGAAATTAGATGATGAAATTTATGGGATTCTTTCATTGAGTTAAAAGGAAAAAAAATGTTAAGGAAAAGCATGCACCGTATGCATTGCCGATCAAATGAATATCCTTGAAACTGATTGTCAGAATGATGCATAAGAACATGAGAAGCCAGTTGATCTCTGGTATGTATATCTGGCCATGGATTTGGCTGGATGTGTGAGTGATCTTCACTCTGGGAAAGCAGCTTAATGCTTGGCATTGACTGATTATGGAGAAAGTCGCTGAAATTATCGCCTGACTCCCCACAACTGTTGCTAATGTCGCTATGATAAAAACCGGCCAAAAGATATCCTCTGCATATCAAACATCAAAGATCACATTCATAATCAGTAAATGTTCAGAAAGAAGCAAAATTTAATACCTGGAATTGATTTATAGAAACTTCTTTCTAGATCCTCAATGTGCTTTGATAGATAAGCAGCTTGACCCATGTAGGCAACTACCAAGGAGGGATAAACAACTGCTGTAAATGTCATCTGCAATGACATCAGAGAATGATTAAAATTTTTATCTTCCTCATTAGATAAAGTTTCTGTTTAAGTACAGACAAGAATCTTACTCTGACTGATAGTTTTGAAAAATGTCCAAGATCAGCAAACATGGCCTCAGAACCTAATTGAGCACATATATATATATATATATATATATATACATGAAGCATGAGCAGAAGATAAAAATATGAATTTACTAAACACGATATAAATCACGGCACAAACAAACCTGTGATACAGAGGATAATGCCTCCGAGTGAACTCCAACCGTCTTTTCCGGTTTGTTTAAAGAAGTCATAGATGTAGTATGGAGACATAGCACGGCAAACACCTGGATTCCACTTGAAGATGTTGTAAATACCTACCCCACTAATGCAACAGAGCCAGGCAATCAAGATTGGAGCAAATAGGAAGCCAACTCTATGTGTCCCATAGTGTTGCAATGAAAAGAGTCCAATCAAGATCATACATGCAAAGAATACAATGTAATCTGCAAACATAGAAGATGCAAATTAGACTAAACAGCACAAATGTTTGCTAAAATCATTGATGAGAGAATTAATTCACTAACTTCACTTACTTTCATGTAAATTTGGGGCTTTTATTTGGATTCCAGACACAGCTGAGAGCACTGAACATGTGCAGCAGAGAACTGATTACTTATTATCAAGGATCAGAGAAGAAAAAAAATTCAAAATTGCAGAAAAGAAAAAAAAAAAATTTTACCTGACATAGTTGGTGTCAAAACACCATCACCGATAATCATACTAGTTCCCAATAGCACAACTAGGAGCAAAACAACACGAAAACTCTGATGTTTATCGAAAAAACTTTTTATCAGGAAACTAGTCCTTGTTTCTCTCTGAGATGTCTCCGAGTTGTACATACTCAGGTCATCATCGGCAGGCTGAGAATACCGCAAATGACCAATCTTTAGTTTTCGACACATCAATGAATACAAGGCAAATGTCCCACCTGAAAATGTAGTATTTCAAATCAAGAAAAATAAATGTCTCAATTCAAAGACCAAATGAGCAAGCAAAACAAAAAACAAAAAAAAAAAAGGAATCCAAAGGCACAGAGAGAAATCATTAAGCACCTTCGCCGTTGTCATCGGCTTGCAACACAAATAATATGTATTTGCAGAGTGGAATCAGAGTGAGTGTCCAAAAGACCAAAGAGAAGACACCGAGTACAACAGCATCCTTTTCGTGGAGGTGAAGTTTCCCGGAGAAGGTGCTCCTATAGACATAAATGGGTGAAATACTCAAGTCCCCATATACAACACCAAGGCTGTGGTACGCCAACAAAAGAGTAGTTCCACAAGCTTTCTGCAACAAGTATAGCAGAACAATTATTTGATCAATTCTATCAGAAATGAAAAAGAGAACAAATTCACAGTATGATCATTTAATCCAGCTTGGATGTATTAACGAAAGAAAAGGAGGAAAACAACAAGGTTAATAAAAGAATCAGTTAAACTAACTTCTTTATCAATGTTGAAAAAAAGGTAGAAAAAAAATAAAAACAAGAGGATAAGAAGACTTGTAGCACTTATAATCCAGAAAAATTGTGAAAAGAACCATCAAACCTTTCTCAAAAACTTTCCTTTCAGATACCACTCAAAAACTCAATGAATAATCAGGAAATTACAAGCACATTAAAATCACCAGCACAATATAACTCAAAGGTCTCATCTTTCTCTCAGACATGACAGAGGCCAAGCATTAAACGTCATCAAGTTTTCAAAATTTATAACAAAAACTCACTGAATAATAACAGTAATAAAATATCATCAGAAACTCAAAAGGATGAAACCAAACATTTTCAATCCCATTAAAATCACCATTACAGCATAACTCAATGAGAAATCATCAGAAAGACAGAAAGAAAGAGATAGAGAAAACTCACCAAGTACCTGCTCTCCTGGGGAGTAGAGAGGTTCTCCACATCCATTCGGACCATTCCTAAAAGAGAAGCAACAAACTTGAGAGACAGAGAGATGAAAAAGGTGGCCGTTTAGTGAAACGAGGAAGAAGGCGCCAAAACGGCTTGGCTCCTCTCCCACTTTTTATAGAGATTTTTTTTTCACCATTTTTATAATATTGAAGAATATGAATAAACTATAATGTATTGAAAACTCATTTATTTTACCTTTAAATTCAACGATATATATATATATATATATATATATATATATATATATATCAAGGAAAAATATCTCATTTTAACTTGAGAAATCTTCAACCCCTCATTTAAAAGCTAAAAATTATTAGTCTTTCATGTGAAGGTGTTCTTATCATGAAACATGTTTGTCTTATATTTTTTTTTTTTCTAATTTTTGTATAAAAATATTTTTAATAAGACCAGGTGGAAATTTCCCAAACAAAATTTATATTTTTAATAAACAATGGACAATGTGATGATCATTGTTCTTTTAAAACAATATTGTTGACTTTGCAATTGGCCACAATTTGTAAATTAATCTTATAAATTAATTTATGATTATAAAGACAAGACAGTACCATAAACATACAAAAATTTTAAAAAATTAAACAAGGTAAGATTTCATACAAATAAATAATCAAACATGTTTGTAACTAAATCAAACTTTTCAAAATATTAAACAAACTCTAGAGGAGAATAGAATGAACCACATTTAATTTAATTTAATTTAATTTAATTTGATTTAATGAAGGGTAAAATAGTTTCTAATGTATTACATGAAGCCCCATAATCAAAGTTGGTGCATTGCCATTTTTAGAGACCATTTTATGGTCTCCATTGCTCTTAGCTAGCTAGCAAGCTTTTCTAATTATGGTGTGAGTTAGGCTAGCTAGTTTCATTCAAAGAGGAAGCCATTAATCTAAAAAAGGAAGATATGCCAAGCTCTCCATTATTAATGTGTTTTTATCTTCATTATAATTCAATGAACATTTATTATTAGTTAGGTTACTGGCCTCTCATGACTTTTAAACGAAATATAATTCCTATACTTATACCACAAGTTAATAATGTCAATCCATGCATGCTAATTAATTAAATTTCAATCAGACATATGGTTAGATGTGCTACAAGAGGACTAGTGCTATTATTATTATTGTTATCTTTAATTATCTTTTTAATTATGTTACATGGTAAGTTGGATTAGCAACTTTGTTGGTATGTGTTTATGCTGATATTTATTTAATTAATTAAATTGAATATTTTCTCTCAATTCAAATCCTCATAATTAACTCTATATGGAGGGCATTTGTATCCAATATTATGAATTATTATCATTATCTTTTCTTTTTTTTTTTTGCTAAGAAATATAATATTTATATGATGGCAATATTTGTCATTATTAAGAATTATTTGGGAATAAAATCAACTTATCACCACAACCAAGCTAACAATGGTTTGATGACATAAAAGAATAAAATAAATAATATTGGGATTAATATATAGATGTTTTTATAAAGAAATAGATCTATTATACCTTATTATTCATTTGCATATGACTTTTGGAAAATTAAATATAATTCATGTAGCATTCACTTGATTATGTGATGTATTTAAATACAACATAACTTATGATAACATTTAAATAAGAGTTTTTCAAATCTTTATTGATATTTTATTTTCTTATAACTACTTGTCATGACATGTTAAAATATGATAGTGTTAAGAGAATTAGGAGAAATAAGATGTGTGCAAATATTGCCTAATATTTGATTTTTGTTTTAATAATAAACTAATATGGTATGAGATGGCATGGTATTTATTAATCACATAATATCTCTTATAAAAACTATTATAAAATAAATTATTTATGAAATGTTGCCATTTTAGTGTTAAAAATTAAAAAGTTTAAAAAATAAAATTTAATTGTATCAATGTAATACTGCATAATCATTGCTTTTTTTTATTAAGCTTTATTTTATTTATAAACGTGAAAAAATCACAAACCATTAATTATTGAGTTGAAAAAAAAAATCAAATATTAGACTTTTCATTTTAGAGGAACACAGACTATTATTCTTCCATTGCATGGGTGCTTAAAAATACTAACTCACAACTATTATTATTCAATACCTATGTTCTACCTTTTGTGTTCTTGCGAAAATGAATTAATAATTAAGTTATTTATTTTATTTATTTTCATGATGGACTATGACAAACACCAACTTCCCAAATTTAATCGGATCGATAGGTTTGTTCATGGGGTGATGGATTATCTTTGACAAACATTTCATAGTGACTTATCAATGCAACTTGGGGCTGATACAAGAAATTTCCAAATTCCAAGTACTATTAAGTACAAGTCCAAGGTAGCATGCATATATATATATATATATATATATTGTAGAAGTAATATAAAATATGATTTTGTGATATTACTATATGTGATAAAGTGATATATCTCAACCACTCAAGTGGAAACTTATAGCATGAGTATTTATAGTTAACAAATATTGACTGAACTATTACAGGACTTTTATAGACCAAACACTCTCAAAAAGAGAGAGAGAGAGAGTTATTCTATTATAAAAAATTCTTATGAACTGAAGGTGTTATTAAATTTTATGTATAAATTATATTGCTTTGATATTGTCAACCGGTGATGCTTAATTGGAAGTTATATAAAGACACATTGGGTTATATAATAAATACATGCATATTTATAATAAATACATTGGGCTATCAAAAGATGGTCACAGAAAAAACGCTAATATTCACATTAGTTGTTTGGAGTAAAAAAAACCATCACTTCCCCTAGATCAAAAGTGAATAGTTTAAGAGCATCGGAGGATTTGTGCTTGTGAAATCTCCCTGAGAAGACCCTCATCTATTAAATATATTCATGTGTCCATGTGATGGATCTTTAATGACATTATAATCAATTAATGGTAATTGATAACCTAATTAGAGTTTATTTCAATATATATATATATATGAGACCGAAACATACAGTTAGGAGTGTACACACAGTCATCCAGTGTATATGAGAATTGAGTTGCAAGCCTACACCAACAGTGGACCATTAGCGCTAGTGTGTCCCATGCTTTTGAACTCAAATAATAATAAGTATCATACAAACTAGGTCTTTCGTTATAGGCCAAAACTCCCTTTTTTTTTTTTTCATTTAACTCTCAAAACCATTTAGCTGAAAGAATAATAAAATTAATAATTATTATTATAACAACAACAACTTTAAATTATATGTGTAAATATATATTTATTGAATTATGAAGTTTATTTGAGATTACTTCAAATTTATCCATGGTATCATCTTTGAATCAATTCAATAATTATCGATGATATTTTTTTAATATTTTTTTTAATGTATAGTTTTTGTTTCAACATAACAAAATCTAATCTTTGGATCTAGAATAATAGATACCTTTCAATTTCTAACTAAGAAAACTTCAAAGGTAATAATTTATTTTGCTTAATTTTTGTAATCAACAATTAAATCAATATCAACCATAAGCAGTCACTATTGATTACATCTAATGAATTTGTTTTTCTTTGAATTTGACTAATTAAGATTGAATATTTTACTCATCAATCATATTTCTTCAATTTTACTTTTTTGTACTTTGTACTTTTTTTTAATTTGTTTTTCCTTGTCCATCGCTTTAAAAAGTACCAAAACACTTTTTCTTTGCTTTTTTTTTTTCTTAGAAGTTGAATTGAACCATAAACCTTAATAACCGGCCAAAAAAATTATACCACAAATTAAAAAAAAATTCAATATTTTAGATATTCATAAAGCTTTTTTTCTTAGAAAAAGTAATTGAAAGGCACCAAACAAATAGCAAGCCTCCTTTGACATCAATTTGTAAATAAAAGCCTTCAAGCATCAAATTGTGACTCAAATTTAAGCTTATTATAAGTCTACCGTGAATATGTAGCCTCCTTATCAATCAATCAATCAATCAATCAAATGAGTTTGAAATCTCCTTCATTGACAAAATATAATATTACTTAATCCATTGTTTATTAAATCTACACGTTTCTATAAATTATAAATAATTGCAATAACAACAACAACAACACGAAGATATATTTTTTATTTTCAATAATTGAAGTTGTCCATGTTAATAATTAGTGGTGATTTAATGAATATTAATGATACTATGATACTAAGTTGCAATTGTGGTCATTAAACACTCTTGCAATATATATATATATATATATATATATATATATATATATATATATATATATATATAATTTGTGTACATACTTGCTTTTTAAACCAAGAGCTTTTTAAAGTAATTTTTTTATGAATAAGAAATGCCCATGCGACATTCACTGAATTAAATTCAATTTTTAAACACTCAAAAAAAATAATTTCTTATCCTTTTTTTTTACAAAATTTTGTCCATTGAAAGATCCGTGTAATATTGTATTATTTTCTTTAAAGATTTCCTCAATTCAAATTGGGCTATTCATAATGTACTATGTTAGCATCCATTGTGGAATAGTTAGATTAGAAGCGTGTGAATTATAATTGCAATATATATGCGGCTGATGAAGCATTGAATAAATCTAGTTAAATTAGAGGAGAGGAATTTTTCATTTAATTATAAAGTACCATAAATTTAAATTCTAATAATTATGAATCATTTTGGTGAACACACACCTAACACAGGCATCATCAACTGATTCTCCAATGCCTTTCACTCAATTTGGTAGAAGTGGTTTTGTTTTCTCCTTTCAAGTCATTGTTTTTCTCTTTCATGTTTTTTTTGTATCAGTTATGATTGTTTTCTCTCTATCTTTTCCTAGGCTTTTAGTGGATGCTATGTACTATCATTTCTCCTTTTTATGTAATTTTCTTTTTTTTTTTTTTTTTTTTTAAAAAAATGAACATTGAAAAAGAACTAAAAATACAGGAAAAGAGAAGAACAAAAATAGGACTCAAAACAAGACAACACTACCAACCCTCTCCTTATGTAACTCATGTGACTCTCCTTTTGTCTTTTATCCATTTTGTTAATAATAACAATAATAATGATATTGGTGATCAAAGAGTTGTTTGTTCTTCTCTAGAATAGTTGGTATGAAGCCAAGGGTTTTAAGAAATATCTTGGGTTCTTTTAATTTAAGCTGTGTGGGAGGTAGTTTGGCATTCCTTCCTCATTCAATTTGGGGGTTAAGATAAGTTGATATTTCAATTTTAATTTAATTTAAAAAAAAAAAATCACCCAAGAAAATCCAACGAAAAACTACTACTAATGTGAACATCAGAATCGTCACATGTGGAATGTAAAACTAGTTTTCACATAGTAATTCTTTATTGAGTGATTTTTTATATAAATTAGAACTTTAGGAATAATTGAGTATTGCTGGATGATATACAATAATAATTACCTATATTAATTTACTGCAAGCTTGATGATGATGCATAGTATTTTGTTTCCACCTATTCACTTGGAAAAACAGTGGACGGAGGAATGGGACAATTTATGTGTCAGTAGTCAGTGAAAGGAGCGGCATCATGGTAACAAGCAAGCTGACGGTAGGAATTGAGCTTGCTTGATGTACCTACATTCTTTCTTGATGGCTGTCCAAATGAGAACATATTATTATACAATGAATCCTAAATCTTGAATGATGATATTATTTTGACCTCTGGGCATCTTGGATTTGTTAAAGGCTGCAGGCCATTGAAAGATTCGAGTCATACGTTAGAAAATGCAGACCATGGATTGAGATAAACACAATTCATGAATTTGAACACAAATCAAAGAAAGCCAAACCCTCATACAAATTAAAAAGAAGCAAATACCTTGATTCAACATCATCAACTACCTAAGAGGTTCGTTCTCATTTATTTCTAGTTTCTATATTTGAGAATATTTTAATGTCATACCCAACCGGCCGGCTTATCTCAAGGAGCAGCAGCGGCCCCTGGCATTTTAGCTTCAAGTGACTTCTCATACTCTTCAATGGACTTGAAAAGCTCAGAGAAGTTCCCTTTACCAAACCCACCACACCCACCTTTCTGGTACTCCCTTCCTTTCTCATCCTTTGCCATGCACCCAATTCTCTGGATTATCTCCACAAATATTGTTGGCCTGCATCAAAAGCCATTCATTCTCTACAAGTTATATTTATCACCATATTTTATAAATAAACATTATCAAAAATATATATATATGACTTTGAGTTAAAACAGAAAACCCCATGAATTTTTAATTAAATGTCAGGTTGTCATAAAAGAGATAGTATATAAAAATATAAACCAACATTTTATTTATCCCAACTTGCTTCCAAATGATTAAGTAAAAATAAAAATTAGAAAAAAAAAAAGGGTGTTGTGAGCTCACCGGTCTCCGACGGGTTTGGTGAAGATCTGAAGAAGAATGCCTTGGTCATCACGGTCAACGAGCACACCCAGCTCCTCACACTCCTTAATCTGCTCCGCGGTTAGCACATCCCCGGCCCTCTTAACAAGGTTCCGGTAATAGGTCGGTGGCGGCGGCGGCATGAAATCGAAGCCGCCGAAGGCCGTGCGAGCCCGCATCTCTCGCAGCGTTTTCAGCACGTCATCACTTGATAGGGCGAGATGCTGCACTCCCGGCCCACCGTTGAAGTCCAAGTAGGTCTGGATCTGGCTCCTCCTCACCGTCCCTTTCACCGGCTCGTTCATCGGGATCAGCACCCGCTCCTCGTTGTCCGCCAGCACCATCGAGTTCAAACCGCTCTCCGCCGTTCCGACGTCCTCCGCCGTGAACTCAGCGAACTCATGGAACCCAGTGAACCCGGCAACGTAGGCCACCGCGGGGCCCAGATCCGGGACGTTCCCCACGGCATGGTCTAGCCTTCGAATCCCGTAATCGAATGCTGCGGGGGTGGCCACGGTTTCGAAGCCGGGGAGGAAGAGGGGGTGGTCGTCGGGGTGGCTGACGAGGCGGAGGACGACGTCGCCGTAGAGCTCGAGTTCGGCAAGGGAGAAGCCCTGGCCGAGGTCGGTGGGGGGAAAGGAAGGACGAGCGCCGTGGTGGACGGCGATGTCGAAGGCGGAGGAGGCAGAGGCGACGCGGATGGCGATGGCGCGGACGGCGAGGCCGTGGTCGGCGGAGAAGCGGAGGCAGAGGTCGCGGTTGAAGGAGGGGATTGGAGGATTAGGATCAGCATTGGGGTTTGGGAGGGGGGAGGTGAAGAGGAAGCGGAGGTCGTGGGAACGGATGAGATGGGAGGTGTGGACGGGGTTGCCGGTGGAGAGACCGGAGAAGGCGAAGAGCGGAGCGCCGAGTGAGAAGGAGAAGCGGCCGGCAGCGCTGGCGGCGTCGGCGCACCAGAACTCCACGTGGTGGAAGTCGATGACGGGGAAACGGTCAGAGCGGGGGTTGACGCGGACGAATCGACTGAAGCCGACGAGTTTAAACTCCTCCGTGGAGGAGGAGGACTTGTTATCGTGGACGGCTGCCGGCTCGATTCCCATGTTTTTCTTTTTTCTTTTTTCTTTTTTCGTTTTTCGGTTTGTTTGCGCGATGGATGTTTGGAAAGCGCTGACACGTAAGTGGATGATGGGGTTGTATATGTAAGTAGAGAAACACGGCTCTTTGTTCTATGCGTGTCAGGGTGGCCTTTCTTTGATTATCTGTTGATAATTGAATACTTTTTGACGTTCCACCTGAAAAGAAGTATCAACGGACAATAGCCAGATAAGGCCGAGAGAAACGCAGCAATCTGATCTTCTCATCGGCAAGACTTGAGAAGATTGGTATGGGCTGTTTTTATTTTATTTTATTTATATTTACCATAATAAAAAAACATTTGTTAAATTTTTATTTTTTCGAAAGTTGTGCATTTTTTTGCCCCATTTTTAAGAATGCTATTTATCTTTTTAAAAAAAACTTATTAGATTTTAATTTCTTAAAAAACCTACTTACTTTCATAAAAAATTTACTACTTTTAGGATGACAAATACTCTTGCATATTTGTTAAAATTTATTTATATTTTTATTTGTTTTAAAGTTATTTTATTTTAAAAAAAAAAACTTACTCAAGTGAGATTTACACAAACTCAATTATGATCATATGCGGGAAGAATTTTTTTTAAAAAAATTATGTTTGAATAGGTTTTAAAATATAAATTTTTAAAAAAACAAATAGGCTTTAAACAAATAAAAACGCAAATAAATTGTACAAACATAATTGCTATTTTGAAGATAATAATAATAATAATATAAAAATAATAAATTGTACAAACATAATTGCTGTTTTGAAAATAAGAACAAAGTTAATAGCCACGCCCTATATGTTTGAGACAACTAGCTTCTCAACCTCATCATTCTGCTAAGTGTGAGAAATTATGGCGGTATGATAGCTATATGTGTAATGTTTTTTCTATGAGAATTCCTAATTCTACTAAATAAGAATATATATATATATATATATATATATATATATATATATATATAGTGAAACAGAAACTCTAACAATCTCTATAACTAGAACAATAGGAGGAAACTCCACCAACCGAAACTCTACCCATGCTTTTCTAGCGGGTCAGAAAAGAACACTAGAATATACTACATTAGAGCAACCCAAGGTTGTGCATGCCTCCTTTGACACATGACTCCCCTTCAGTCAACTAGAATTAGAACAACAAAAATAAATTCAGAATTTTGGTAAAATAAGCTAGAAAGAAAAGAGTAAATTACCTTTTCACAATAGTCTCACTTGAAATACATTGTGCGAAATAAGATTAGAGCATGACGTTATGCGAGGGTCGCTCTTTTCCCCTTTGCTTCCCTAGACTGCATGATGGTATTCATTGAGAAATGAGATGAAGTGTGCATATTCATGAATACATCATGTTGTAGTACAATCAGCATAAAACTAGTTGTTTACAGTAAATAACTATTTCGTTTTGCATAATCAGGCAATTACTTGGAAATCACTTGACTATTATATTAAACCCCTATAATAATTTTGGAATGGATAACGAGTTGCTTGTCACTACAATTTGAAGTACAAAAGTCCCTAACATTTATAACTCGCCGAACATCATCAAGAGTGTGTGTCAGCACTCTGAAAGTGCACAAGAGCTACTTGAAGTGAATGCCTCTACAACACACAAGGATATGAGCAATATGCATAGTATCATTTTAGAAGGGAAGACCATCATCGGTATGTCATGACAACACTGGATAATATGATGACAAAAAAGGCCTGCTTTCTAGTGCTCAGAATGGTAAGTCTTCGACCAAAATAACATTGACACTAAAAAAAATGCATGGAATTGGCACGGAAGGAAAAAAGAGGAGTAACCTGTGCTGTGGCAGATTTCTTTGAATCCAAGAATTGACTATATATCCCATTAAGTCTGTGCTTCTCAGCTTCTGATACTGATGGCCTTGCTTTTGAAGCAACTGACCTCAGAACTTCATCACTGATAAACACCTCTTTTTCATGCATAGTACGCTCTTTACTATCTTTCTCGTTTAGAAGCTCATTAACTGATGCAAGTTGCGCATCTGACAAAAGAGCCTGAAGGTCAGCACCACTAAATCCTTCAGTCATAGAAGCTATCACACCTAGGTTGACATTGCTTGCCAATGTAAGCTGCTCCATCCACAACATTCAATTGAATATAGAATGTCATTTTTTATTAAGGAAGACAGAAAATCAAAGGGAAATGAACCCTCCTAATTTTCAAAGGAGAGCAATATCAGTCAGAGTAAGCAAACTCAGTAGAAACAAAATACATGCACGAAAAGGCAGAATTATTTGTAGAGATGGAGAATAGGAAGCATAAATATTGTTGCTTATTTTGAAACCAGCTAGTAGGAAAGGGTACACGAAATATAAGTGAATAAGAACTAGGTAGATCTTGTAAATAAATAAGGACTCTTAAGATCATTGTCATCTTTTTGAGAAATTATTGTCACTATATAGTCCATGTAACTAACATATTATTAATTAAAAATGACACTAATAGAACAATGACCAATATTTCTAACTTCTAAGACATTGAACTTAGTCAAATGTTGTATAAACTTTAGACATTGATAAGGCAATGTCGAAAATGTAAATAAGGTCATGACATTCGGTTTCAAGGAGTCTCAGCATAACATTTGAAAATGATTTGATTCTCATCATATCAAGCAGTGAAGACATAGGCTGTAACTTTGGGATGTAAATTAGGAACAACAATACTAAATCTTAATCATTGTGAACTTTTTACGGAAGTGATGCCAGTCAACGGCCAAATTACCAGTGGAGCATAACATGATTCTAGTAATGAATATTGCTATGCCAATTAAAAAATGATGGCAACATAGCACCTAAAAAAAATGCAGGTATGAGGATGATGACAGAACCTTTTTTGATAAAACTTTGAGAATATCTAATCGTTCTTGCCATGTAGGAAAATCGCAATAAAGAAGACGATCAAGCCTTCCAGGCCGTAAGAGTGCCGCATCAAGAAGATCTGGCCGGCTGGAATATTGTGCAAGGTAAAAATGGTTAGCTTCATAACTTTACCGAGGAAAAAGAAATGAAGAATTAACCTAATATAACAATAAAAGATATTGATATATTTGTTCATTTTATTTTAATCTAGCTCTAAAATTCTCTCAGAATCCAATATTAAGATAACTCAATCTAGTTCAAAGCAAGAATGCACTTTAACAAAATAAATTTCTCAAGAAGGCACATATCCACTTGAAATCCACAACCACCTCAAGTTTTGAGGTATCAATTAAGCTGTAATCCCTTTAAATGAATAATATATTAAATTAAACTTTTTCCTTTAAACAATATAATAGATTCTAAACCCTTCAAAATGTAAAGCTACTCTTCTCACAGATTTATTATTAATTTAATGCAGATTCATCTCACTAAAACTAATGAAATTTCCTACAGTGGTTGCATGATATCAAGTAACCTAAATTACATTCGCTTTACCATGCAATGACATTAAAATGGTGGATGGCAACAACACAATCACAAGGTTACGGACGGTATACCCCATTTGATTTGAAACTTGATTAATTTGTAGAGTACTGACCTAGTTGCAGCAAACACAAACACCCCATTCAAAGCTTCCACACCATCCAACTCAGTCAGTAACTGCAACACAAAAAAAAAAAAAAAATAATAATAATAAACCAAGGGAAATAACTATCATCAAGCATCTTTTCCTTATCAAGTGTAGTCTCTGCTGATCCACTTTAACTTTCACACAGCTGAATTATATCATAACAAAGAACAAGGATTACCACTTAACTTGGCATGCAACAACTAACCTGGTTAACAACACGATCAGTTACCCCGGTATTGTCGTGTCCTCTTTTGGGTGCGATAGAATCAAACTCATCAAAGAAAAGAAGGCAAGGTGCTGCAGCAGCTGCCTTGGCAAATAAATCACGAACCTGGAATGAAGAGATAATAGTAATGAAATCTCCTTGAACTGAAAAACACACATTCCATTTTCCTATTATCTAATTAAACAGGTATGCACGCTGTCATGCTAAAAGTTAATACAGAGAATAGAAGGATCACATAGATTTCTTACAGCTTTCTCAGAGGCACCAATATATTTGTTCAGAAGCTCAGGTCCCTTGATCGAAATAAATCTTAAAGAACAAGCAGCAGCAGCAGCACCAACAATGTGTGTTTTTCCACATCCCGGAGGTCCAAACAAGAGCAAATTGGATCTTAACCTTAAAGGTGCATTAGCAAAGATGTCAGGAAACTTTGAAGGCAATTCAACCATCTGCAAGTGTAAATGTAAGAACAGAATATTAGCAATCAAAGTATAATGCTATGACAAGTGAAATATAGTAAAAGCGGTAAGAGAAAAGAAAAAACCAGAGATGTAAACTTCAAAAGTTACTACTACAAGTCGGAAACTCTAACTTAAAATTGTTACATACACAGAACAAGCAGACACTCGAAAGCAACATAAACAAGCCCAGAAACAAAAGGGCATCTATAATTGGTTACATCAAGTTTCAATATCAATAAAACCTCGTCGTAAAATAAAGGCCTATAAATAAACCTGAAGACCAATTTGTGCATGTAATCCAGAGCCTCCATGACACCATTCCACATTAATAAAAACTGTCTCAAAGTTCAATGCAACTACCATGATCAGAAGCCCTAGTTTTCAATTTAGTTTTATACATAGAGGCTATCACATGAGCTAGTTTTATCCTCAAGGTTCTAAACAATGTTAATAGAAAAACTACAGAGATAACTGCAGATCAAACTTAACAATCATCTGTTATTACTTCTACACTCTACACTTCTATTTCAACCTATTGTCTTTGTCTGCAAGAAATCTTAGACCAAGCACAAAGGATACACAAATGATGGTAACGTGCTACTGATGGCGCCCCCCCAAAAAAGAAAAAAGAGCCTCCCCCAACAAGAGTTAAGAAAGGCAACTTTGGCTGCTGAAAATTTTTTTTTAAAAAATAATGTACAATAATAGAAATAAGATGAAGAAGTACTTAGAGTACAAAGAGACCTAAATTTATAAAAAGGAAAGCATGCTACTAAGAGTTGAAAAATATCAAGAAGTTAAATTGCAAGAATTGGCTCCTTGTTCAGGTAGATTAAGCTTTGAACATTTCTATAAGTATATGTTGGACCACAAGTCATTATAAAGAGCCACATTAGAATGCAGCTTAGCACAGACTTCCTCATTAAAAAAGCTGTAACAAAGAATAACTCAATTTTAATTGTCTATTTTATCTTTCAGAATACGGAATTAAAATCCACAACACCATTGTTATGCATTTTGGTGAGATGTCTATATTTCTCAACCCAAAAATTCAATGTTCTTTTCAGATTCAGGCAGCCCTAATAAAATGTGCTTTTCATATTCCTAAAATGCAAACATCTTTTCAAAATTTTGACTAACAAAGTACAAGCTAATTGAGTTCCATGAACCTCTTCAATAGCCTTTCGAATTTCCATAAGCCCTCCAACATCTGACCAACCACTTCGCCCACCTTCATAATCAGATTTTGTTAGACCACGCATGGCAACTGGAACAAAATCATTCATTGCTTGTACAAAATCTTCCTTCACTAAAGTAAGCATTCCATGGTTATCCACGAGAGAAAAATTTGACCTTAAACGACTGATAGCAGCAAAGATAGCCCTATCAACCAATATTTCCTGCAAACAAGGTGTTCCATCATATATTAAAGAACTTAAAAAATGAAGCTTAAGCTGAATCTTGTCAGTTTTTGCAGAAACTACAGATACATTCATACATAGATGGTGATTGGTGAAAGTGCCTTTTGGTTTCCAAAACTACATTTATGGTATCTCAACATAAAAAAGGTGCAATTTGGTCCTTTGAAAAAAAGAAGATTTTAGTGATAGTCACTAACCAATGAAAAAGTGAGCAATTTTTGTTTCTATTCAAATATTCTTTTTCAATCTTGAGATGAAGAAGAACCTTCACCATTTAAAGAGACCAGAATGAACAGCTCATGGACCAAAACAGCACTTATGCTCATATGGATGGATATAGGTTTATCTTAGGTTCTTGTACACGCATAAACACAAAATTTTTCAACTTTTCAAGTCTTAGATTTATGACTGCCAAGCAATTTTTAAAAATTAAAGCATATTAAAAAAATCATATGAATAATTATATATGTTTCTTGAATAAAAAGGACCTGCAAAATGCATCCAGGAGATCAAATGAACAGTAACATTCATTTTCCCAAAAGTTTCAGTCTACAAACAAAATGTGTAGCTGTTGCAGGTCAAAATGTCTAAATGCTTTCTAATAAAACGGAGTCGATGATGTAAAAAGATGCACTCTTTAACATGTAAGTTATAGAATTTTAATTTCATACTGACAATATGGGGCAGCATGATATTTTCATGATTTTGAATTAGCATTTTTCCTTTTTTTTTAATATTTAATAATGTAGAAGAAAGCAAATAGGAAAATAAAAGAACAGTCAAAAGCAATCAGAAGATAAAAGACCATGAAAACAGTAACAAAAGATGTGATGAAGGATGAACATTGTGAATAACCTATACCAAGTCATAAGCATCATATCCATCACACTTGGAGCCAATTTCTTTAAGTATACCATCAGAACAGTGCAGAGCATGTTTGCATATTTCCTGCTTTAGTATAGCTCCACACTTAGAGGCATTAGGAGCAGATAATTGAACATGGAAGTCGAACCTACCTGACAAAAAATTACATTGACAGATGAACATTGGGCAACATCTGGTGATAGCTAAAAGTACATTCCAACATCAATTTATCACAGTACAGCAAGTGATGTATTGACATAGACTACTGCATAGTTTAAAATTTTAAATAGAAAGTACTCTGTCTCTCATAACTGCTAAGCAAACCTGAAGAGCTTAAAGCCTGAGGCAGATTGCCAAGAGATTGAACAGAAGAAATAAACGCAATTGGTCCATACACACAAGAGCTTAGACTCTTCTCCTGCAGAACATGTAAAAGAAGAATCAACTGAAGTTTTGAAAATAGCTGAGGAAATGAAAAGTTTAACAAATCCTTTTTCTTAGGTAAAATAATTACATATATGAAGAAAATAAAATGATAAGCAAATGTGTGTGTGTGTATATATATATATTGATAAAGTTCTATTTTCTTTTCTCCTCATCATATTCATTTAGTTACTTTTCTTTTAAAACAATCTATCTACTCTCAATCCAAAGACAGGTTTAAAGTATAGTCAGATTACAACATTATTTATTATTTCAAATAAGAAAATTGAAAATGCTTGTGATTATAAGCATTGTCATTACAGGCAGTTGAATGAGTCCATAGTGCACTGCAAACATACCGCATATTCATCCATAATATCAGTGAAAAGCTTCATGAGGGTAGTGACCGAACTATTTAGTTGAGTCCCTTCAGCTTCAGAAGAAAGTGATATAATACGATCTAAATCATCAAAAATGAGGAGAGAAGGTGCATGAACCAAAGCTTCAGAGACAGAATGTGTAATGGCTTGTTGAATTGTCTGACTCCTTTTAAGAGCAAGTTTTGAGCAACTTACAAAAACTCTACAAGTGAAAACCCTCTATCAGCCATAAAGAAAATCATTAACATTTCGAAATGAAATTAATAGGACTTAAGTTCTTCTCCAGCAAACCCATGTAAATGACAGAAAAAATAAAGGGGAGAAATCAAATAAGCTTCCTTGTAATAATATAACAAAGGGGAAAAAAGGAAAATGAGAAGGAAAAAATAAATTTAAAATCCAACTTCTTACATGTGTGCTAAAATGGTATCATGTTCTTCAAAATAGTTGGCAACAGCTGTGGCTAAGGAAGTTTTGCCAGAACCCTGATAAAGGAAAGGATATGCCAAAAAATACTCAGCAAATCAAATTTCAACAGATAATGATAGAAGAAGCATGTCAGCACAAATTTTGTAATTTAAATGTATACACATTGGCACTGAATTCATCAAAAGAAACTTCAGCAATAACAAAATCTATATTATGCATGAACCAACCAATAAGCATTTATTTAGCTCTGATTCAATGCACATAAATTGGCTTCAACAGCAGCAGTTGTGACATATAATGACGTTACGCTAAAACATCATGCATGGAGTATCTTGACTTTATTGACTTTCCTCCCTGCGTTATGTCAATAAGACAGGCTTAAAACAGGCTCGAGTTAGTAACATGTGTTAGACGTATATGTATACCTTTGTATGTATATGTATACTTGTATATCTACAGTACCGTATATGGTACTATATCTGTCTATATGTACCTCTTCATTCATGACAATACATACACAAGAGAGGATCTTCTATCATGGTATCAGAGAGCCACGTTTCTCTCTCTCGCCGGAGCTGATCTTGTTGCCGGAGCCAGCACCAGCCTCCTCCCATCCTCCTCCCGGCCTCATCACCGGCCTCACCGGCCTCTTCCCCCCCTCTCTTCCCTCCAGCCTTCTCCTCGCCACCAAACCCGACGCCTCACCCAGCACCGTCTATTTCTCTCCGGCCCGCCTCCGCCCGCCTTGATCCCACCTCCGCCCGCTTGTCGCCGCAGCTTCATCTGTCAACATCGCCTCATTCCAGCAGGCTCCTCCGGCCAAGCCTCTCCCGGCCTCCTCCAAGCCTCTTCAGCCAAACATCTCCGGCCTCCCTTCTTCTTCTTCAGCTCCTCCGACCAAGCCTCTGTCCAGCATCTCCAGCCAAACATCTCCGGCCTCCCTCCTTCTTCTTCTTCAGCTCCTCCGGCCCAGCATCTCCAGCCAAACATCTCCGGCCTCCCTCCTTCTTCTTCTTCAGCTCCTCCGGCCAAGCCTCTGTCCCAGTCTCCTCCAAGCCTCTCCAGCTCCTCCTCTCCAGCATCTCCAGCCAAACATCTCCGGCCTCCCTTCTTCTTCTTCAGCTCCTCCGGCCAAAGCCTCTCTCCATCCATTTTGGCGCTGGATCCGAAATCAGACAGCTTTTGACAACTTTTGAAAAGCTGTCACTCCAAAGTTAATTTTTTTTTTGTCTTCTTTTCATATTTTAATATCTATATATTTGTGTTAAAAAAAAAAAAAAAAAAAAAAAAAAAAAAAAATGGATACATATGGTCTCAGTGGTGTTCTCTCCGACACTCGTCTTCGAAACCTTCAACATTCTGATGTGGTTCTTGACGGCACCAACTATATTCCTTGGCGCCTTACAGTCAAACGAATTCTTGATGGGATTCGTGTTCTTCGCCATGTTGACGGTACCTCTACTGCACCTGTTGCTCCCGTAGTCTCTGACACTCCAGGTTCTTCTCTGGACGCATCTGCTCTTATTACAGCTTTTGAACAGAAATTTGAAAAGTGGGCAGCTGATGATTCGACCGCCAAGATGATTATCTGTCAGACAGTCACTCTTGAAATCCGTACTCAGATTGCCGATCTTCCCACTGCCCAGGAGATGTGGGCTTATTTGGAACATCGCTATTGTGGTTCCAGTCAGGCACAGCTCTATACTCTGTATCAGGCTCTTGCCAGTCTTCAGCAGGGTGACGATACTGTTGATTGCTTTTACAGTCGGTATTGTGGTCTCTGGCGACAGATAGACGCCCTCACTCCTCCCTATTGCACCACCCATTCTGCTCAAATTCTGGCTTGTACTGACTCCTGCCAACGGAGACGTAGTCATGATGAGACCCGCCGAATGTACGAGTTCATCATGCGCTTACGACCCGAGTTTGAGTCGACCCGGGCTCAGCTTCTTCACGCTCCCTCTGCCTACACCTTGGATGAGGCCTTTGCTTTTGTTCGTGCTGAAGAGACTCGTCTTCGCACTTCCATCACAGGAGGGAGTAATGCACTTGTCGCCACTCGCCCTGTACCTGCATCTTCAGTATTGTCAGGTATTCCTGCACAGTCCCCTCGACCTTCTTTCAGGCCAAAGCATACAGTGACATGTCACTATTGTGGTATTACGGGTCATCTCGAGCGTAACTGTAGGAAGAAGCAGCGTGGATTTCCGCGAACTGTCCCTTCTTCCTCGACTCCAGCTCTTCTTCCTACGCCTTCACATCCTCAGGTCCATTCCGCTCGGACTTCTTCTCATTCTCCATCACCTACGGATCACGCGAGATCTTGGCAATGTTTCGACAGTTTCAGCAGTCCAATATGGCGGATTCATCTTTCGGTCATGCACGCTCCGCTCGGGTTACTCCTCCTCCCTCCGGGTAGTTCCTGCCCTCTCTCGGCTTCTTGACTCGGTGCTTCTTTTCATATGACACATGATGCCTCACATCTTCATAACTCTCATTCTCCTTCTTATGTCACTCATGTTCGTATTGCTGACGGTAACCTCCTTCCAGTTTCTTCTATCGGTTACTTTTCATCTAGACATTTTTCGTACCTCCCTTGTCTCTCACGTTCCTCATCTCTCTCAGTAAATCTTATGTCCGTAGGACCAGATCACCGATTATAATTGTCGGGTTATTTTTGACCGTACTTCTTGTCGTGTGCGGGATCACGGTGGAACAAGAATTGGAGCCGGCCGTCGATATAAAGGAGTCTATGCTTTGGATTCTCTTCGGCTTCCTTCTTCCGACGACCGGGTATCTCACTGTAATTCTCGCTACTCTACCTTCTCTTTTGTGGCATCATCGTCTTGGTCATTTATGTCCGTCTCGTATGTCTTCTCTTCTTCGTCATGGTGTGTTAGGAGCCGTATCTCCTATGTCGGATGTTGTTTGTGTTGGCCGTAAGGCTGGGTAAAGCTGACTACGGCATCCTTATCCTTTGAGTCGGTCTCGAACTAATGCCTCCTTTGAACTTATCCATTCGGATGTTTGGGGTCCGGCCCCTTTTGTATCAAAAGGAGGCAATCGGTATTATGTTATTTTTATTGATGACTACACTCGTTTTACTTGGTTATATTTCATGCATCACCGCAGTCAATTATTATCTATTTATCGCTCTTTTACTACTATGGTCCACACCCAGTTTTCGGCATCTATCAAAACTTTTAGGTCTCGATTTCGGGGGTGAATACACTTCTCAAGCCTTTCGTAATTTTTTGGCTTCTGAGGGCACCTTACCTCAATTATCATGCCCTGGAGCTCATCCTCAAAATGGAGTTGCTGAGCGTAAGCATCGTCACATTTTAGAAACCACTCGTACTCTTCTCCTTAGTGCTTCTCTTCCCCCTCATTTTTGGGCAGATGCAGTTAATACTGCAGTTTATCTTATTAACCTACAACCCTCTTCTCACCTTCACCATCGAAGTCCTGGTGAATGTTTACATGGCACTCCTCCCCGATATGACCATCTTCGTGTTTTTGGCTGTCGGTGTTTTGTTCTACTTTCACCCAGAGAGCGGACAAAACTCACTGCCCAGTCTATTCCCTGTGTCTTTTTAGGGTATAGCCTTGAACATAAAGGCTATCGTTGTTATGATCCAGTCACTCGTCGTATTCGCATCTCTCGTGATGTCATTTTTGATGAGTCCACACCTTTCTATTCCTCTCCTCCTTCCACTGAGTCTCCTTCTCCCACAGTTCCTCTTTCTTTTCTCTTTCCTCTCTCTCCTACTGAGGACTCTCCCTCAGGAACTTCTCTTATTCCTTCATCCTCTCCTGAGATCCTAACGCACTCTTCACCTATTCCTTCACCTTCTTTATCTTCTGATTCTTCATTTCTTCCACCGGCTCATCCCCCTATTCGGTTCACTTATCATCGTCGAGAACCTGAAGCATCTTCTTCTAGACAGGCCTGCTCCAATGCTCCTCCCACTACTGATCCCACATCTGAGGTACACACTCACTCTTATTCCTTACGTGATCGTTCTTCTCTACATCCTCCTGAACGATATGCTTCCACTAGCACTAGTGTCTCACTTGTTCATGAGCCAGGAACTTATAAGGAGGCAGTTCAGTCACCTGAGTGGCAGCATGCTATGGCAGAAGAGCTTGATGCCCTATCACGGACTCACACTTGGGATCTAGTTCCATTGCCTTCTCATGCTGTTCCCATCACCTGTCGTTGGATTTATCGGGTAAAAACCCGATCTGATGGATCTCTTGAGCGCTATAAAGCGCGTCTTGTTGCTCGTGGTTTCCAGCAGGAACATGGTCGTGATTATGAGGAGACTTTTGCTCCCGTAGCCCATATGCACACTGTTCGCACCTTGATTGCTGTTGCAGCAGCTCGCGGATGGTCCCTTCATCAGCTCGATGTGAAGAATGCTTTTCTTCACGGGGATTTAAAGGAGGAGGTTTACATGACCCCTCCTCCTGGTCTTCAGGTGCCACCGGGATCTGTTTGTCGTCTTCGTCGTGCTCTTTATGGTCTCAAACAGGCTCCCCGGGCTTGGTTTGAGCGATTCACCACAGTCATTGAGGCCACTGGTTTCACTGCCAGTATTCATGATCCCGCAGTTTTTGTTCATACTTCCTCTCGTGGTCGTACCATTCTTCTTCTATATGTGGATGACATGATTCTTACCGGGGATGACTCTGATCACATTACATTTGTGATACAGAGACTACGTGATACATTTTTCATGACTGATTTGGGTCAGCTTCGCTACTTTCTGGGTATTGAGATCACTTCGCATACTGATGGTTATCGTCTTTCTCAGCAGCGCTATACTCTTGATCTTCTCACTCGATCCGGTTTGACCGATACTCGTCGCATTGCTACACCGATGGAGCTACATTTGCAGCTCCGGGCTTCTGATGGTGTTCCTTTGTCTGATCCCTCGCGCTATCGACATCTGGTTGGCAGTCTGGTCTATTTGACTGTTACTCGACCCGATATTTCCCACGCAGTTCATATTCTTAGCCAGTTTGTCGCAGCCCCTACTAATACTCATTATGCTCATCTCCTCCGGGTCTTGCGCTATCTTCGGGGTACTATATCTCGTAGTTTGTTCTATCCACGACTGTCTACACTTCAGCTACAGGCCTTTTCAGATGCTACTTGGGCCAGTTCTCCTGATGATCGAGTTTCTATTACTGGTTACTGTGTTTTTCTTGGATCTTCACTTATTGTTTGGAAGACCAAGAAACAGGCGACTGTTGCTAAGTCTAGTGCTGAGGCTGAGGTTCGCGCTTTAGCTTCTACTGTTCAGGAGATAATCTGGCTTCGTTCTATTCTTCATGATTTTGGTGTACAGATATCTACTCCCACCCCTGTTCATTGTGATAGCACTGGCGCTATTCAGATTGCTACAGATCCGGTCAAGCATGAGCTGACCAAACACATCGGTGTGGATGCCCACTTCACCCGATGTCATGTACGCACTCAGTCTGTCTCCCTTCACTACCTTCCCACAGAGGTACAGGTGGCTGACTTCTTCACCAAATCTCAGACGCGTGATCAGCATCTTTTTCTATTATCCAAACTCAAGACGTGCGATCCGCCTTGAGTTTGAGGGGGGGTGTTAGACGTATATGTATACCTTTGTATGTATATGTATACTTGTATATCTACAGTACCGTATATGGTACTATATCTGTCTATATGTACCTCTTCATTCATGACAATACATACACAAGAGAGGATCTTCTATCAACATGGACGTACATCAGATCATGAGGAATGTAACAACTCATAATATTCATTAGACAAAGAAATTCTGTAGGCAACACATGAGGTAAACTAAATTTAAAATGACAGAAAGATGAGACCAAATGATTTAATACTAAACAAGGTAATGCAGCTGAAATTCTAGATTTATATTTGATGGAGTCAGTTATCAAAGACGTAAAAATCTTACTGATGGGCCACATATAAGAACATGTCCTGGAATAGGAAGCCCAAAAGTGCTCTGGTATTTCCTGGAAGAAGGAGATAACAATACAAACAACCCTGCAAAAGAAATGCAAAACTTTCCAAGTTATGTTATAGAAGGATTTGATGCTTGAGAAGAAATGATTGATGCAATCAGGTAGATTATTGCAAAAACCAGTACATATACAACGAAAATCTTACTGTTGATAACATCAGAAATAGCAGCCTCCATCCACGTCAGAGAAGATACAGTTAACATACGATCTCTGTGTATGCTACTTTCCCTGATACATTCATGAAAAACAGGTTCACCCATCTCCAAATTACCGTCTTCAGGTTTCCAGCTGTGCAATGCATCACCCGTTGCAACATTCAAGCTCAGCTCATAAGTGCATGGTAGAGCATGTGGAGAAGCCACATCAAGAGTTGCTGTCAACAAAAACAGCCGTTCTGTGGCCAATTCTCTACTAGTGCTTCGATTAATGGGATCATCAGATGAGACACTTTTGTTATTTCCATTGTTAAAATTCTTCACTTTGAAGTGAAACAGAGTTTCCTCTGTCAAAACAACCGAATGAATCTCCATTCCACCAGCATAAGAACGAATGGCCATGAGTTGTCCTTTAAGCCAGGCCTCAATAAGGAACGTCCTGTCCTGCGCTGTATGATAAAGCGAAGCATTTTCTTTATTTTCTTTTCTATTTCCAATGATCGCATCATGAATAGACACCAGGATATCATCATGATGTGACCAATCTACTACATCAGCATCAAAATTCGCCCTTGGAGATTGGTCGCCCACATCCAATGCGTCATTACCAGCAGTATTATTCTCCTCAGATAACTTGAAACAAAAAGGTGAAATTCTCATGGAAGGCATATCCTTTCTTGGGCTGGCACTGTACTTCTTTATATAAACCCCTGCAGAGACCATGAATACGTACATAATTTGAGACACCAGTTAAGCAGGCAAGGCTAAAAATAGTTGGTAAAAAGGTTTGGCTATAAAGCTAAACCAAAGAACTAAGCATAAATAATTAAGCAATACAACTGATATGCCATTACCAGTTGTAGTATCTTGAAATTCACCATGGAGCTTGATACTGAATAAGGTGTTTTTTTTATTTAAAATTTAAAATTTGTCAAGCATTATTCTCAAAGTTATATTAATTACCAGATGGTGCTCACTAGCAGTACAGATACTTTAAGTTTCCTATTGGGTCCCTTAAAGAAGGCAAAGAGAGATGCGCTGGCTCACTCAAACAAACTGCTCCAACAATCCACCTCAAGAGAACTAGTAATTCTACTTTACATAATATACAGATATCATGGAGGAAGCATCTACTTCAGTAAAAAAGAAAAAAAAATCAAGAGGCATTATGATATTAAGCATATATAGACTAACATAGATGACCCCAAGTCACCAAACTAATCAAAATACCCACAACAACAGCGGTTGGTCAGTGCTTAATAACATCAAATGGGAAAAAAAGGAGCTATTAATCACATCAGTTGAAGAATGTCATGGATATAGTTAAGCATCTTTGGAAAGACACAAAGAAACAAATTTTAAACATGCAAAAAGATAACCAAGAAACAGAAGATAGAAGCATTCCAATGCAATAGAGAGATGGGCATACAAATAAAATAAAAACCAAAAAATAAAAATAAAAATCATTCAAGTTTATTATGGGTTTTGAGGATAAACATGTCTAAAATTACTCAAACTCAAATAGCAAGAGCATCGAAACAGCATACATGTTAAATCAAAATTTGAAATGCAACACATTGTAGATAAGCTTTATTTTCCTTTGGTGCTTAAATAAAGTGCTTTGGTCTACTTACAAGAATGAAGATTTGCATTTAGAAAAAGACGAAGAGACTGAGGAAGCATGACGTGTTCTTTCGCAACCAACTCTGAACTCAAAATGCGAACAACAATTTGCCGATATCTCTTGTTACTGATCACTGAGAACCCTTTATTTTCCTCTGTATTAGGAGAGGAACTTCCTCTTTTCTGGGCATAATCTTTCCCCTTCTGAGTAGTCTCATTTGCTGGCAATCTAGGCACAATTGTAACAAGTTGAAGATTATCAAATGATAATCTGCTAGCTGTTTCTGGATGTATGAAAGCAACAGAAGTGAGTACAACCCCCAGCTCAACACTATTAAATTCAAACCAATGAATATGCATTGTATTTTCTGCTTGTAGACGTAGTAATACTTTTGACATAACTTGTTCCTCCATCAACTTTTGGTTATGAGATTCTTCAAACCCAACCGCTCTTTCTTTGCGCTGCTTTGGTGCTACAACAACTTTAGTTCCTGGCACAAGTTGCACTAGAAACCACCGAAAGAAAATTAGACTTAAGTGCACCATTAAAATATTAGAAAGCAGCTATATGCCATCAACAACTCAGGAGAAACAAGTTAGCAACACAGCTCTGAGACCTTTGAATGGAGAACAAAAAGCGAGCAGACAAATAGGTATGGAAAACATAGATAAATTTACACCACATGAAATGGGAGAAACAATTTGGTTATAGGTAATAATTAAATGTGCAAGAGAACTTCCACGTAGACAGGCAGATGAAAGGTAAATACTTTGAAGCCTTGCAGTAATTTTTTTATTTTCAATGTTGCTGGATGAGAAATTCTTACCACCAACAAAGTTTAGATTCCTGGTTTTCTTTGCCTTCCTCCTACTAGACAATTACCAAAAATTTAGTTTTTCCGTCATATGTTTCAACATGCACCACATAATTCCCATTTGAAGGTCCCTGTGGTCCATGTGAAGCATGCTTTCAGTTGTGATCTTCCTAAATCACTTATAAATGCTCCATAAGGCATATGCTCTCTATCAAAAGTCAGTTACATAAGTTTGATTCATAAATGGTGCACTGATAATCCAAAGGTCAATCAACAAGAATGAACACATCATGGCAGACAATGTTCTGCAGCCATTTGCATATTCTATAAAGAACTAAAGAAGAAGCTCATAAAGACTATGCAAGGCGAGAGAGAGAAAACATAGGAGAAAAACACTAAAAGATTAAAAATAGATGTCATTATATTAAACAAAGAAAATAGTTATCAATGGCATAATGGTATATCATTTGCAAACCAGTATTGAAGTTCATAAATGATTCCTCTTACCTACTGATTGTTTAGGAGAGGTTGAAGTGACACGAAACACAACAACAACATGTCCATGCAACCAGAGAGGAAACTTCATTCCCTCGTGCACAATGCCAACCTGAACAGACTCCATTAACAATATGCATCAATTGGAGATCATAGCAAGGTAAGAAACATAATGATGATTCTTTAAGAGATGAGAACAGCACAGTACCTGCTTCAGAATAGTCTCCTCAGCATGCTCTGAGTTCAGCTCCAAAATTTCCCAATCATCCTCCGTATTGGGCTCTATAGATACTTCACCAGCTTTTGGTATATTAGCAACTACTTTCACTTGTAATTTAGTTCCATCAGGCAAAGATATACATTCAGCAAACTTTTGAGCAACCTAGAGTCCAAAGCAGAGAACAACAAGATTGAGCAGATAATTTATATGCAATTAAAGACATACTGACAGCTCTCATGTGCTCTAAATTGTAAATTTCTGACATTTACTTCTACAATGAAATCCCATTCAGTGAGAAATCAAGAGCGTCTGGGCAATTAAGAAAATTTTCTTCCTCCGAAAAATCAAGAATCATCTGTTCAAATAAATAAATAAACAACAACAACAACAACAATAATAATAATAATTCAAAGAAAATTCAACAACATTTCGTTCACAGCAATATAAAGAACCTTTTCTTCGACAGTAAAACTTAATTCACAGAGAAACCAAGAAGGGCCCAGCAATCAATAAAATTTTCTTCCAAAATAAAATCAGGAACATTATTATATTCGCAACAAAATAATTCAAAGAAAATTCAAGAATGCTTCACTCCCAACAAAATCAGGAAATTCTTTATCTAAAACACAACCAAGAATCATCCAAGAGCTAAAAAATAAAAAATCTTACCGTCACAAAAAAAAAAAAAAAAAATCAAAACAACTGTAATTCACATAGAAATCAACAACGTTTAATTGACAAAAGAAAAAAAAAATCAAGAAACCTTTAATCACAGATGTCCAACTCGATCAGTACCTCAATAGCATTAGACCTTGAGGCCGAGCCAGACCAAGCGATGTTCCAGGAATCACCCGAGCGAGAGCGGAGCTCGAGGGCAAGAACCGGAGGTAGAGACCCGGCCGCTGTTGACTGAAGTGCATAGATAAGAGAGAGAGGGAGGGACACAAAGCAACTATCGATCCCCGGGATAACCTTCACCTCGACCTCCATGGATCCAGGCCTCGCCGGAGAAGAACAAGATAGAAGGGTTGTACTGAAGCCGAGAAGTGAAACGCGAATTTGACAGGACTCGCGGTCAATTGGAGCTGTCCTTTTAATTATATATAGCTGGTGTCGCACGTGTGTTGCACGTGCATCATCTCTATTGCACGTGTGTTGCACGTGCAGTATTTATATTATTGTTAGTAAGTTACGATATATAGCTACAGTTTATTGATGTGAAAAAATATTAACACATATGTCCACTTGGTTCAGTTGGTTGCCTTAATTATAATGATAAATATATTTTATGGCTCAAATAACATTCAAAACTCCTGTATAAGAATTCAGAATACTTTTAATTTTTTTAATCATTTTAATAGATTGTAAATAATTTAAAATATATTTTTAACAATTTTGGAAAGTAATCGTTATGAATGTGTAATTTTATCTTAGTTAAAAATAAATTAAAATGTTTTTCTTTTTATAAAAGATAATTAAAATTATGCTTGTAAAATTGGTGGTGGTTTTGTATGCATAAAAAAAAAGCAGGATGGTGACATCAACATGGGACTTGATAATATGAGTAAAAAGTTTTTGTATATTCAAATGTACTGTTTAGGCAGTGTTAGCTAAATGCTAATATGAGTAAAAAGTTTTTTTTTTTTTTTTTTTATATATAATAGGGTGCTCCTTATTGAAGGGAAATGACAAACAAATATGTGGATGAACAGCTTACAATAGCTTAAATGGCTCTCTAGAAATAAATTAAATTCTTTTATAATACAAACCACAGAGTGATGTAACCATTGTTCCTCTTCGCATGAGATTATATAATTTGGGTGGGTGTGGAGAGATTTAATCTCAAGACTTAAATTATTTTCTAGAGATGAAATTCCTATATCATATAATCATAAAAAAAAAAAAAATCACTATTTCTCCCGCATGAGACATATGTAATTTACAAGTGAAAATCTTCAAATTGAAACTTCCAATTATCTTTCAAATGCAAAGCACATATAAAATAATAGAATATACTCAATTTTTAATATGAGTAAAAAGTTAATAAATAACCACTACATATTTACAGTCAAGCGATCAAAATTAAAATATTTTTTTTTAAAAAAAATTATGTATTTATAACATGCTTTCACATAATTAAAATTATAAAAACAGAAGTAATGTGTGTGTATATATATAGCAAGAAAAAAAGTCATATATTAACATTCTTAGAAAAAGAAAAAAAAAAGTTAAGAATAATATATATCATTTATACTCTGTTAAAGTGGGATAAGGGGAAGGGGGGGGTGATTTAATGTTTTATAATTATTTATTTTGGGGATATAAATGGGATTAGATGATAAAAATTGAGCTGAAATTATTTTGAATTTTAATCCAGCGGTTGATGAAGCATGTCCATAGAATTATTATTTATCAACATTCACAAAAGATTGACTCTCTCTCTCTCTCTCTTTCTCAATATATATATATATAATGGAACAATCACTAACCTTAACGAAAAAAGTTGATTTCTTGATCAATCACCTGCTAAAAAACCTGTTACCATTCTCGTGATGGTGAGAAATATTTTTTTTTCAGATGCCAACTTACTTTGAAGTGCTATAAACATTCATTCAAGCAATACATTGGCTGGAGAATTTATTTTCTTTTACAATTACTGTGTCCGTAAAACCAATGAATCAGTAAATAATATGAGGATAATTATTTCCGCCATAAGAATCATGAAGCCATGGATACGTGTCGCGTGCCCTTCAAACAACCACTTGTTGCTTGTGCAGAGATCCAACGGTCACATAGCCGGGTCCTGTTCAATACCAAACAGCGAATCCCGCATCGTTCGTCAGCGACACAAAGATCGACACGTCCAACCAATTCACGTGATCAAGCACGCAATGGGTTTCTATGGTGGGTCCCAGATGCACCGTGGGATACGTGGCAGTCGTCCACTCGTTGACAGAGAGTACTATCTTGTTCCGCGGAGGAGATCCTCCTCCCTTTGCCCCAGGATCGCTACGCCGCTGCTCCGTGGCTCGCAGCGTCCAGTGCCGGAGCTCCCCGCCCCGCGAAGCCCAAAATTTCCAAATTTGAAAATTTGTGAGGTTTTTTTTTCTTTGTTTAATCTTTTAAAAAAGAAAACCAGGGTTTCTCCTCTCCGCTTGGGGAGGAACCGCAACCCTAGGGTGTTAATTTCTTAATTCGAGTTCCATTTCCTAAACATTTCTGTTTATTTATTTCATTTTTGTTGCCAAGGGCTTTGATTCAGCTCGGTTATCTGCGGAAATGGTGATGATCTCTGAGATCTCTAACAACGAGGAGGTGAAGCTGGGCGGAGAGCATAGCCTAAAGAATTGCGATAACCCTGGCGATCAAGAGCTTGAAGAAGCTCAGAAGAGCGAGGAGAAACACGGGGAACCAGAGGAGACCCCTCCAGTTGGTCCGGGGGATGAAACCCTCGATCAAACCACAACTGCTGCTGCGTCTGATTCAGCTTTTCCCCCTCCTCCTCCTCCACCGGCGCCCCCTCCGCCGCCCCTTCCGTCACTGCCGCTACCACCACCGCCACCGGTGGCGGACCCCGGGTCGGCCGGGGGAAAGACGTTCTATAACGAGTATGCCCTGCGGGTCGCCTACATCATGCGAAATTACATCCATATGAGCCACATAAATGCTGCGACGGCCACTAGTAATGGCACCGCTTCTGCAGGGGATTCGCCCGTGGAGGGCTGTGGGGCTGTCATGGAGGTCATACGGACGACCACGGGCAGGTGGGCTGTTGCGAGGTTCGTGGTTGAGCACACTCACACGCTCTCTCCGCCAGTAGACCCTGCTGGGACTCTCGCAGGAGTTATTCCGGTGGTGGGGATGGAGTTTGAGTCCATCTCAATGGCGAAGGCGCTTTACCAGACTTATAGTGAGAAGATGGGGTTTAAGTGCAAGACTGGGGCTGGCCGGAGGTCAAGGGATAACCGGACTTTGGTGATGCAGAGGTTTTATTGCTCGAAAGGAAGCTATCCACCCTCTAAGCGGCAGCAACCAGACCCTGAGGAGGTGGAAAGAAAGCAGAGGATGATGCACGTGCCATATAGAAAGATTGCTCCGAAACCATTGAAGGAAGGTGATTTGGTGGTGATTCCAGATGAGAGTCCAAAGGAAGGAACTTTGGTGGCAGAGGGCAATGACTGCTCAGCAGGAGAAGATGTGGTGCTGGTGGAGAAAGAAGGGGAAGTGGAGGAGAAGGACTTGGTGAAGAAGCCGGGGGAGAGGGAAGGTGAACATAAGAAGCATAAGGAGGGTGGAAAAGTGCCACTGGTGAGTAATCCTGGACAATCACGATTGTTGAGGGAGCTAGGCATTAGAGTTTCACGATACTCACATGAGGAGAGGAGGGATATCATTTCAAAGTACATGAAGAAGCGAAATGGCCGGCAGGCAGTAGATAGGTCTATTAAGGTCATGCACTGAAACTTACACATCTGAAATTCAGTGTATCTTGTTTATATCTTGGAATGTGGTATGTGGATTAGACATTCTGATACAGGGTGTTGAGCAGACAAATTGAATTATGCTGGAGTAAATTACCAATAGTTGCTATCTAAGTGTTTATTATTATTACTACTACTATCATGTTGAAAGGGATACTCAATGATCTTGATTCTTTCAGATACCCTCAAGGCAAGCTCTTGCAGAAAGGCGGCAGCGTGGGATTGGTGGAAAATTTCTCAGTAAAGAAGAAATGGAAACACAGGTACCTCTTATTCTCCCTGATGACTTGAACTCCTTTTTTTTCCATGTGTGCTATAAATTGTTGAGAGAATATGATGTGGGTATGGAATTTAATTATTTATTTCTTTTCAGTCATTTCATAATCACCCTGAAGACATTGAACCCCTGTTTGCGGTGGTTATGCAAATGTTGTAACTTATGAAGTATCAAACCTATTCATATCTATCATTCAAGACATTGAGTAATTAGCCTTTCTTGGATCAGTGTCCGTGTATTTTGTGAATGAGCTGCAAAATCACCAATTGTAAGTTTCTACATTGGACATGTTGTGACTAGTCAAAGGGCCAATATTATCAGCTCGGTTGCTGTTCTAGAACATTCAAATCTTTTATGGCTACCTTAAAAATACGTTGATCCTTCAGGATGATGTCCTATGTGCTGATCCGCAATGTTGCAAATGCATAAGGATATTTCTTGCTGCACTATTTTGCATTTTTGTAGGATTGCACTGAAGGTTTAGGACCTATCCTTTTCCCAGCAAGAATGGCCTCTAAAAAGACCTGCCAAAATTGAATGCAGTCATTATCCTTAATTACTGATAGAATCTCTGACTGGGGAGGATACTGGATGCAAATATTGAATAAGGAACCAAAGCATCTGTCTTTGCTTAATGATTTGGACAGCGTTGTTCCTGCCTCTCCCGTGATAATGTGATAACTAGCTGGTGAACTGAGTACTTCCACAGCTCTGGTATTGTAAAGCAATGATGGGGCATGATTATATTGACGTCTCATGCATCTTCATATGTTGAATACTTCCATTTAACGCATGAGGGAGGGATACCGAAATACAGAAGGGCAAAAAGAAAAAAAAACTATTTCACTGAAAACTCCTGCATTTTGATGTCATTGAGCAGGCATTATGATATGATTATTGATCTGCAACATGGAAGGCAAATATACGATTGCTATTATAAACCCACTAGTTTCGTGTTATTTAACTGCTGACATGTTGATTAACTAGATATGACTTGTACAGCAAACCAAAAAGGAAAAAGTTTGAAGTCAATTATGTATGTTTTATTTATTACACAAGGTGGGTATCTCTTAGGTTTGTCCAACTCTGCGTGCTTGCATCGATAGCTTTGCTGTTGCTCTGGCATATGTTTGTGTGAGAATTCATATTGTATTTGTGATTTGATATTCCGGATCGTGTCTGAACTTGATAAATTGTTGTAGCCTTCAAACAGGGGGAAGAAACCACTGAAGATGAGGTAGAAGTTTCTTCCGAAGATATTGTGAAAGCTGGAGGTGTGCCTATTGTTGGCATGGTCTTCAATAATGAAAATAAAGCATACGAGTGTTATGTTAATTATGCTGGTAATATTGGATTCAGTGTCCGCAAAGGGTGGTGGGACAAATCTTCTAAAAACATTACTAGGTCAAGGGTGTATGTATGTTCACGAGAGGGCTTTCGTCCAAAAAATATTGAAAATGACAGGAAGAGATCTAGGCCTGAAACTAGAACTGGTTGTCCTGCTCGCATGGCGATTAAAATTACCTCCAGCAACAAATATCGTGTGACAGAGTTTGTACCGGACCATAATCATCAGCTTGCTGCACCTTTAGACATACAACTATTGAGGTCACAGAAGCTACCAGTTAAGGCTCAACCAGGTTGCGAAAGTTCTATTCTGATTCCTACTGGTTATAAGAATTATGTCCGGTCAAAGCGAATGAAAGAGATGAGGAGGGGAGATGCTGGAGCAACTTTGGCATATTTGCAAAAGATGAAAGGTGATAACCCTTCCTTCTACTATGCCATCCAAGTTGATGAAGATGATCAAATGACCAATGCCTTTTGGGCGGATGCAAAATCTATAATGGACTACTACTACTTTGGTGATGTCGTATGTTTTGATACATCGTATAAAATGAATGAATATGGCAGGCCCTTTGCATTGTTCCTTGGCATGAATCATCACAAGCAAGTTATTATTTTTGGTGCAGCATTGCTTTATGATGAAAGTTTAGAATCTTTCAAGTGGTTATTTGAGACTTTCAAGATGGCCATGTGTGGGAAGAACCCAAAAACAATATTGATGGAACAATGTGCTGCAGTGATGGATGCTATAACTGCTGTTTGGCCAGGTACAGTGCAACGTCTTTGCCTATGGCACTTATATCAGAATGCAGTCAAACTCCTAAATTATACTGTCCAGGGTTCAGAAACTTTTGCACATGATTTCAGCCAATGTCTTTATGATTTTGAGGAGGAAGATGAGTTTGTTTCAGCATGGAATATGATGCTGGATAAGTACGATCTTAAAGACAATGAATGGTTGGCGAAGCTATATGATGAAAGGGAAAAATGGGCTGCGGTATATGGTCGAGGTGCATTTTGTGGTGACATGGACTATACACTTCGAGGCGAAAACTTGAAAGATGTGCTTAGAGAACATTTGTACCTGGAGAAAGATCTGTCTTCCTTCTTTAAGGAATATGAAAAGCTATTGGATGAACGGCGCTGTGCAGAAATAGAAGCTGATTATCATGCAAATCAGACTACACAAAGAATACCCCCTTTGCAGTTACTGTGGCAGACCGCCAGTGCTTACACACCGGCAGCATTTGACATGTTCAGAAGGGAGTTTGATCTGTTCATGAATTGCGTGGTTTTTATTCGTGGTGAAGTTGGTACATTATCTCAGTATGAAGTTACTGTCAGGGAGAAAACTAGAGGACACATTGTCAGATTTGACTCATCAAATGGGTCAGTCACATGCACTTGTACCAAGTTTGAATCTGTTGGGATACAATGTTGTCATGTGCTGAAGGTGTTAGATTTAAAGAACATTAAAGAGCTACCACCACAGTTCATTTTGAAGAGATGGAGAAAAGATGCAAAGGTTGAGAACATGCGAGAGAATCATGAATTTGGACTCGATGGTGACCTGCGCTCATCTGTATCACAACGATATAGCTCTTTGTGCCGCATATTATACAAAATTGCAGCGAGGGCTTCAGAAAATTCAGAAGCATTTGCATTAATGGTTAACCATTCAGATCAGGTACTTGAACAAGTGGAAGCAATACTCCAAACAGCACTTGTGGAGAAAACTTTGCCACTCAACAACAGTAAGGCTCAACCACAAAAGGTTGTTGGAAGTGCAAATATTTCCCATGATAGTAATGAAAACCAGAGGATCAGTGGAAGGAAAAAGAAGGAAGGAGTGGTACGCAGAAGGCCACATGGTGCACTTGAGCCAAACAAAAGGCAGAAAGGGCAAAATGGTTGGCGCCAATCATTTTAGATTTGTTTACTTATCTGTCATATGTTTATTATTCATCTTTCAGAATAATTTGTTACTTTCTACATGATTAATATCAGGTCAGTCTAATGAGCTGGAAACGTCAACAATAGATGCCGAACAACCTGTGACATTGGATAGCATTCCGTTGCAACCAAGAATACCTTCTAATCAGTTTCTTACACCGAGCCATTTTATGCAGGTGCATATCCTCATGCAACAATAATTGATTGTCTCATATTTAGTTCTTTATGATTAAATCAATCCCCATATTTGCTTTTGTAACTTTGCCAGGCACCTTATGTCCCTGGTCATCACCAGTTTGGTCTTGTCACTACTCAAGGTTTTCACGCCATGACTCAATTTAATCAGGTGAATCATCAAATTAGGTACATGTTCCATGAGGCTTCATTGGCAGACTGATTAAGATATATTCTTGTTTTTATTTCAGGATACTTCAGCAGTTGCTTTACAGCAACAACCATTCCATGGCAGTGCTCACTTAAATCAGGTAAGCATGAAGTAAAGTGTAATGTTTTTAAGGGTAGTTTTAATGGAAATAGAAAAAAGGGAAAAGGGAAAAAAAAAGGAGAAAAAACCTATCCGGACAGTTGGCTTGAATCTGCATTTTTAAAAGCAGGATTCAAGCCTCTCACAGATAGTACACAATGAATTAACAAGGGCAACTGATCTGATAGTCATATGAGGTACGATCAGTACATTCACTGTTTACAAAGTATATAAAATTAATTTTAAAATGATATTATATTTGTAAAATCTCATTTATTGTACATAGGTTTATGTAAAAAGAAAAGGAGAGTAAAAATAAAATGTTTCAAAGCAAAGCTCAAAGTAATGTTAAAAAATTCAATCCAAAAGGTATTTTTGGAACTTTACTTTTTTATTTCCTTGGATTTGTTCGCTTTTGTAATTGAAAGTCATACAATTAATTTCACATGTATTTTTTTTTTTCATATTTCTTTTAAATTGTGTTACTACTTTTCTAATTAACCTTGTACTGAATACACACAGATTGTATAATAATTCATCCTACTACTCCCATAACAGAAACAAGTAATTCCATTATAACTGAATCTGAACAAAAATGGCACAGTTGATTAGATTAAGAAATAATCCGAGATGTGAAATTTGAAGTTTTTGTAGCCATGAATTATATTCAAACTCATATGTGAGTTATTTTAATGGAGCCATTGTTTCCAGACAACAATGGAGATGAAGCAATTAAAACTCGTGTTTGTTCTCCACAATTTAATCATAACTCATAGGTGGAATCTTTCTGTTTTTCTTTAACATTAACTTCCAGTGATGGATTTGGGGGATGCTGCAGTCTTGATTTTGAATTCTACAGAAACTGACAAAAGTGAAGGCTGGTTTCTGCTAAATAATGTTGATGAGCAGATATAGTAAGAAGTTAATTAAACTGAGAGTTTATCTTTAACGAGTGATTAAAGCACATGATAGAAAACTTTCACATGTCCCAATGAGAAGTGCACCAAGAGACAAATAAATTCCCACCAGTGCTAGCAAGAATTCCATTGTTATTTAGTTTACTATGAAATGGATCAACCAAGGTGTTGTGGCTTGGGAGGCATTTGACAGCAGTGGGCTCTGCCTCCTCAGCAAATGTCAGGTTCACTGCCACAACATTTGCAAGAGGCCAAAATGCTGCAGAAGATTGGTTGAAAATGTTCATCATATTATTCTGCATGCTTTGGGGGGGGTGTGTGTGTGTGTGTTGAAAGCTGTCCTTATTGTAAATGATGTAGAAGGTAGTATCGTCTCCAACTAAAATTGAAAATTGTAGTTGATGCATTTATTGTTTTATCCATTATATTATTTGTTTACTTTGAACTTTACTGATCTGATGTTACTGCTCCAGAGTGCTGTTCAGCCTTTCCCAACTCCGGACATGCACTCCCTGCAATTTGTCGCCAGCAATCCTCAGTTGGACCACCAGACCGGTGACCAAGGGCATTGTGCTGTTCCAGTTTGGGATTTCCTTTGATGTAAGTGCTCAATTTACCTAAAAACTTGTGAACAAGCAAAATCAACGTTCTTTTTCCCTTTTTTTACAGTTCTTGTCTCTGGTTCCCTGATCAGCCAATTGGAATATGAATTATGAAGCCTTTTCCATTATTCATGGCTCCCAGGGGATAACACTTAGCCTGTTTTAGTTTAATAGGAGGCTTGGATTTGCAAATTACTCAGAGGTCAGGTCCACATTGTTATATGTTATCACTTCGATGCAGATTTGTCATCACTGTGAGAAAGCCAGTTTATAAGGAACCCCCCTTGTCAGGCACATTTACAATCCCAAATGCGGTAGCAACCAAAGTTCTGTATAGCAAATAATGTACATACAGGTGTGAAAGATTGCGGATGATTCAACGGAATTGAACTAGGTGTACAGGTCAATGGGTCTGTGAGGGCTGTACAACTGCATAAATTTTGCACTGTCTTGTAACATATTTTGGCAGATGTAATTTTCTGGTTTTCATTTGTGTTGTGCTCCTGTTGTGTTCCAAATAACTCGTGTGATTATTCTCGATATTACCACAGGTTATCAATTTAATATTTCCTTCTGTAATATCAATTTCAATCTGCTTGTCGGTGATGTTGTGTTGTTGACTAGCTGTTTATATTCATTTTGCCGAGGGTTTCCATTTCTAAGAAGTTTTGTAGGGCATAATTGGGCTGTAATATAATTAATTCAATAATAAACTTTAGTTTCTGTAACAATTTCAATAAACCAACAAAACCAAATCTATGTGAGATGCTCTCAAAATAAGATTAACTCAAATGATGCCTCTAAGTAATCCGCAATTTCATTAAGGAGACTTCAAAATCAGTAATAGTGTATGAAACAATAAAAAAAATCAGGATTACATAGCATGCGTAACAAGATATGATTGAGAGGGTGAGGAACTAGTTGTCATGTGCAATGGCAACGCAGAGGTATAGACACACCCTCAGGTTTCCGTTTTTCCCGGATGATTGCTTCTCTAATCATAGGCACCTTTTGATAAATCTTTCTCCAAATGTAGTTCACAGCTCCTTCAGGAGGTACAGCTCCAATACCACCTGGGCTGCCATTATCATATTCAAATATCGGCTGAACTTGAGACAAATTCTGGCGTAGCATCTCCTTTTCTGCCTTGGGTATGCTCTTCAAATAATTTACGAGCCATTTTGGTACCAACGCGTTGTTGACAGACACAAAAAGGGAAAACTTAGAGTAATCCACCATTCCTTCAAATGGTAGCTCAATGCTATCACTAACAATGACTGGTATGCAGAGACTTAAAATGGCATCAAAAAGGCGGCATGAGCTTGGTGTGTCTCCTGCTGGATGCAGGCAGAATTCTGAGTTTCGCATTCCCTGTATCGACTGTTCACGGCCTGTGACATTTGGAAAACCTTCTTCTATAATCACATCTGGCTCATTAACCAGCAGATCCCACAATTTCTCACGAACTAGCCCTCCCTGCAACGTTCAGAGGAGAAAAAGATCCAAATTGATTGAAAACTTTAATAATGTACGGGAAAAGTAAATTACAACACAAAATCATCTTGGTTTCACTGCTTATATAAAATTGCCTGTCTCCTGCTATAAAAGATCTCTTTGACAGAATCAAGGCATTGGCAGAATAAGAGACAGAATACTAACCCGATGTCTGTGTTTAGCCCCTTTGAAGTAGAGAAGGGTGTGCCTATGATGATCATCAGATAAATGAAGCCTAGGAAGCATATGAGTGTAAGGGACGATCACATCTTTGAGCAATGAGACTTGAGTGTGTTGAACCATATGTGAAGAGTTACCACCAGACATTTTAGAGTCAATCTTGTACCATCCACCAAAGTCAACCACCAGAAGAATGGCAGGAGCTATCTCAGCTCTAACATGCCACATTGCAACTGGGTCTGTCAAAGAACGCTTCAAGTTTAAACACAACCTGACATTCCAGAGGCTGAAGTATAAGCAGCTATAAACCAGACCCAATATCAAATTGCAATACCCATAAGCATCAAATAACAACTTTTCTTTCAGAATAAAAAAAAGAAAAAAAATGCTTGATGCCCATAATTGCATTATCAATTTTGAATTTGAAAATTTATCTTTCAACTTAAAGACCAGTGCTGGCCTCAATCATATCCCTCAACTCACTAAGAAATTCTAGCATAGCATAATAGACTAAAATCAGAATAGAAGGCAGACTTAACAAGCAATGGCATCTGGTTATTTTTTCAAAGTACTAGGAAAAGGGTTGATCGATGGACAAAGCAAGCTAAAAGCAGACAAGTGTCAATCAAGTTGGAACCATATGAATATTAGTTCCATTAGGTGAGTGTAAGCGTTCAATTTTACATATTTGGTTGGTTTATTGTAGCAATAATATGCTCCACTGGTATTGAGATTCATGTTTTTATCTCCCAAATTAATTTCATACTAAGCTACAAGTGAACAACACACAAGACCACACAAATTAACCTTAAACCTAAGAGGGTGTACAGAGACTATCACTGAATCAATGATGATGATCCATGCAGACAAACTCTTCGAGAGACAGACTCACAAACCATCAAACATAGAGGAAAATAGCTCACTGAAACCATTTAATATGTTCTACCAAAAGAGTTCAGTAAGATACTACATCACTAGAAATTATAAAGCACAAGATCAACACTATTTAGTGAAGCAACCTTCAGCATCGACCAATAGTAACAAGACGTAAAGAAACAGTTCTAAGAAAATCAAAGCTGCGATAATTATAAAAAAAAAAAAAGGACAGCTTTAATTCAATATAGATATGCTAAAAAAACACAACTTTACTATCCTAACAACCGAAGAACGCTAAAGAAATTGATCCATACGACGTCAAGCTTGCACATTTATCAATGTAAACATCCAAAGAAACTCAGTCATTCATCCCTGAAGACAAGTCCCAAGTCTATGAGATCTAAAGGCCAGCTAAATGTAGCACATTTCTAAGAACAAGATCCATACCAGTCAAGACGAAGACATGATCCCGACCCCCCGATCTCTTCCAAGCCTCCGAAGCCCTGACCCTGTCCACCACCTCCTTCTGCCTCTCATAATCCCTATTCCCCTCCTTCTTCCGAAAACCCCCTTTCCTCCCCCACCCCAGCTCCATCTCCGCGCTCAGCGTCGCGAAGAACGGAACGAAAACCACATCAGCCGTCTCCAAATCAAACACACGCTCAGCCACAGATGCCGCCGACCTCACCTCTGCCGGAGTCTCGAGGTCCCCGAGCAGCCAGTATTCCGCACTGTACTGCTTAATGAGAGGATTCTCAGGGTATGGGAGGGGTCTCCGAGTGGAGAGATCACGGCGGAGGAGTGGATCGGGATCGGAGGAGGAGATGCGAGAGTCGGGGGAGGAGAGGGACCAGTATACGTCGAGGAGGCCATAGTTGAAGGAGCGTGGGAGGTCGGCAACAAATACCTTGAGCCGGGGCTTCATGGGAGTAAGGCGATTAGGGTTATGGTTTCTAGGGTTTTGGGAGGAAATGAGGTAGAGAGATAGAAGAGAGAGGAAGGAGAAGCAGAGGAGGAGCGGGATGGAACTCTTCATCGCCGATCTTCGCGATTGCTCGTGGCTCGTCGGCCCATCTATATATATATCTATGTCGTAAAATATATAAAGAGTAAATGCATACTGTAACAGTGAACGGTAACAAATCGGGGTTGGAGCTATGGGTACTGTAACAGCCCGCAATGTGATACTAAAACAATCGAGTAAATTTTGTTGGTAGTTCACCAAACTTTGGTCAATTATCAAAAAAGTGTTCCAACTTCAATTTGAATCAAAACGGTTATCCATCTTTAATTTTCTTTCACTGGGAGGCTACCCGTACCCGAGGGATTCTGGCAAGTCAGTGGTGACGTGGCGGGCACGGGTAAATTGCCATGTCAGCGCTGACGGAGGATTTCCGGCCTCCACATCATCACTGAGTTGCCGGAATCCCTCGGGTAGTCTCTCGGTGAAAGAAAATTAAAGATGGGTAATCGTTTTGATTCAAATTGAAGTTGGGACACCTTTTTGATAATTGACCAAAGTTTGGTGGCCTACCAAAAATTTTACCCAAAACTATCACTCATATTTTTACTAATTCGAGCATTTGGATCTCCAAATTGAATTAATTATGATTATTTATTTATTTTTAAAAAATTATAAATATTTTTTATTTTTGTATTTTGAACGTACAAAAAAAAAATAACAATATGAGTATTTGGTATACATATATTTTTTATTCTATTTATTTTTATATTAAGTATGAATTATTATTATTTTTATAATAATATATAATAAAATTACACAAATAAATTTTTTTTTTTTTTATTTTCCTCTATGATAATATGAAATTTTCAAAAATTTTGAGAAAATTTTAAAATATTAATTACCCATCTTTCTATATATATATATATATATATATATATATATATATATATATATATATATAGCACACAAATAATTCCATTTTATTTATTTATTTTGCTTTATAATAATTTAAAAACCTCAAAATGTTTGAGAAATTTTTAAAATAATATTGTTAAAATTAAATAATTATTAAAACAATATTTCTTTTAAAACAACTCTTAAAGCAACGTTATTTATCCCAAACTCAGTCGCTGCTTCAGTTTTTCCAAAAAAAATTGTCACGTCAGTTTTTTTTTATTTAATACAACAACTCATATTGTTGCAATCTTTCCAATTTTCTTTTCCTAGTTTTTTTTTTCAACGCTAAGAGATCTCACACAAACTACTAATCGCAAAGAATTCATGTTCAAAATTCAGTTTATTATAATAATAATTATTATTATTATTATTATTTATAATATGGATTATAAGTCACTCACATGCAATTTTATATTATTTCAGAATTAAACTACTCCGTGTTGTTTAATAATAAAAAAATTTTGTTTTTAATTTTTTCAAATGACATTTGATTTTTTTGTTTAAATTTTAAATCTTTTTTAATGTAAAGTGTTACCGTTCCGTGCAAATATTATTATATTTCTCAATAACATTCTCGTGGTAACAAAAAATAATAAAAAAAATTAGATGATAAAGGCTTCTAAATTCTTATCAAAGTTATGAACACCAATATCCTTTTAATATTATTTAATAAAACATGGATAAAACTTTTAGAGAAATAAAATTATGTTTAAAAGGAAGCGAAAAAATAAAATTATAAAAGTAAGTTTAAAAATTAAGAGAAAGAAACCATAAAAACTAAGATCACATGGACAAATGCACAGAAGATAAGATGGAAATGTGTTAAAAGAGGTATAATATTAATTTAGTAATTTTTTTATTATTTTATAATTATTAAAAAAAAAAATTTGACAAAATGAATAAACCACGTGCTAGTGACATACATACCTCTAGGAATTAAACGTTTGTAAACAAAAAATTTGCCTGAAATTGATTATCAATTTTAACATTTATTAATTAATTATTATATTGTCGCTATGGGTAAATAATTTATCAAAAAAAAAAACTTATTTAACCATTTTTTTTGGATTCTTGTAAAAGCTCATTTTCTGAATGGCATGTGGAAAAATAAAAATATAAAATCTAGTTATTTGGTTGAAGGGATACCTAAATAAGATTTAAAATCTTCATGTTCAGTGGAAAGATAATGAATTTAGATCACTCGAGCCTTTTTTTTTTCAAAAACTCATTCGGTTTTAATTTTATGAATCAAATGTTTTTATATATAAATTTATTATAATGTGCATTTGTTTTGTCAAAGAATTAAAAGAAAAAAAAAACTCTTTTCATATTTAACAACCTTGAGAAAAATTCTAAGCATGAAACAACACATTACTTGGCGGAAGGCTTCCTTTTGCTTGTTCCCATGGAGCTAAAGTCCATTAATGGACAACTCATGCATTATTTATTAAAAGAAGGATGCACATTGTATGAATTTGAAAGTTCCACGTTTCAAATAATTTTATTTAAAAAAAAAAATTTAGAATAGAGAATGAGTCATGAGTTAGAAAAAATAGCTAAACATTGATTGATCAAAATGAAATTCACCTAATTTCTTCCGTACTAACAATGATAGGCTAATATTTAAGAAAAACAAAATTCTTATATTCAGATTTTTCAAACCTAAACCACCCACAAACCCACCTAAATTATCAGACTTTTCCCTGATCAGGATCAGCTAAATCTTTCGTAAATTAACTTGTCAAATGTTTTGAATAAAAAACAAATCAATTAAAATATTGAAAATAAAAAGCTTAAGTTTTGACTTAATTAAGGTGTTGCTATATGTTGCAAAGATTTAAATTACAAAGGTGTTATCACATGCTTTACCAGAAGTATATTTGCTTCTTGACTTTGAAATAGTTATGGTTAATATATAATTTCAAGTAATAACATAGAAATTAAAAAATTATTTAAATTATTTCAGGTTTCCAATACTTAATTAGGGTCAAATTTCAAAAATCATCTCAAATTTTAATAGAGTTTTTTTTTTTTTTTTTTAAAAAAAATAGATTATATATATTAGAGTCCGGGCAAACCAAATGGCCACCAAACTCAATAAGGTTACATTAAGACAAAGATGGAGGGTGTGATCATATCTATCTAGTTTTGAGTTTCTTTACTCCTCTTTTTCTGTATTAAAGCTCAACTTACATCATTGAGTCTCTTTCTTTTCTAAGGACCATGACTTATCAATATTTCTAATAAGGTATGATCATCAACATGCTTAAAAAATACATTTTAAGAAGTTAAGCATATAAAATTAATATAGATTTAATTATAATTCACACATCTAAATAGTTTTTCCTCATTCAAAAATAAAAACTATATCATAAATTTTATACAATTAATGAGTTGTTATTTTTTTTTTTTTCTCTTTTGTTAGATGTGAACTAGATATATTAATTATTTATATCAGATTCAACCCAAAACCTTATAATCTGGATCCATAAATTAAGACAACAAACTCAAGTTAATATATTTAAAATTTATATTTTACAAATTAATGAATATTGCAGAATGCAGAGTCATTAGTTACTCTAAATATATATGTACCACTGCAAAAAACTTATCATTTCAGTCCATACACGCACTGACAACATTAATTAATTAGAACTTCTCTTCATGGCACGAATTAATACATAAACAAAATCAAGTAGAGTCAGGTGCTGAGATGGTGAGCTCTAAATTTACATGATCCATCTCAAGATCATTTCTGCAGTAAATGGAACCAGTACTGCTTCTTTTCCTTGACATATGAATCTCTTTATTTGTTTCTGATTCCGTGCTTGATCCTCCATCACTGGCTCCTTCAAATTCCTCATGTTTTTGATACAATAATGATAATGTCAGCTCACATTGTTTATCCTCCCTCTTACTTATCTGAGTTTCTCTTTTGCTCTTCTTGTTAATTGATGTTGTCCAACAATCTCTCAAAACTTGCTCAATTGTTGATCTGTTAAATTAATGAACATAGATATATATATATATATATATATATATATATATATATATATATATATAGTTATTAGCATCAAAACTTCATTCTTAAATATAATGTTGGTGTCTTAATTTGAACATCAAAAACTTACATCTGTGACAATGAGTATTCAGGATTGGATGTGGAGACAGCAATGTCAGGATCTTCAGAATGAGATTTTGAGTTGTAAATGGTGGAATTGCATGGTTGCATAGTCTTGAGCTTGTTCAAGTCATCAGCAGATAAAAAAATATTAATGTTTGATTGATGACTGCTCATGCTTCTGTACATCTGCCCAAAAAAAAAAAAAAAAAAAAAAAATCAAAGAATTAAAAGGAAGCCTTTCTCAGTGAAATGAAGGTAGCTAGAGGACAGACAATGAGCTGATCTTTACTGATGGTGTGTCTCCTTCTCTCTCACAAATTCACTCTGAGATATTAATGCAGTTCATAAAATTAATTTCCAGTAAAGTGAAGTTCTAAGTCTGAAGCTTTGCTTTTCATGTGAACGAATCTCATCTCAAGTACTGAGAACAGACACATTACTGCCTGTCAGTTCACATGGCTTTGTCATTGAATTTCAGATGTGAAAGTTAAGGTAGACCTTTTGAAGTTAACTTCTCAGAGAAACTCAAAAACCCTTTCACCCTTTCATGCACAATCTAATGCTGTCAAAATGTATACAGATTGATGAAGATGACAAGAGAGAGTTATACGTAAGAGTATAACGTAGCAAGTACTGAATATATATATATATATATATATATATATATATATATATGTATATATACAATTCACTTATAATTAGGATGTATCATAAGAGTACAAATTAAGTACCTGAAGGTGGCTTTTGACATGAGATATGCTGAGTCCCTTCACACCCATCAATTGAAGAATACGTTTGGGAGTTGCTTCTGCACATCCAGGTACGCACAACATGTATAGAATTCAGAATACCAATCTTTAATTTATTGCATTCATATTATATATATATATATATATATATATATATATATGGTTGGTTGTACTAACTTTTAATAAAGATCAAGTCTAGCTCAAACTGGAAACAATAATAATTTTGTTTAATTTCTTCAATTTTCTTTCATGTTAAATTCTTTTTATTATATAGATATAGATATAGATATAGATATAGATATAGATATGCCATGCAAAACAGAAGAAAGTTGCAGTAATTTGATTCAACTTTGATATTCTTCTGCAAGAAAATTAAACCTTTCAAGTGCATATATATATATATATATATATGTTGCACTTGTTATTTAGAATTCTTGCAGAAACAGTAGGATCAAAATTAAACTAGAGGACTAGTTTATAATTAAAAAAAGAAGAAATTACTTCCTATATCATGATGTTGGTGATCATCGATCTTGCAATTGATAAATAAAATAAAAAACTTACTGTTTTGTCCTCCGAGGCAATTGATGGCTTCGACGAAGCAGCGATGGAGGTCCTCGGTCCAGCGTATGCGCGGCGCATCCGATCTATTATATTGCCTGACTCCTCTTCTTCCACAGCTGGTTGCCATCTTCTGCTTCTTTTAGCAGCTAGCTATAGGGTTTCCTGATATATGGATATTATAAAATTAAGGACCAAGCTTCAAAGACTTGGAAGCTTTCCTTTAACACCACCAAAGCTAAAGAAGGCCTTCATCTTCTTCTACTCTTTAAATGAGTGTGATATTTGGCTTTTCTGACCAAGTCCAGTCAAAACATGCTTACTTCCCTCCTAAAGGTTGAACAAAACCCTAAATTTGAGACACCTTTGGAAAAAGTAGGGTTGTCCTTCATTTTGTGCCACCTTACAATTTTGAGAAATATAATTTAATTAATGCTGGCTAGCTGCTTTGTTATCTTAGTTCAGAAAGGACCAGTTTAAAAAGACAAAGTAAAATACAATAAATCAACCTTCTTACTTGTACCTAAAGGAACAACAACACCACAAAAATAAAACCATATATATATGTATGTTTGTTTGTTTTTTTTCTTCTTATTTTAAACTTGTGTCCAAATGCAAAGGTAAAACTCTCTGTATATATATATATATATCTCCAAATCATGCACTGGAATTTGTACTTGAAATCTCACTGATATTTCTCAAAACAATACTGTGAGAAGGAGGATAAAAATCTTGTATATTTTTAGTACAGCAAGGACATGTATGACTGAGAGAAGCATTGTACAGAGCTGCTTTCTTGAAAGTTTTTGTGGCTCATCTGAATACCTTTTAATTAAGTGTGGAATGTTGAATTCAAAGATACTTTTAATTAAAACCTTTTCTCTTCTTTATTATTATTGTTATTATTATTATTATTATTATTTCTTTTTTGTTGATTTTCCCAGCAAGACAATCAGTTTCACCATCTTTCTACTTCAAAAAAAAAGGAATCATGCATCTTGGAATTCAAACACCAAACCCTATCACATATATATAATCAACCTGCATGTGTTTCATGTGTCTCATGAGAATGAGTGCATGCATTCTCTTTTTTGCATTTAATTTTCATATTCCATTGTCTCACTTATTTTGAATCTTTTTTGTATATGAATTGGTTTGGTATACCTCCAAGAAAAATACAAAACAAAAGCAGAAGGCAATTAATTATATATACCATCAAGTCTAAGATGAAGCTATAGGTCTATATATCTTTTTTCTTGTCTTGTTTTAAATAGGCATGATAGCAATCATACAAGTAAATAATTAAACTTTTCAAACATAACATTAAATTAGGCTCACATGCAGAATTTTAAAAGACGTATCACTCTTGCACACTAAATACTTAGCCGCAATTGTTTGTGTACGTACGGTTGTCGACGTGGATTATCTTGAAAGGCTCTTACCACAAGAATATATATATATATATATATATATATATATCTTTGTCTGATGTGATGGCTAATCTATAAAATTATTAAAATACAATTGCTTGTATACCTCTACATAAAATTAATGAAAATGGGTACTTGCCAGTAAAAAACATATTTGTTTATGTATCGTTATAAAATATGTTTATTCTTTTAAATAGTGTTGTAATTAAAAGTCAACTAATAAATTCTTTGAAAGTATAAAATATATTTTCCTTTTTCCAAAATGCATGAAGTTAAGTGAGAATATATGACATGTTAATTCTTTTTCTGATTTTTTTGTCCGTTGACTTTTTGGTATATATATAAACAATTTCTTTATTTTTGTCCGAGTATATATACAAGAAAGCAAAATTCCTTAAATCTAACTATAGATACTACTGAGTTTAGAAGTATAAATACAATGGGATGTTATAATATATATAATCAATTGACTATTCAAACATTAACTCAATTTTTTTGGGTCATTGACCAATTGATTTTTGTTTTGAAGCCAGGGACTCTAAAAGCAAAATACTAAGAAAATGATGATTAACTCAAACCTTTATATATCCACCGTTGATTATCTTCCAAAAAAAAACAAAAAGAAGAAGTTTTTGACTTTTAACAAGGTATATTTACATACATCCATGACCCAAGACCCAAGTTTCAAGTTAGGAACATGTTATTTATCTCTTTGGAGGGCCCCAAAGGAATGGCATATATATATAATATATTGGTTGGAGAATGAGAAAATTAAGGCCTAAAACTAAAGCACTCTTAAGTCAAGTGATAGGACTTTGCTATAGGCATTAAAGGAAGGAAATTGATTATTTAATTATTTAATCTTTCTTTTCACTTTCAAGACGGTGCCGACCACAAGACCTACAACCCCTATTCATTGCGTGTCCCAAACTAACACATTAAGACATTAATGCCATGGAAAAATTAGGTGCTAACTTAGAAATTTTACACATAGGTACTTTGAGCAATCTTGTTCACACTAAGCTTAGCTAATTAATCTTATGTTTTTTTTAAACAAAAATTTACTTTAAACACAATTTTGGACTCAAAAGGGATTAGTTTAATTTAATTTAATTTAATTTAATTAGAAAAGGTAACTATTTATTTGCTTATTTATTTATTTATTTAGTAAAGGGGAATTTTACATTGAAAATGCAAGTCCCTATCCATCACCTAAATATAGATTGGTGGAAAGGAAAATAAAGAAAAGGAAATTTTGATTTGATTGTTGTGGGCTACACTAATCATGACATAATCATAGAGTAGCTTTTGCAAGAAAACGTGCACAAAGGAAAATAATAAAAAATAATAATAAAAAAATAAAATTATTAAATGTGGCTTTCAGTGTGGATTTTCATGGATGAACAAACCCCCTCCAAAGATTCAATGTGAGGATTTTAATATATATGGTGCACATTCCATTCATTCTTTGTGAGTGAAAAAAAAAAATTAAAACAAAAAAAAAATCCCATTTTTCCACTACAAAATATTACTCAAAATAAATAATATGTGATCATTTGAGGTTGATTCTTGTTTTATTTATTTATTTATTTTTGAAAAATTAGAAGAAGTTAAAGATGTCGGACGGTGGTTTGTTTTTATATATCTTTTTCTCTTGGGAGAATATATATATATATATATATATATATATATATATATATATATATATGTTGTCCACCTTTGAATCTATAAATTGAAACTAAATTAAGTTATTATCAAAGGGATTAGTTTAATTTAATTAGAAAAGGTAACTGTCCAACAGGAATTCCTCATTCTTTTCTACATTCCAATAGACAAGAAGTGCAAGACTTATATGTGGATGAGAAAAATATTAAATATTTGATTTTTTTTTTTTTAATACGTCCTTCTCAGAGTGATGTGCTATACAAAATTAAAACCTACCACAAAAATTGGTGCATGTTAAATGGAGAAAATAAATATTGATAAGAACTTAAAGAACTAGACAATAAATTAGATAAGGTTCATTAATATATGCTTAGAAATTAATTAATATTGAATTATGGGAGCATGCATGTTAAAAGGCCAACCCACCTGTGCTTTATTATGTGTTTCTTTAGAAGAAATATATATATATATATATATATATATGAACATTTTTTTAGAAAAGAAAACAGTTTTGGGGAGGAATAAAAAACACAAGTGTTTATTATTCTATTAATTTTGGACCAAAATCAAAATCCTATTTAAAAGATTTTTTTTAATATCTTCTCTCGTATTTAAGTTATTAAAAATATATATTTAAATAAATTTTCATTCAAAAGATTTATATATATAACACCAAAGTGTTTTTCAAGTATTTCATCATGAATACAATTAAAATTGTCTTTGTATTAAAGAAAAACATTAATTCATCCAAAATCAGTTTCAAGAAAGCAATTTTTCATAAAGCAATTCAAATGCCTTCTCAATCACGTCCGAAATGTCTCATAATAATATATATAACTAAATTGCTCCCATGTTTTTCATTTATATTGAATATTTTTTTTTTTTTGAAAAAAACTAATAAAAAAAAAGGAATTATGAATGATGAATTCAAGTCTGAAGAATTAATTGAATTAGACCATTCATTTCCTAATGATAGTTGAATGTTTGTCCAAATGTTTGAAAAATTCACATTGTTTTAAGCAAAATAATTAAAGACTATACTAAACCATGTGTTTATCTAACTTGTGAAATAACAAAAAAAAAAAATATATTTATATATATATATATATGTGATTAACTAGCAAGACTTGAAAACAAAAATGTTATAAAATAAATAATTCAAATTACATATGTAATATTATTCTCAAGACTGTACTTTGGAATGCATTCAATCCCACTAAGTACAAAATGATGGTAAAATTTTGACTAGTCAAAGTGAAACATCCACCATTCAGTGTACTTTTCTACACATTATATATATATATAAAAGACTACTGGTTGAATGTTCACATCAATGTCTCTTACAATCAAATGAGAGCTATGTTAAACAAACTTTGAACTTTGACTTGTGTTCCTCTCCATGACCAAATCCACTAATTAAAAATTAATAAGTGAATTACAACTCGATCGGACACAAACCAACTCAATCATGAATAATTTTTCCTTCTTAATTTGGCTTGATCATGATCACTCACATTTGTACAAATTATCACTGGCCTCTTAATTTAGTCAAGAGAGAAAGAAAAAATGATAAAGAAGAATATAAAACCTAAACCAAACTTTAGAATCCAAGAACAGGATACATAATTTTAAATAATATATATCAATCAAGAAAGCTTTACGTGACATGCATGCATGGCACTTTAATATATATATATATATATATATATATATATATATATATATATATAAGAATGTTCCCACTCAATTACCATGCATGCATATCTCTTTTCCTTTGTCTTCTGCCTTCTTTGCTTGCATTTGGCAGTGTGTAAAGGACCTTCAGCTTTTACTTTGAAGGTTTGATTGGTGGCCAAACAATTAAAGAAAATCAAATGAAATAAATGAAAAGGCTAAGGTAAATTAGGGTTGGCAAACAAGTCTTGAATAAAATGGAGAGATGAAAAAAAAAGTAATTAATGGTGGCTTGACTAACGAAGCAGTCAAGATATACAACTTATATATATATATTAAAAAGTCTTGAAATGTACTGCATGGTGCATTAATATTTACTTCAGATATTGGAAAAAAAGATCCCAATTCCATGGTCAAGGAAGTCACTGTATTAATGCCCTTCTGTGCTTTTAATGGTGGGACAGTGGTCCATATATGATAATGTGAACCTTTTTAATGATGGTCATTCCGAACATTGAGAGAGAGTGCATGGACTGATGAAACAATGAAGATTCATTTAATTTGTACACATAAATTACACATTTTTCATTACTATAGTGATTTTTCAAATAATATATATGAATATATTACACATTGCATTAAAAGATTAAAGAGTGATGTGCATTATAAAGGACTAGAAATAAATGAAGATATATAAAGATGAGATCAAAACCAAAGAGATAAAACAAGAACTTAACTAATTACATTGCTTTCACAAGTTTTTAAGTTCTTTTTTTTTTCCCTCCTTTATCTGTAATCATTAATTTTCTCCTCTCAAATTACTATATATTTTAGGCAATTGAGAATGTTGAAACTATAAAATTAAAACAAAAGATTTTTTATTTAAGCGGATAAACCATGTTTATCGCAATAAAATTAAAAAATAAAACAGTTTCCATTCATGCTTCAATTAATTAAGTATTTGTGCAAAGCCTGTTAATAAAGAAAGAATGAAAAACTCCTGTGATTCAGATTCATAAAAGAATTATTAATAAAGAATAAAAAACTAGTGGTTTGATGACATTTCATCAAAAAGAAAAAGTAGCTTGATGACGCAATTTGACTTAAGCAAGGTAATTGATGAATGATATGGTCTACAATAAATGGCTCATTTGACCATAATTAAGAGATCAATGTTTTTGAAATTGAGAAATTTAAAATACATATATATTTATATATATAATATGATTAGTTAAATTATTAGTAACAGCTGATAGATTTTTTTTTTTTTGGAAGATAAAAAAGCTACACAGTAAAGGAGATCCATTCATTTGGAATATAAAGAAAATTGAGGATTTCTTCTTTCGTTTGTTGCCAATAAATAAGCAACAGAGTTGTCTTCACGATCAATCACTTCATGCTCCAACTCCTGGTCAGTGATTCAGCAATCATCGGATATCATGTAGAGTCTCATTCAATCTCCATGTAATCCAGCCATCATTTCTTTGGAGGCATGTAACCAAGTCAGCACAATCCATGGAGGCTTTATTTGATAGAATTGATTTTATACCCGTTTTCAACCATTAAGACTAAATGGTTGGAATGCTTAATAATTAGACTATGTATAAGTTCAATGTCATGCAATTTGACACAACTAAGGCAACTGATAAATCGGAAATAGTTTGATAAATGACTTAAAGTTTAGATCAGGCCATAAAACCCATTAAATAATTAAGTCCTTCATTTGGTGCACATATACATAAGCCCATGGTTTATGCCCAAAACAAAGGAAGAACCACTATACATTGTAGAACAAAGTAGAGTTGGTTTGATTTGTTTTATTTATTTATTTATTTATTTATTTATTTTATTGAGAAATAGGTATGATGCTTTGTTTTATTATGATGCAAACAAATTATAATGAATTCAAGCTTAAAAATTAAAAATTTTAATAAACTATTATTATGTTATTAAAAAAAAAAGAAAGAAAAAAAGGAAAAAAACAAAAAATTGAAGCAAACTAGTGCTACTGCTTCTCTGTTGAATAGTGAGTGTTACCAAAGGAGAGCAGCAAAGAGAGGAGAAAGAGCGAAAATGGCGGAAGCGTTGGCTTCGTCGGAAGCCCTAAACGCTGGCCTCGTCAAGGCCCTTCTTGTTGCCATGGCGCTCGCCCTCTCGGCCTACCTCTTCGGAGCCTCTCTCTACTGGCTGGCACCTTGGTGAGGCCCTCGGCCGAGACTCCTCATCCTCATGCCCAATTTGCTCGTGCGATTGCTCCTTCTCCCAGCCTCTCCTCTCACTCTCTCAACTCTCAAGGTAGATCTTTCGTTTCCCTGACCTTCAGATCCGATTCTTCTGGTTTGCTGCCATCTGATGACTGGTTTCGGTTTGTTTGTTTGTTTGTTTGTTTGTTTTGCAGAAGAATTGGGGAATGTCTCTCACTGACAGGTTTGTTTCTTTTAAGATTTCCTACTTTTTCGCTGTGGATTTACTTCTATTCAGAGTGCTTTTGTGGTGGAAATCTCGATTTATTGGTTGATTGATTGCTAATTAGGTTTGAGGTTTTTGAATTTCGTTGAAAATCAGTGCAAATGTGATGCGGGGTGCTTCTATGACTAGTATTTTATTTTGGATCATGTTTTTGTTGGGTGATCTTTCAATTGCCAATTTTGTGACATTCAGGATGAAAACATGTGCAAAAAGCTCTGCGCATCTGCAGGAGAACAGAGAAACTTGTGATTCTGTGAACATGACCTACCTTACAAGAATCAGCGTTTGACGTTGTTGTAATGAAAGAAGGGAAGGGAGGATATTTACGGAATTTGGTTCAATATGGAAAATGATGCCAATCCAATTGAACTTGTTAGATTCTTTTAATAAGATATATTCATGTTTGTGATACTTTCAGAACTTGAAGCAAAGGTTAAGGCAGAAGATTGTTATATGCAAGTAGTGATCTGCTATTTTTGCTTTTCCACTGGAGTTGAATCTTTGAGAAGTTTTTCAGAGATTCGCAACATAAGATGAAATAATTACCCTTTAGATTCAACTCGCATCATTGATCTATTGATCATGGGAGCTTATTGTCATGTGTCATCTGAACATTTTTTATTATTTTATTACTCATTTCTCCTTTCATTTTTAGACTTTTTGTTTTTGGTTAAAAAGCAGACATTATGTGGTTAAGAATAAGACAATTTTTGGTTAAAAGTTAGAACATTCTTAGAAGTTAGAATACTTGTACAGTGTGTTGCCTCCCTTTAGTTAGGCCAGTTGTCTGCATAAGATAGTCAATAGGAACAAATTCAAAAGCATCACCATTTCTTTAACGAGATATGTAAAGAATTAATTTCCATGAATATAGTAAACGCAAGCTTCACTAATTTATATGGCAAGTGAAGAATATGTGCCACAAATCCTCTTTCTTTGTAGTTTTCTATAACTGTAGAACACCATCGTGTGATTTGAATGCTGAGTCATTGGTTTTATTTTTTAACAAATAGAAGACAAATGCTCTTTCACATAGAAACGGAGCACATGCAATAAATACATTTGTCCTAATAAATACATACGGCCTCATTTTCCATGCTTTAATTTTTATTTTTTTAAATAAATATTTTATGCAAAAGAATTCAGTACTAATAGGACAACAGGCTTTATTTGTGCATTTACTCCTCTAGTCTGCGTTCAAATGCGAGAGCGACATTGGAGATATACTAAAGACCAAAGCACCACCATTACCATACCAAAGGTGGTGAAGTGTTGTGGTTTGTTCATATTTTTGTTTTTAAATAATAAATAAAACAATAAATACCTGAGCAAGTGAGAGATAAAAAATAAAGGGGAAAAAAGCAAGTTCGCCATCAACAAAGGTATATACGGTTTCTATATATGCAATTTTTCCAATTATTCTTTATAAACATATATCATAACATTCCACAATTATTGAGTTCATATGCAAGTAACAACATATTCAGGTCTCATGTGTAGCTTATAATGGATGGGTAATCACCTCCTGTCCCACCTGAAGCCAGCTCTCTTGAAGGTCTCCTTTCCCATTCTCTATATTGTCATTCTCATACCTTAACAGAATACCAAATAGGATCTTGCCCTGCTTCCATAAAAAGGGTGCCAAAATCAGCAGTAGGCAAATAAAGCAGGCTGAAATCAGAACAATCTATGTGTGCCAAAATAGATTTATCACTTTTCAGTTTTTTTTCTTGAATAGTGTTAAATATGTTTCTCCATTGTCTATTGTCAGAAAGCCGAAAAATAAGTTAAATAAAACAAAATTAAAAATAAAAGCATGCACTCCTCCAACGAGTTAATTTCCAACAATCAACATTTTTTAATGAATGCACAAAATCTCCCTGATTAAGTTGATCATAAAGCTTTTACTTTTACAGCTTTGATCACAAGCAGTGCAGTCTTCGGTAAGGGCTTAAAGGCATACTGTGATTCACAGCCTAGTAAACCCCTCTATCAACTCCCAACTTATTTTTGCTATAGTGAGCCATCCCAAGTTGTAGAATTCCTCTTTCTTTCAATTGTACAACTATGCAAAACTTGCCAAATTAGTTGTAAAAAAATTTCCAAATTATAGCAGTAGCTAATTTGCCAAAATGGTCGTATCAGGAGGTCTATAATTAAATCTATCAATATAGATTTCTACTAGTGTTTGCCCACCCTTATAAATAAGCAGGAAAAAGACCATCAAAGTACCAAAATTATAAGGATTGGATCACCAATCAAAATGCAAAATTCATGTACTATTGGATGTCATACTTAGATTGTTCTGATTTCAGCTATTGATGTAAATAATGCTGGAATGATGACAGTGATAGTGCTGGTAGCGCGGATGATGATGTATTGGCAGGGGCAGTAATGGTGATAAGAGATGGGTTTGCTCTCAATAACTTTGGATACAAAAACAGAACATGGTGATTGTACATGGTAGCAATTATACACCACTCACACTATAGCAGGGTAGATGTGGGCATGCACAAATTCTAGTATCCAATTGTAGAACAGGTAGGTGATGTACTGCAATGGAAGAATTTAGTAAAACAGGGTACACTCCAAATTCAACATCTCGATTAATTAATGAAATGAAACATAGTCAAGTACCCTTGCTAACCACAAATGCATTCACAAAAGACAATTTTCAAATAGTATATACCATTGCCATTAAAAGAAGCAAAGTATGGTACCTCTGGCCGTAGACATCCATTTCTTCATTTAAACCATATTCCACATTTTCTTTCAGAGATATTTGCAATCTCATTGGATCGCGGTGATTGCACATCCAGTTTTTTCTGCCCTAAGTCACAATGTCTCAATGCGACACATTTCCTGAACCTGCAAACAAAATAAGGATGATTCTAAATTTCAGCATCCATTGGCAAGAGGTAAGTCATCCATTTCAAACTGCAAAACAAGGACAGAAGTTTCCAATCAGTCATAACCAGTAATGACCAAGTTACTAACCAACTATAATCATCTACTTGTGGAAGGGGCAGCGCAAATGCTTGGCATCAAGTCTCTGCAGTTGTTTATGACAGATGTGACCTATAGAAAAAGGTTGAAGAAGAGATTGTTAAAAACAAAGAGATTCGTAACTGCCTCAATGTACAAGTTCTATGAATAAAAAAGTTGAAATTTGCTAGCCAAGTTCAGCCGCAAGTGCAAAACAAATAAAAGGAACAGATTGTGCTGCTATCCTTTGTTTACTACCATACACACTACTTAAGCATAAAGACGATGATGGCAATTATGTAAAAGCATAGTGGTATAGATCAAATATTGCATCTCGACAAATGGGGAGGCATAAAACATATGAGGAGCTCAGGATAAAAATTTAGGCTTCACTTTGTAAAACCACCATACATCTGAAATTTGGCCCACATTTACCGAAGAATTAATATGACTACAATCAAGCGACTTAGCAACTGCCAGCTTATCAACCGTAAAAACTAAATATATGATAGAAGAGAGTGTCAAGATAAACACACTGATGTTATCTCATTGGTAAGGTCAAACATGATGGCCAATTGATATAAGCTCAAAACAGTGTTTCTTTTTCTTTATCAAGCATCATTCAACTCTTTCCCAATAAAAGAAAATGTAAAAGCAATCCTCAGAAGCCAAAGAAGCATACTTTTTAGTTATCAGGATTAAATATCTTCAACACAATAAGCAGATTGATACATTTAGAATCTAAATGCATATTATTCAAACAAATCACAGAAATTATTTCCAGCGTATACATAGGCAAATGGCAACAAAATTATGTGAATTTCATTTAAGAATTGTATTGGCATGCACTTCAATAAACAGAAACTTTTCACAATTCCAGGGTATATATAGGCAAATGGCAACCAAATTATATGAATTTCATTAAAGAATTGTATTGGCATGCACTTCAATAAACCGAAACTTCTCCCAACCAATTTGCATGATCAGTGCATGTGCACTCCAAAATGGCAGAGTAACAAAATATGTGCCAAACAAGTTTTCCGACCAAGCAGAGAAATCTTAATCATGGTGCATAATTAATTCAAGTCATCATTTTGATCTTATAAAATTTTTCAGAACAATAAAAAATATACCCGTACTGCTTAAGGGCCAACATCTCACACTGAATCTAGCACATGATTTTATAGGATAAATTGTGATGGATTTAAGATAAACATTTGTTGGCGAATACCAACCGCCAGCCCCCCGAACCGCGCTCCCCCGTTCCAAGAGGGTGAGGACGTTGTAGGCAATCCCCCCGCCACGCGTACGCCCCTGAGAGTTGGCGCTTGTCGCCCTATCTCAAAAAAAAAAAAAAAAAAAAAAAAAAAAATACCAACCGCCAGTTTCTGTAGTTCACACGTAACTGAATAAAACTTGGAAAAAACTGGCATGTTGCTCCAAAGAAGAAAATAATATATAATGATAGTAGCTGAAAATTTGTAAGACCCAGCAAAAGAGAATAATAGCAAAAGTTAATTCTGTATAACCAGAAATACAATAGAAATGAAAAAAACAAGGAGCAATCACGGTATAACCAGCTGAATGGTTGTTTTATTAAACTACTAATAGCAAGGCACAACCACAATGAATGCAGGAATCCAATATACCTCATTTTAAAAAGTACAATCGGTCCCAGGTATACCAATACATAATGACAATCAGTGCAGGCATGGAATATCTTACACATCAATGCAGTTCGAAGTCCATTATAAACATGAAGTTAAAGCATTGCATTCCACGATGAGAAATTGATATGCAGGAAGAGATTTCCAACAGTATGAAATGCTCATGAACTTCAGGTGATTGCTCAAGGTCTAAAAGACAACCAAGCATATTTTATTGTCAAAAAATTTAGATAAGTTATAACAATGTAAAAATAAAATAAAATAAAATCTAACGCACAAAAATATCATTCATAACAAATTGGCAATTCCATTCCAACTTAACCACATGCCAAACAGCTTTACCTATAAGCAAAAAAAAATCTATAGCGATGGAAGATGTATGCCAAGGTTGGAGCCCCCGCCAGAACATAGAGATAGTCAATCTAATCACTGTATTCTTACATGTGTCATAGTCACAAATGCACACACCACTATAACAATAAACCAATTTGCTATCCCATATCATGTGTACATTTCGCATGGACATACATCAAAGAAATTTGGTATGGGGCCACCTTTCAGAATTCTTGATGGACAAAAGCCTACTTGACATGCTTAGCTATTATTTTCCATAACTAGTTCCCTTGGCTCTCATCTTAACACAATTGCTGAGTGCAACTAAGATAGGGTTGCATCCTAGACCAAACTTAAAACAGTAAATCACTTGTCCACATCAAAAGCCCATTAACTCTAGAACAACATTCACATGGTAATTGTAACACAAAATGACATTAAGCACAAAAGGAGCTTTACCTACAAAAGGAAATTCCTTCGCCTCTTCACAGGCATCTATCCTCCAGAAACATCGGTTTCATAACAAAATTGCTAACAATGAATCTGAGAAATTTCTGAAAACAGACATAATAATTCATGTAAAAAAAAATTAAATTTTCTCATATCAGGAAACAATAACTAAAGAAAATAATAATTGCAATACATTTAAAACTATATTTTCAGCCTGAAAGTTATTACATTCAAAATTCAAAATTTTCAACCAACAAAAATTAGCATAATTGCAATCAGTCCTCTTATCATTGCTCACTAAGGTGTTGCATACACTATCTCCCCTGATCAGGGGCGGAGCTACATGCATGTTTGTGGGGTCATTTGACCCCACAAAATTTTTTAAAACTTTTTAATATATATAATATATTTATAACTTAAGTTCTGACCCACAACCAAATGTTTTTTAATATAAATAATATTTATATATTATGATATAAAGATTTTAGTTACAAAAATATTAGGTTTGGTTTTCCCCCAGCCGGCCCAACCTTTCCCCATCTCTCTAATCTCTAAACTCCATCCATCTTCTTCCCCATCTTTTCCCCATCTCTCTAATATCTGACCTCCAATTGTTTCAAAATATGAAATCTCACCGTGGACAATTGTGAATGATAGGTATGAGTTTTATAAACAATTTTGTTTTTGTCATTTGTATTTTTTATAATGCTTTAACTATATCTATAAATATATACATGATATGCTTGTATTATAAATGGTAATATTATGTTTAAATACTTATTGTAAGAGCATATGAACTTTTATTTTTTATCTCTACATAACTTTATCTGTATTTTATCAGGTCGCATTTAACATGTTCAAGGAAGTCGTCGGAAACAATATCTTTTTATGGTGCCATTGGACTCTTGCAATTTAAAAAATGATATATTTTTTATGCATTTTCAGGTAATATATGTGGTTTGTGTTAAAAACTTTTTTTTTTTGTTTATTTGTGCTTCATATAATGGTTTAACTATGATTGTTGTATATAGATAAACATGTTTGTATGTCGTACATATGATAATATTGTATTGATTGACCCCACATCATAAACTTTCTGGCTCCGCCACTGCCCCTGATGAAAGGTATGTGAGCTTCAAACTCTGTCAGTAGGCAAATAATTTAACAATAGCAAGGGGAACAAAATTTTAAATAACAAAATAACACAAACTAAACAAATTATTATTACCAGTTAAAGTGTTGGATTGACTGTCCCCCAATAAAGTAATTCCATGAAATGTATCCTAATTTTGTAACAAGGAGATTGAATAGCCATAACACTACAGGTTTAAACTTTTCAAACATCATAGTAATAACAGATGGAGCCTTGAGGGACTTCCCATAGTAAGAGATAGTAACAACATGATCTACACAAAATTTCTGCCACTTGAACTTGCACAGTACCATTTATAAGCTTCACAGCAGGATAAATTCAACACATACAGTATTAAAGATGAGAGGCATCACCATATTTTCAGTAAAAAATGATAAAATTTTATGCTCATAAAAGAGAATGTTTCCTAGCTTGCGAAATTGATTACATAGATAGAAAAGCAATGCACAAAGTGAAAAATAGAAACAAGCAATGACTGGCCAATCACTAAAGAAGCAACTGCAACAAACAAAAGATCAAGATACAAATTTTACCTCAGCATCCCCAAAGGTTGACATATAATGAAAGGCTAACAGCACCTGTTGGTTTTCCATTTAACATATCATAATCATCCAAACATACATGCCTGCATGAAAAGTATAAATCTCATAAAAGGTTTTAAATCATGAAAATCCAAATTTTCGTACATAGGTTTCAATGGAAATTGCAATACAAAGCAACCCAGAGAAAGAACAATACCACATTGTACCTCTACGTTCGAAAGAAGATCAGAGTGAGATAGACCAAGATATTTTGCACATGTACCAGGATTGCAAAAGCAACCTGTCTGAAGCAAGAATTAAATCAATTCTTTCAAAAACAAGGTCATTACATTCCATTTATTTATTTCTCCAATAATGGCACTAGGAAAACATATAAATGCAAAACAGAAATATTGTCTGAAAACATATAAATGCAAAACAGAAACATTTATTTCTCACCCGCAGTTGAATGCCAGACAAAGAAGCTATGTTTTCAGTCTCACGGTATCCAAAGCATGATCCATCTGCCATTTCCAAGCTGAATGCAATTGTTGGACACACATGATGAGGTGGTACCTACTTTTTTTTTTTTTGAGAACTATGTGATGATCCTTGCAATAAATATAAACCAACATTACAATTACAAAACATTCTATTTGCTCCATCTAGATAAATTCAACTGGGACAGCATGTGCACGTTCTAGTGGGAAGAAAGAATGACTCACACGGAGAATTAGCTACTCACATATGGTTATGTTTATTGATATACAAGTTATTTGTGCCGTCAAACTACTGAGAACAAAACATAGGAACCAAACAGCAAAACATTAAAATTTATTGTCAAGCAATGGGTAAATTGGTGTAGCAGCCACAAGTCCTCCATTTGGTGGCATGCCAACATCATTATTTTCAAAGGCAATTCATGGGGCTCTTTTCACAGTTAGTTCCAAGAGAAAATAAATGAAGAGTTGAAGGTCACATGATATAAATAACTCATAGTTTCCCAAACACTCCTGACTTTTGAACAAAGAAGAAAGTTCTTTCCTAACCCTTTCTCCAGCAATTTCTAACACACATTTCACTGTAATTTATTCTTGAGAATTCCATAGATAAGCATGCCAGCAGACTTTCAGGTCAGATTTTTCCCAAACATCTCTACAAAGACTCAACTTGAAAAAAAAAATCCATGAAGGAGAACAGAATTCATAAAGCAGTCGCAACCAAAGAAAAAGATACGCCAGAAATATGGTAGAAGCTATAAAATCATATACTAAATGCAATATATGGTAAGCTTAAACGGTCATTGCACAGAAAAAGTAAAAGAACTGTAGACAGGTATGTTAGACGCATACCGCTTTCTAATTGTAAACATGAAGAGTGATCTAAGTTTAATACTCGCTGAAAAACATAGGATTCAAGTTTCCCTATAACTAGAACTGACCTTTGTCAAGTCTCTGCCGCAAAGTCTGCAAACATTTCTCCATTTTCATGCCTCAAGTCTATCATTGCATTAATCACATAAGTAGCAACGGCTCTTGTATGGCCTCAGGAGAAAAATGAACATGTTAAAACTTTTACAAATGTAAGACAAGAACCAAAGTAATTACCATGGCTTTCAGATATTGGTAACCTTCCACAGGGAGTATGAATAGTTAAATTGGCTAGTCACAATTTTCATCATTATACAATTTAAAAAATAAGGGAGGCAACTTAAGCAAAGTGAAAAGGCACAGAAGAGAAACAAAAATTAAAAAGAACAAATATAGAAGGGGAAACACTTAAACGATATCAATTAGGATATCCTCGATGTTGAGTGGTAAAGGATTGATGAAAAGCTCAATTTTCCACAGGACTCCACGTTATGGTCCACAACAGTCAACATCATTATCAATGGAAATAGCTTTTTGAACCAGTGCTGTCAACTTATAAGATTGCAAAGAACTTTCACTCCCTGGACACATACAGTAACACAAAGCCCACAATTAAATGGAAATTGAAAATGATAGAAATACCATTGTAAATTAATTTATGAACTTCATCCTAATCCTGAGAATTACGAGTCATGAAGCATAATAGTATCATTTAGAATGTTTTAATGGCAGGTAAGAAGCATATATGATATTTGTGTCGATGTCTAGTAAAGTACTCCGAAAAGGGAATGGTAAGAAGGTAAGAACTCGGCAGGAAAACATACCAACCAATAGGACAGGGATTTGGTGCATTGATTATCTTGAAACCAAATTGATTTATGGATTAAATTCCAATCTTGAGAATTGCTATTCATGATGAATGCCAGCATCACTTAAAAGTGCTTTATTGGGAAACAAGAAGGAAATTAGAAGAATATATTCAAATTGTGTATATATAAATACAAAAGGAAACGGCAAAGATGCAAAAACAGTATATGTATTTGTATTCCACTACATAAAATGGAAAGGCAGCTAAGAAAAAACATACCGATCAATTGCTGATTAATTATCATGAAACCATGACGCATTGACGCTATGCTCAAAAACGAGACAGTGCTATCTTCAAGTAATTGTTCAACAGAATTGCAGCTTTTGATATAATCAATATCAGCAATGGAAGTAGACACTGTGCCTGCCAGATGGGGAGAGAACACAAAAGTAAAAAAAATGTAATGTATAGAAGCATTACGAAGACAAAGAGAACAGTCTGCCTTCACAGCTAAAGAGAACAGTCTGCAATAATAGCCTCCTTCTTTAACTAAAATCCAAAATGAAAATTTGAGTTCAACCTCTCTCAATTCAAAGGGAATTAGAAAACTTTAGAAGCATAAATAATGCCAGAAGTCCACACACAGGTAACAGTTAAGGCAGCCAATTTAGAGTATAGATTTTCTTTAAAAATAAGATGCAACACAAGTAGGCAGGATACTCCCTAATTCCAAGGACACTGTTACGCTTTTCCATGGTACACATGGAAAAAGCTTTCTCTGCTCCAAGGAAAGGCTTCCCCCACAAGTTTAAGAATTACGGAGCCCCGGATGTAAATATGCATGTGTAATCTTTTGGAGACGCATTAAAATACTCAGGAACCTGGCCATAACAAGAAACTTGGTGTATTTTGAGTGCTTTACTGAAGACAAATCCATAGTATTCCTCTTCCATAGGCAAGGGATGCGCAAAGACAATAGACAAGGGGTTTCAATTTCAAAAGATCAAGCTTTCCTTGGCACAATGAATGTTCATTGAAAAAGGTTCTCAAGAAAATCTCAACCAACAAAAAGATTTGAAATAAAGATAAAAGCAAATCGTTAAGATCAAATTAGGATTCAGAATGCTAAGAAAAACATACCTGCAGAAGAGCTGCAGTAATCGTATTAGAGGTACTAATGCTGCAATCACTCAGGCTATCTAAATCAAAAAAAAAAAAAACAAGGAACACATGAAATTTAAAAAATAAGAAAACCTTAGCCAATGAAGACAGAAAAAAATGGAAATCAAAGAACTAAGATACGTGGGTTTCCAAACACACAGGAAGTAAGGTCTTTTCCAACGGCCTCAATCTGTGACGCCGAATACAACATAGCCTTGGCATGAGCAAGATAAACCAACCCCAAAATTCAAAGAAATCATTAAAGGGAAAAAAAAATCAAGAGATCGAATCAGAAACAAAGATTCAACACAGAGAAAGAAGATTTCAGCTGAAATTGTCAAGATGCTAAAGCAAAAATTTGTGGGGGAAGGCAAATGTAGTTCTGTGACATTAGAGAAAAGAGCCCATCCTAAAAAAACTTTTTCTTCTATGTTTCACAATATTGTGACATTTTCATCTGAAAAGATAACATAACTCTTCAAATGAAGCCAGAGTTAAACACACCTGTGCATGCGTGTATGAAGCCAGAGTTGCCAACAGTTCTTTTGATTTCTGGGTTACCCCATTTCTTGTGTGGAGATTAACCATCTGACATCGATTGCACCCACCTAAGAACTGAAAATTAATATATTTAATTTAGGCACTGGAACTTTTAATGCAGAAAATAGTGGAAGTGACCGAATGCAGAATAATTTAAGTAAAGATATCCTAAAGTCCAGAAGTAGCTCCACTTACTGCAAACTCAATATATTTGTCATTTTCAGGTTTTACAAAGGAATGCCAACAAAGTGACAAACGTCTTCCTAGTTTTTTATTTTCTTTGACTATCCAACTGACGCCTATCAAGAAAGGAAGTTTATTATAGAGGTAACAGTAAGCTTTAGTGGGTTAGATCTGAAGATTTAAAACATTAAAGTATTTAGTTAAGGTCAATATAGCATAACCATTCAAAAATATCATATGGAGTAAATGATCCTCAGCAAAAATACTATTCTCACATGGAGTTGGGACCTCATGCATATTCAAGAAAGTCTATTACCGAAAGTCTACCCTAGTCAATCTAATTACTGTATTCTTATATGTGTCAAAGTCAAAAACATATACACCACCGTAGCAATAAACCAATTGCTTATCCCCTATCATGTGTACATTTCACATGAACATACATCAAAGGGATTTGAGATGGGGAAATTTTTCAGGGTTCTCGAGGGACAAAAGCCTGCTCAAATGCTTGGGTATTAATTTCCATAACTAATTCCCTTGGCTCTCATCTGAACACAATCACTGGATGCAACTAAGATAGGGTTGCATCCTAGACCAATCATAAAACACTAAAATCACTTATTCACATCGAAAGCCCATTAACTCTATAACAATATTCACATGTAGTTCTAACACAAAATGACATTAAGCACAAAAAGAGCTTTACCTACAAAAGGAAATTCCTTTGCCCTTAACAGGTATCTATCCTCCAGCAACTTCTGTTTCATAACAAAATAACTTCCAATGGATCGGAGAAATTTCTGCAAAACAGACATATAATAATTCATGTAAACAAAATTAAATTTTCTTTGAAAGAAGATCAGAGTGAGAGAGACCAAGATATTTTGCACAAGCACCAGGATTGCAAAAGCAATCTGTCTGCAGCAAGAAATAAACCAATTCTTTAAAAAACAAGATCATTACATTCCATTCATTTATTTCTCCAATAATGGGCACTAGGAAAACATACAAATGCAAAACCGAAATATTGGCTGATAACAAATAAAAACGTCAATTTTCTAACCTGCAGTTGAATGCCAGACCAAGAAGCTATGTTTTCAATCTCATGGTATCCAAAGCATGATCCATCTGCCCTTTTCAAGTTGAATGCAATGGTTGGACACACATCATGAGGTGATACTTTTTTTTTTTTTTTTTTTTGAGAACTATGCAATGATCCTTGCAATAAATATAATCCAACATTACAATTACAAACCATTCTATTTGCTCCATCTAGATAAATTCAACTGGGACATCATGTGCACAATCTAGGGGGAAGAAAGAATGACTCATACGGAGCAATTAGCTACACACATATGCTTATGTTTATTGATGTACAAGTTATCTGTGCTCTCAAACTACTGAGAACAAAACATAGGAACCAAACAGCAACAAATCAAAATTTATTGTCAAGCAATAGGTAGATTGGATTAGCAGAGCCACAAGTCTTCCATTTGGTGGCATGCCAACATCATTATTTTCAAAGGCAATTCATCACAGTTAGTTCCAAGAGAAAATAAATGAAGAGTTGAAGGTCACATGATATATATACCTCATAGTTTCCCAAACACTCCTGACTTTTGAACAAAGAAGAAAGTTCTTTCCTAACCCTTTTTCCAACAATTTCCAACCCACATTTCACTGTAACTAATTCTTGAGAATTCCATAGGTAAGCATACCTGCAGACTTCAGGTCAGATTTTTCCCAAACATCTCTACAAAGGCTAAACTAAAAAAAAAAATCCATGAATGAGAACAGAATTCATCAACCAGTCACAACCAAAGAAAAAGATACTCCAGAAATAAGGCAGAAACTATAAAAATCAATAATACTGAATGCAATATATGGTAACCCTAAATGGTCATTGCACAGAAAATGTAAAAGAACTGTAGACAGGTATGTTAGACTCATACTGCTTTCTAAATGTAAACATGAATAGTGATCTAAATTTAATACTCACTGAAAAACATAGGATTCAAGTTTCCCTATAACTAGAACTGACCTTTGTCAAGTCTCTGCCGCAAAGTCTGCAAACATTTCTCCATTTTCATGCCTCAAGTCTATCATTGCATTAATCACATAAGTAGCAACGGCTCTTGTATGGCTTCAGGAGAAAAATGAACATGTTAAAACTTTTACAAATGTAAGACAAGAACCAAAGTAACTACCATGGCTATCAGATATTGGTAACCTTCCACAGGGAGAGTATGAATAGTTAAATCGGCTGGTCACAATTTTCCTCATTATACAATTTAAAAAATAAGGGAGGCAACTTAAGCAAAGTGAAAAGGCACAGATGAGAAACAAAAATAGGAAAGAACAAATATAGATGTGGAAACACTTAAATGAGATCAATGAGAATATCCTCGATGTTGCGTGGTAAAGGATTGATGAAACGCTCAATTTTATACAGGACTCCACGTTATGGTCTACAACAGTCAACATCATTATCTATAAAAAATAGCTTTTTGAACCAGTGCTGTCAACATATAAAATTGCAAAGAACTTCAGCTTCCTGGACAGATTCAGTAACACAAAGCCCACAATTAAATAGAAATTGAAAATGATAGACATACAAAAGTAAATTAATTTATGAACTTCATTCTAATCCTGACAATTATGAGTCATGATGGATACTAGTATCATTTAGAGTGTTTTAATGGCAGGTAAAAAGCATATAATGATATTTGTGTAGATGTCTAGTAAAGCACTCCAAAAAGGGAATGGTAAGAAGGCAAGAACCAAATAGGAAAACATAACAACCAATAGGTCAGGGATTTGGTGCATTCATTATCTGGAAATTGATTTATGGATTAAATTCCAATCCTGAGAATTGCTATTCATGATGGATGGCAGTATCATTTAAAAGTGCTTGATTGAGAAACAAGAAGGAAATTAGAAGAATATACTCAGAATTGTGTATATGTAAGTACAAAAGGAAACAGTAAAGATGCAAAAACAGAATATAAATTTGTATTCCACTACATAAAATGGAAACGCAGCTAAGAATAAACATACCGATCAACAGCGTCGGGAGTTAAGAGAGTTAATTATCTTGAAACCATGATGAATTGATGCTATGCTCAAGAACGAGACAGTGCTATCTTCAAGTAATTGTTCAACAGAATCCCTTCATATAATAAATATCAGCAATGGAAGCAGACACTGTGCCTGCAGGATGGGGAGAGTATACAAAAGTTAAAAAACGTAATGTATATATGTCCTTAGAGGATCAGGAGAGGACCAAAGAAAGTACAAACCTCCAATAAAGTATGTCTTCCTTAGAAACATGGCTGCCTCTGCAATATAAATTGAAGAGAAGAAACATCAAACAAAAAGGTTATCTTTTAATAGGAGAAAGACTGATATCAAAAACCTTGTCGATAAAGCTGAAAGAAAAGCAACAAATTCTATAGTTAATAACCAATCAAGAATGTCACTATTTTTTAATTGATAAAATAAACATATGAATTAAAAACCTAAAATGCACTAACAAATTTCCTGAGAAAAAAGTAAAGAAGCATTACGAAGACAAAGTGGAACAAGTATGAAAATTTAGGTAGGTACAAAGATAAACATTTTGAGCATGCACAAGAAACAAGATAATATAATAATATAAAGCAAATTTGCATACCAATTGATGTGTGTAGGAGGAAGTCCACACCAGGGAATCCACGAAACCACAAGCACACAAAAACCAGGGCACTTCCAAAATTTAAACACTTAACATCAATAATCATATACAATGGATCTTCATTTATTAATTAATTTATTTATTTATAATGCATTGCATCAACGAAAATTGAACTTCTAAAAATACAAAAAAGTAGCTTGCATTTTGAGCAATGAGAGCCCCCAAACCTGTTGGACAGCCAAATCTCTAAAAGGAAAGAAAAGCAATAATACAATAAAACTGAGGCTATAATAAATAAAGGATTACTCATAATTTCTAGGGATCAACATATTTATTTGGATATACCCTATAGAAAGAAAAGACAACTAAATCAGCAGGCTACCTAGCTAGATCTGGAGGCTCATTTGCACATCCTTTTACAGCATCTATCAAGACCATCCAAGATCCCCTGCATTTAAATGTGAAAAAATAATACAAACCATGCCATGAGATTGAGATTCTTTCAAATTTAAAGAAAACAAAAATTTACAGGCAACGATAGTCACAGCGAAACAAATTAAACAAAAAGAGCTCATGAGCAACAACCACCTACATCTTAAAGCCAGGCTTTGGGCACGAGTTAAGATGCCAACATGCCTAAACAGCACTACTTGCCGGAAATCAGTAATGCTGATCAAGAGGAAGCATGAAAAAGAAAAACCTACAGCATGCATGCGACAATGATTAAATCAATTGCAAACATTAACAAAAATAGGAAGAAACTAACCATAATAAAAAAAACATCAAAGAAGCCTAAAGCTGACAAGGATCAACTCAATTACCACAACACTATAAATATTTTCATGAAAGCTTTTGTCTTATGGGTGAATTTAAAACCCCTAAAAAGAAAGATCACCTTAAGAATTTGTATTTGGAAAATCTGTTAGAAACCTCATGCTATACTCACCTTTCTAAATAAAAACAAATGACTACAATGATGGTAAATGCGATCTCCATCAATGCTATACATTTTGCTGAGAGAGAGATAATGGTAGCTTACAGATAGGACAAAATTCCAAACTCTAATGCTAATTAAATATCACAATGCAAGAGATATACTATCTTATGACAAAGACTTATATTATTTAAACCAGAACTTACTGGCCATGCAAAAGTCCTCCAAAATTTTTTCCAGCAACATCTTTCAAGAAGAAACCTTAAGCCAGAGAAATTGCACTCTGAAGGAAGCAAACAAATTGTAGGTGCAACCTGCAAAATACAACATGAAATAGCTAAATAACCTCAACCTCCCGCACAAGGTTGAGACCTTACGACATATAAACAATTCAGCATCAACAGTGTCATCAAACTAGTTTTCTGAAAACACAGCAACATAGGTGAAGTTACAAAGGACCAGTGTACCTACAATACCATTATATTGAGCAAGATCCAACAGCACATCCTGGGTATCTATACATAATAAATGCACCTGCATCCAAACATTTCAACTTAACATGTAGTTAAATTTATCATGCATTACAAAAAAGAACAAGTCCTGAAAGGGAAGGTGAACAATTTAGTGTTGACTCAACATTGGGAATTAAGAATCTCTAGACACGAAACTCGCAAAACCAAAAGATAACATACAAAGTTACCATTCAGATCACTGCTAAAGATTTGTCTTCAGTTCTTCTACGCAAAGAATGTTTAAGGAAATGAAAACGAGGTACATCAGTTTTGGATTGTATACTTGGGTACTCAACCTCTTGAATATCAACAGCAAGAGCTGTTGCCCCATTCTCAAGAGCATATCCAGAGATTAATAAGGAAAATCAAATGACAGAGTAAATGTTCAAACAAAATGAAGATGCATAAGAGAAATAAACTGCTTTGACAAGTAAAGAGATCAGTCTGCAACAATACCATCCTTCTTTAGCTAAAAACTTGAATGAAAATTTGATTTGACCCTCTTATCAATTGAAAACAAGACCTTAGAAGCATACATAATGGCAGAAGTTCATACACAGGTTATAGGTAAGACAACCAATTTAGCGTAGAGAATTTCTTTAAAAATAACAAGCATTCATAAGCAGACAAGATACTCCCTAAATCCAAGGACACTGTTATGAATTTTATGCATGTAACAGCTATCTCTGCTCCAAGGAAAGCCTTCCGCCAACAAGTTTAAGAGGGGTGATAGCCCCAGATGCAAATATGCATCTGTCGTCTTTTGGAGACACATTCAAATAATACAGTTTTAACAAATCAAGAATGTCACTATTTTCTAACCGGATAAAATAAACATATGAATCAATTATATAAATAAATCAATGGATAAAAAATTTCCCAGTGAAAAAAGTAAATAAGCATTACGAAGACAGAGTGAAACAAGTATGAAATTTGAGGTACTCACAGTGAAAGACATTTTAAACCCACACAAGAAACAAGATAAAATACTAATGGAAGAAAATTTGCATAGCAATTGATGTGTGCAGGAGCTGGTCCACACATGGGAATCCATGAAGCCACAAGCACACGAAAAGCAGGGCACTTCTGAAATTTAATCACTTAGCATCAATAATCATATACGATACATAGTTTTTTTTATTATTCATTTATTTATAATGAGATACAAAAACAAGCTTACTGTTTCGAACAATGAGAGCCCCTACACATGTTGGATAGCCAAATGTCTAAAAAGAAAGAAAAGCAATAATTAAATAAAAATTGAGGCCATAATAGATAAAGGTCTCAGAATTTCCAGAGATCAACATATTTATTTGGATAAACCTTATAGAAATAAAATACAACAAAATCAGCAGGGTACCTGGCTAGATCTAGAGGCTCAGTTGCACATCCTTTCGCAGCATCTATGAAGACCATCCAAGATCCTCTGCATTTCAATGTGAAAACATAATACAAATACTGCCATGAGGTTGAGCTTCTTTTTCAAATTTCAAGAAAACAAAAATTTACAGGCATTGATAGTTGCAGCTAAACAAATTAAACAGAAAGAGCTCATTGGAGACAACCACTTACATCTTTAAAGTTAGGGTTTGGGCACAAGTTAGGATGTCAAAATGCCTAAACAGCACTACTTGACAGAAATCGGTAAATGCTGTCAAGAGGAAGCAGGAAAAAAAGCTACAGCATCCACGTGACAAAATTATATCATTGCAGACATAAACAAAAATAGGAAGAAACTAACAATTATAAAATGAACATCAAAGAAGCCTAAAGCTGACAAGGATCAACTCAATTACCACAAACACTATAATTATTTCCATGAAAGCTTTTGTCTTATGGGTGAATTTACAACTCATAAAAAGAAAGATCACCCCAAAAATTTGTATTTGGAAAATTGGTTAGAAACCTCATATTATAGTCATTTTTCTAAATAAAAACAAATAACTACAATGATATTAAATGCGATCTTTATCAATCCTAAATATTTTGCGGAGAGGGAGATAATGGTAGCTTACGGATAGGACAAAATTTCAAAGACCAATGCTAATTGAATTGCACAATGCATGAGATATAATATCTTGTGATTTAAACCAGAACTTCCTGGCCAAGCAAAAGTCCTCCAAAACTTTCCCAGCGTCATCTTTGAAGATGTTCACCAAGTCGAGATAAAAATTCATGACAGAGAATTTACACTCTGAAGGGAAAGCAAAAAATTGTAGGTTAAACCTGCAGATTACAATAAAAAATACATAAACCTTAACGGCCCACAAAAGGAAATGTAGGTGAAGTTACGAAGGACTAGTTTCTCTGCAATACCATTATATTGAGCAAGATCCAACTCCATATCTTGAGTATCCACAGATAGTAAATGCACCTGCATCCTAGCATTTCAACTTCACATGTAGTTAAATTTATCACGTACTACAAAAAAGAACAAGCCCTGAAAAGGAAGGCGAACAGTTAAATATTGACCCAACAAAAGAAATTACGAAACTCTAGCCACGAAAATGGCAAAAACATAAGATAGCATACAAAGTTACCATTCAGATCACTCATGAAGATTTGGCGCTTCTCTGCAAAGAATGTTTAAGGAGCTGAAAATGAGGTTCATCAGTTTTGGATTGCATACTTGGGTACTCCACCTCTTCGATATCAATAGCAAGAGCTGTAGCCCCTTTCTCAAGAACATATCAAGAGATTCATAAAGAAAATCAAATGACAAGAATAGATGTTCAAACAGAATGAAAACGCACAGGAAAAATAAACCTGCCTTCACAACTAAAGGGAACAGTCTGCAATAACAGCTACCTTCTTCAGCTAAAAACCATAATGAAACTTTGAGTTCAACCTCTATCAATTCAAAGCGAATTAAAAAACTTTAGATGCATAAATAATGACACACAGTTAAGACAGCCAATTTAGAGTAGAGATTTTCTTTAAAAATAAGATGCATCATAAGTAGGCAGGACACTCCCTAATTCCAAGGACACTTTTATGATTTTCAATTCTATACATGAAAAAGATTTCTCTGCTCCAAGGAAAGGCTACCCCCACAAGTTTAAGAGTGGCGGTTGCCCAGGATGTAAATATGCATGTGTAAACTTTTGGAGATGCATTAAAATACTCAGGAACCTGGCCATAACAAGAAAGTAGGTGTGTTTTGAGCACTTTACTGAAGGCAAATGCCATATACCTCCTCTTCTCTCGGCGAGGGATGTGCAAAGACAATAGACAAGATGGGATTCAATTTCAAGCGGTCAAGCTTTCCTTGGCACAATGAATGTTCATTGAAAAAGGTTCTCAAGAAAATCTCAACCAAGAAAAGGATTTGAAATAAAGATAAAAGCAAATTGTCAAGATCAAATTAGGATTTAGAATGCAATGAAAAACATACCTGCTGCTGAGCTGCAGCAATCGTGTCAGAGGTACTAACGCTGTAATCACACAGGCTATCTAAATAAAAAAAAAAAAAAACAAGGAACACATGAAATTTAAAAAATAAGAAAACCTCAGTCAATGAAGACAGAAAAAAAAAAAAGAAATCAAAGAACTAAGATACGCGTGTTTCCAAACACACAGGAAGTACTATCTTTTCCGACGGCCTCAATCTGTGACTCCGAATACAACATAGCCTTGGCATGAGCAAAATAAACCAACTCTAAAAATTCAAAGAAATCATTAAAGGAAAAAAAAATCAAGAAATTGAATCAGAAACAAAGATTCAACACAGAGAAAGAAGATTTCAGCTGAAATTGTCAAGATGCTTAAGTAAAAATTTGCGGGGGAAGGAAAATGTAGTCCTGTGACATTAGAGAAAAGAGCCCATCCTAAAAAAACTTTTCCTTCCATGTTAGACAATATTGTGACATTTTCATTTGAAAAGATAACATAACTCTTCAAATGAAGCCAGAGTTAAACACACCTGTGCATGCATGTATGAAGCCAGAGTTGCCAACGGTTCTTCTAATTTCTGGGTTACCCCATTTCTTGTGTGGAGATTAGCCATCTGAAATCGATTGCACCCACTTAAGAACTGAAAATGAATATATTTAATTTCTGCACTGGAACTTTTAAATCAGAAAATAGTGGAAGTGATTGAATGCAGAATAATTGATCAATCATCATTCAACTCTTTCCCGATAAAAGAAAATGTAAAAGCAACCCTCAGAAGCCAAACAAAACATACTTTTAGTAATCAGGATTAAATATCCGCAACACAATAAGCAGACTGATACATTTAGAATCCAAATGCTTATTATTCAAACAAATCACAGAAATTATTACCAGGGTATAGGCAAATGCCAAAACAATTATGTGAATTTCATTAAATCATTCATTGGCATGCACTTCAAGAAACAGAAACTTCTCACAACAAATTTGTATGACCAGTGCATGTGTACTACAAAATGGCTGAGTAACAAAATATGCCAAGTTCTCTGACCAAGCAGAGAGATCTTAATCATGGTTCAGAATTAATTCAAGTCTATCAAATTTTTCAGAACAATAAGAAACATATCTGTACTGCTTAAGGGCCGGCAGCACACGCTAAATCCAGCGCATGATTTCATAGGCTAAGTTGTGATGGATTTCAAGGTCTAAAACACAACCAAACAACCAAACTTATTTTTTTGTCAAAAAATTTAGATAAGTTCTAACAATATAAAAATAAAATATAATAAAATAAAATCTAACGCACAAAACTATCATTCATAACAATTTGGCAATTCCATTCCAACTTAACCGCATGCCAAACAGCTTTACCTATAAGCAAAAAAAAAATCTATAGTGATGAAAGATGTATGCCAAGGTTGGAGACCCAGTAAAGACATAGGGATAGTCAATCTAATCAATGTATTCTTACATGCGTCACAGTCACAAACGTACACACCACTATAGCAATAAACCAATTTGCTATCCCATATCATATGTACATTTCGCATGAACATACATCAAAGAAATTTGGGATAGGCCACCTTTCAGAATTCTTGATGGACAAAAAGCTTACTCAACAAACTTGGCTAATATTTTAACTAACCAGTTCCCTTCGCTCCAATCTTAACGCAATCACTGAGTGTAACTAAGATAGGGTCGTAACACAAAATGACATTAAGCACAAAAGAAGTTCTACCTACAGGAAATACCTTTGCCTTTCACAGGTATCTATCCTCCAGAAACATCGGCTTCATAACAAAATTGCTTACAATGAATCTGAGAAATTTCTGCAAAACAGACATAATAATTCATGTAGACAAAATTAAATTTTCTCATATCAGGAAACAATAACTAGAGAAAATAATAGTTACAATACATTTATAACACTAATGAAAAATTCTATATTTTCAGCCTGAAAGTTATTACATTCAAAATTCAAAATTTTCAACCAACAAAAGAAAGCATGATTGCAATCAGTCCTCTTACAATTGCTCACTAAGGTGCTGAATTCACTATCTCCCCTGATGCAAACTATGTTATCTTCAAACTACATCCGAAGCAAATAATATAACAATAGTAAGAGGAACAAAATAGCAAAAAACACAAACTAAACAAATTATTGTTGCCTGTTAAGAAGTTAGATTGACTATGTCTTCCGACAAAGTAATTCCACAAAACATATCCTACTTTTGTAACACAAGGAGATTGTATATAAATCCATAATACTATACGTTTACACTTTTCAAACATCATTGTAATCACAAATGGACCCTTAAGGTACTTCCCATGGTACAACATGATCCACACATAATTTCTGCCACTAGCACTTGCAAAGCACCATTTATAAATTTCACAGCAACATAAATCCTACACATACAGTATTAAAGATGAAAGACAACCATATTTTCAGTAAAATATGGCAAATTTTAATACTCATAAAAGAGTATGTTTTCTACTTTGCGAAATTAATTGCACAAATAGAAAAGCAATCTACGAAGAAAAAAATAGCAACAAGCACCGACTGGTCTGGTCAATCACTAAAGAAGCAACTGCAACACAAAAAGATCAAGATAAAAGTTTTACCTCGGCATCCTCAAAGGTTGACATATAACCAAAGGTATACTAACAGCACCTGTTGGTTTTCCATTTAATATATCATGATCATCCCAACAAACATGTCCTGCCTGAAAAGCATAACTCTCATGGAAGCTTTTTAATTGTGAAAATCCAAATTCTCATACATGGGTTTCAATGCCAAATGCAATACAAGGCAACTCGGGAAAAAGAATACCACATCGTACCTCTATGTTGGACAGAAGATCAGAATGAAATAGACCAAGATATTTTGCAAATGCGTCAGGATTACAAAAGCAACCTGTCTGCAGCAAGAAATAAATCAATTATTTCAAAAGCAAGATCATTATATTCCATTTAATTATTTCTGCAATAATACCTCTAGGAAAACATACAAATGCAAAACAGAAATATTGGCTGATAACAGATAAAAAAGTCAATTTTCTTACCCGCAGTTGAATGCCAGACAAAGAAGCTACTTTTCCAACCTCACGGTATCCAAAGCATGCTCCATCTGCCCTTTTCAAGTTGAATGCGATGGTTGGACACACATCATGAGGTGTCACCTAATTTATTTTTAAGAACTGTGGGATGATCCTTGCAATGAATATAAACCAACATGATAATTACAAAACATTCAGTTTGTTCAATCTAGATAAATTCAACTGGGACATGATGTGCATATTCTAGTGGGAAGAAAGAATGACTCATACGGAGCAATTAGCTACACACATATGCCTATGTTTAGTGATGTACAAGTTATCTGTGCTGTCAAACTACTGAGAACAAAACATAGGAACCAAACAGCAAAAAGTCAAAATTTATTGTCAAGCAATGGGTAGATTGGTTTAGCAGCTACAAGCCCTCCATTCGGTGGCTTGCCAACATCATTATTTTCAAAGGCAATTCATGGGGCTCTTTTCACAGTTAGTTCCAAGAGAAAATAAATGAAGAGTTGAAGGTCAAATGATATATATACCTCATACTTTAAGAAACACACCTGACTTTTGAACAAAGAAGAAAGTTCTTTTCTAACCCTTTCTCCAGCAATTTCCAACCCACATTTCACTGTAATTTATTCTACAACTTGAGAATTCCATACATATGCATACCTGCACACTTCAGGTCAAATTTTTCCCAAACATCTCTACAAAGGCTTAGAAAAAAAATCCATGGATGAGAACAGAAATCATTGAACAAACAAAACCAAAGAAAAAGATACACTAGAAATATGGTAGAAACTATAAAAGCAATGATATAAATGCAATTTATGGTAAGCCTCAAAAGGTTACTTCATGGAAAATGTAAAAGAACTGCGGACAGGTATGTTAGACATATACCGCTTTCTAAATGTAAACATAAAGAGTGATCTGCATTCAATACTTGCTGAAAAAACAAAGAATTCGAGTTTCTCTATAACCAGAACTGACCTTTGTCAAGTCTCTTCTGTAAAGTCTGCAAACATTTCTTCCATTTTCATGCCTCAAGTCTATCATTGCATTTCTCACATAAGTAGCAAGGGATCTTGTATGGGCTTCTGAAGAAAAATGAATATGTGAGCACTTTAGCAAATATAAGACAAGAACCAAAGTAATTACCATGGCTTTCAGATATTGGTAACCTTCCACAGGGAGTATGAATAGTTAAATTGGCTCGTCACAATTTTCACCATTATACAATTTAGAAAATAAGGGAGGCAACTTAACCAAAGTGAAAAGGCACAGATGAGACAAAAATAGGAAAGAACAAATATAGATGTGGAAACACTTAAACGACATCAATTAGAATATCCTCGATGTTGAGCGGTAAAGAATTGATGAAAAGCTCAATTTCATACAGGACTCCACATTAAGGTCCACAACCGCCAATATAATTATCTATAAAAGTAGCCTTTTGAACCAGTGCTGCCAACTTATAAAATTGCGAAGAACTTCCACTTCCTGGACACATACAGTGACACAAAGCCCAGAATTAAATGGAAAGTGAAAATGATAGAAATACTAGCATAAATTAATTTATGAACTTCATCCTAATCCTGAGAATAACAAGTCATGATGGATAATAGTATCATTTAGAGTGTTTTAATGGCAGGTAAGAAGCATCTATGATATTTGCGTAGATGTCTAGTAAAGCACTCCAAAAAGGGAATGGCAAGAAGGTAAGAACTTAATAAGAAAGCATACCAACCAATAGGACAGGGATTTGGTGCATTCATTATCTTGAAACCAAATTGAGGATTAAATTTTAATCCTGAGAATTGCTATTCATGATGAATGGCAGAATCATTTAAAAGTGCTTTACTGTGAAACAAGAAGGAAATTAGAAGAATATACTCAGAATTGTACATGTAACTACAAAAGGAAACAGAGAAGATGCAAAAACAGAATATGGATTTGTTTCCACTACATAAAATTGAAAGCAGCTAAGAATAAACATACCGATCAATAGCACACTGAGTTAGAAGATTAATTATCTTAAAACCATGACAAATTGTTGCTATGCTCAAGAACGAGACAGTGCTATCTTCAAGTAAATGCTCAACAGAATCCCTGCAGGATGGGGAGAGCATACAAAAGTTAAAAAACGTGATGTATAGATATCCTTAGAGGATCAGGAGCACACCAAAGCAAGTATAAACATCCACTAGAGTATGTTTTCCTGAGAAACTTGGCTGCCTCTGCAATATAAATTGAAGAGAAGAAACAGAAAACAGAAAGGTTAACTTTTAATAGGAAAAAGACTGATGATATTAAGAACCTTGTTAATAAAGCTCAAGGAAAAGAAACCAATTCTACAGCTAATAGCCAATCAAGAATGTCACTATTGTTTAATTGGATAAAATAACCATCTGAATCAAAAACCTAAAAAGCCTTAAAAATTTCCACGAGAAAAAGGTAAACAAGTATTACGAAGACAGAGTGGAACGAGTATGAAAAATTGGGTAGGTACAAAGAAAACATTTTAAGCACACACAAGAAACAAGATAATATGATAATAGAAGCAAATTTGCATGGCAATTGATGTGTGTAGGAGGTAGTCCAAAGAAGGGAATTCATGAAGCCACAAGCACACAAAAACCAGGGCACTTCTGAAATTTAATCACTCAAGATCAATAATCATATACAATGGATCTTCCTTTATTTTATTTATTTATAATGCATTGCATCAAGGAAAATTCAACTTCTAAAGGTACAAAAAAGTAGCTTACCATGTTGAATAATGAGAGCCCCTAAACCTGTTGGATAGTCAAATATCCAAAAAGAAAGAAAAACAATAACAACATAAAATAGGGTCATAATAAATAAAGGATTACTCAGAATTTCCAGGGATCAAAATATTTATTTGGATAAACTTTATAGGAGAAAGACAAGAAAATCAGTAGGGTACCTAGCATCTGGAGGCTCATTTGCACATCGTTCAGAATTTCCAGAAATCAAGATATTTATTTGGATAAACCTTATAGGAAAAAGACAAGAAAATCAGTAGGGTACCTAGCATCTGGAGGCTCATTTGCACATCGTTTTGCACCATCTATCAAGACAATCCAAGATCCCCTGCATTTAAATGTGAAAAAAAATAATACAAACAATGCCATCAGGTTGGGTATTTATTTTAATTTCTAGATTACGCCATTTCTTGTATGGAGATTAACCATCTGACATCGCTCACAACCACCTAATGACTGAAAATGAATATATTTAATTTCTGCATTGGAACTCTTAATGCAGAAAATAGTGGAAGTGGTAGAATGCAGAATAATTTATCAATCATCATTCAACTCTTTCCCAATAAAAGAAAATGTAAAAGCAACCCTCAGAAGCCAAAGAAGCATACTTTAGTTATCAGGATTAATTATCTTCAACACAATAAGCAGATTGATAATAATTTATCAATCATCATTCAACTCTTTCCCAATAAAAGAAAATGTAAAAGCAACCCTCAGAAGCCAAAGAAGCATACTTTAATTATCAGGATTAATTATCTTCAACACAATAAGCAGATTGATACATTTAGAATCCAAATGTATATTATTCAAACAGATCACAGAAATTATTACCATGGTATACATAGGCAAATGTCAAAAAAATTATGTGAATTTCATTAAAGCATTGCATTGGCATGCACTTCAATAAACAGAAACTTCTCACAACCAATTTCCATCACCGGTGCATGTGTACTACAAAATGGCAAAGTAACAAAATATGCACCGAACAAGTTTTCTGACCAAGCAGAGAAATCTTAATCATCAGGCAGAATTAATTCAAGTCTATGAAATTTTTCAGAACAATAAGAAACATACCTGCACTGCTTAAGGGCCAACAGCACATGCTAAATCCAGCACATGATTTCATAGGGTAACTTGTGATGGATTTAAGAATAACATTTGTGCATATGTACTAGAAAATGACAAAGTAACAAAATATGCGCCGAACAAGTTTTCTGACCAAGCAGAAAAATCTTAATCACCGGGCAGAATTAATTCAAGTCTATGAAATTTTTCAGAACAATAAGAAACATACCTGTACTGCTTAAGGGCCAACAGCACATGCTAAATCCAGCACATGATTTCATAGGGTAACTTGTGATGGATTTAAGAATAACATTTGTTCGTGAATACCTCCCTCCAATGAGTGCAGGCATGCAATCAATATCTTACACAACAATGCAGTTCGAAGTTCATTATAAACATGAAGTTAGAGCATCACATTCCACAATGAGAAATTGATATGCAGGTAGAAAATTCCAACAGTATGAAATGCTCATGAACTTCAGGTGATTGCTCAAGGTACAAACATGAAATGCTCATATTTTACTGGCAAAAAATTTAGATAAGTTCTAACAATATAAAAATAAAAAATAATAAAATAAAATCTAATGCACAAAACTATCATTCATTTTGGCAATTACATGCCAAACAGCTTTACCTACAAGCAAAAAAATCTATAGTGATGGAAGAAGTATGCCAAGGTGGGAGCCCCAGTAAAGACATAGCGATAGTCAATCTAATCAATGTATTCTTACACGCGTCATAGGCACAAACCTACACACCACTATAGCAATAAACCAATTTGCTATCCCATATCATATGTACATTTCGCATGAACATACATCAAAGAAATTTGGGATGGATTTCAATGGCAGAATTCTTGACGGACAAAAGCCTACTCAAGATGCTTGGCTATTATTTTCTCTAACTAGTTCCCTTGGCTCTCATCTTAACACAATCACTGAGTGTAACTACGATAGAAATGCATCCTAGACCAACCTTAAAGCACTCAATCACTTATTAGTACCTGCTAAAATGTTGGATTGACTATGTCCCTCAACAAAGTAATTCCACAAAACATATCCGAATTTAGTAACACAAGGAGATTGAATAAGAATCCATAATACCAAAGGTTTACACTTTTCAAACATCGTTGTAATAACAAATGGAGCCTTGAGGGACTTCCCATAGTAAGAGATAGTAACAACATGATCCACACATAATTTCTGCCACTAGCACTTGCATAGCACCATTTATAAGTTTCACAGCAAGGTAAATCCTACACATACAGTACTAAGGATGAAAGACACCACCATATTTTCAGTAAAATAGGATAAAATTTTATGCTAAAAAAAGAGTATGTTTCCTACTTTACGAAATTAATTACACAGATAGAAAAGCAATCCACAAAAGAAAAAAAAAAGCGCTGACTGGTCTGGTCAATCACTAAAGAAGCAACTGCAACACAAAAAGATCAAGATAACAGTTTTACCTCAGCATCCTCAAAGGCTGACATATAACCAAAAGATATTTTAACAGAACCAGTTGGTTTTCCATTTAATATATCATAATCATCCCAACAAACATGTCCTGCCTGAAAAGCATAAATCTCATAAAAGGTTTTTAATCATGAAAATCCAAATTATCATACATAAATTTCAATGGCAATTGCAATACAAACCCACCCAGGGAAAAAAGAATACCACATCATACCTCCATGTTCGAAAGAAGATCAGAGTGAGATAGACCACGATATTTTGCGCATGAACCAGAATTACAAAAGCAACCTGTCTGCGGCATGAAATAAATTAATTATTTCAAAAACAAGATCTTTACATACCATTTAATTATTTCTCCAATAATAGCACTAGGAAAACATACAAATGCAAAACAGAAATAACGGGTGATAACAGACAAAAAAGTCAATTTTCTTACCCGCAGTTGAACGCCCGACAAAGCTATTTTTTCAACCTCACGGTATCAAAAAGCATGATCCATCTGCCCTTTTCAAGTTGAATGCAATTGTTGGACACACATCATGAGGTGACACCTAATTTTTTTTTTTAAGAACTATGCGATGATCCTTGCAATAAATAGAAACCAATATTACAGTTACAAACATTCTATTTGCTGCACTTAGATAAATTCAACTGGGACATCATGTGCACATTCTAGTGGGAAGAAAGAATGACTCGTACGGAGCAATTAGCTACACGCATATGCTTATGCTTAGTGATGTACAAGTTATCAGTGCCGTCAAACTACTGAGAACAAAACATAGGAACCAAACAGCAAAACATCAAAATTTATCGTCAAGCAATAGGTAGATTGGTTTAGCAGCCACAAGTCCTCCATTAGGTGGGATGCCAACATCATTATTTTCAAAGCCAATTCATGGGGCTCTTTTCACAGTTAGTTCCAAGTGAAAATAAATTAAGAGTTGAAGGTCACATCATATATATACTTCATAGTTTCCAAACACTCCTGAGTTTTAAACAAAGAAGAAAGTTCTTTCCTAACAATTTCTCCAGCAATTTTTAACCCACATTTCAGTGTAATTTTTTCTTGAGAATTCCATAGCTAAGCATACCTGGAAACTTCAGGTCAGATTTTTCCCAAACATCGCTGCAAAGGCTCAACTAGAAAAAAAAATCCATGAATGAGAACAGAATTCATCAAACAGTCACAACCAAACAAAAAGCTACGCAAAAATATGGTAGAAACTATAAAATCATATACTAAATGCAATATATGGTAAGCCTAAATGGTGGTTATTGCACAGAAAATGTAAAGAACTGTAGACAGGTATGTTAGACATATACCGCTTTCTAAATGTAAACATGAAGAAGAGTGATCTAAATTTAATACTCAGTGAAAAAACAAAGGATTCAAGTTTCTCTATAACTAGAACTGACCTTTATCAAGCCTCTTCCCAAAAGTCTGCAAACATTTCATCCATTTTCATGCCTCAAGTCTATCATAGCAACAGATCTTGCATGGCTTCAGGAGAAAAATGAACATGTGAGAACTTTTACAAATATCAGACAAGAACCAAAGCAATTACCATGGCTTTCAGATATTGGTAACCTTCCACAGGGAGTATGAATAGTTAAATTGGCTAGTCACAACTTTCATCATTATACAATTTAAAAAATAAGGGAGGCAACTTAAACAAAGTGAAAAGGCACAGGTGAGAAGCAAAAAATAGGAAAGAAATTTAAATGTGGAAACACTTAAATGACATCAATTAGAATCCTCAATGTTGAGTGGTAAAGGATTGATGAGAAGCGCAATTTTATACAGGACTTCACGTTATGGTCCACAAGAGTCAACATCATTATCTATAAAAATAGCTTTTTGAACATGTTCTGTCAACGTAGAAAATTGTAAAGAACTTCCATTTCCTGGACACATACAGTAACACAAATCCCAGAATTAAATAGAAATTGAAAATGACAGAAATACAAACATAAATTAATTTATGAACTTCATCCTAATCCTGAAATTTACTAGTCATGACGGACAATAGCATCATTTCTAGTGTTTTAATGACATGTAAGAAGCATATATGATATTTGTGTAGATGCCTAGTAAAGCACTCACAAAAAGGGAATGGTAAGAAAGTAAGAACTTGGTAGGAAAGCATACAAACCAATAGGACAGAGATTTGGTGCATTGATTATCTTAAACCCAAATTGAATTATGGATTCAATTCCAATCCTGAGAATTGCTACTCATAATGAATGGCAGTATCATTTAAAAGTGCTTTATTGAGAAACAAGAAGGAAATTAGAAGAAAATACTCAGAATTGTGTATATGTAAGTAAAAAGGAAACAGTAAAGTTGCAAAAACAGAATATGTATTTAAGTTCCACTACATAAAATGGAAAGGCAGCTAAGAATAAACATACCAATCAAAAGCATAGGGAGTTAGAGTATTAATCATCTTGAAACCATGACGAATTGATGCTATGCTCAAGAACGAGACGGTGCTATTTTCAAGTAGTTGTTCAACAGAATCCCTTCTTTTGATATAATCAATATCAGCAATGGAAGCAGACACTGTGCCTGCAGAATGGGGAGAGTATACAAAATTTAAAAAACTTGATGTATACATATCCTTAGAGGATCAGGAGAGCACAAAAGCAAGTACAAACCTCTACTAAAGAATGTTTTCCTTAGCAACTTGGCTGCCTCTGCAATATAAATTCAAGATAAGAAACAGAAAACAAAAGGTTATCTTGTAATAGGAAAAAGACAGATCATATCAAGAACCTCGCCGATAAAGCTGAAAGAAAAGCAATGAAAAGCAATTGGTTCTACGGTTAATAACAATTCCAGAATGTCACTAATTTTTCATTGGATAAAATAAACATCTGAATCAAAAACCTAAAATGCATTAAAAATATTCCGGTGAAAAAAGTAAATAAGCATTACCGAGACAGTGGAACAAGTATGAAAATTTAGGTAGGTACAAAGAAAACATTTTGAGCACACACAAGAAACAAGATAATGCAATAATAGAAGTAAATTTGCATAGCAATTGACGTGTAGGAGGCAGCCCACACGAGGGAATCCATGAAGCCACAAGCACACAAAACCAGGGCACTTCTAATATTTAATCACTTAACATCAATAATCATATACAATGGATCTTTTATTTATTTATTTATTTATAATGCAATGCATCAAGGAAAATTCAACTTCTAAAGATTCAAAAAAAGTAGCTTACCATTTTGAACAATAAGAGCCCCTAAACCTGTCGGATAGCCAAATATCTAAAAGAAAAGAAAAGCAATAATAAAATAAAACCGAGACCATAATATATAAAGGATTACTCAGAATTTCTAAGGATCAACATACTTATTTGGATATACCTTATAGAAAGAAAAGACAGCAAAATTAGCAGGCTACCTAGCTAGATTTGGAGGCTCGTTTGCACATCCTTTGCAGCATCTATCAAGACCATCCAAGATCCCCTGCATTTAAATGTGAAAAATAGTACAAATAATGCCATAAGGTTGAGATTCTTTTTCAAATTTCAAGGAAACAAAAATTTACAGGCAAAGATTGTTGAAGCTAAACAAATAAAACAGAAAGAGCTCATGGGAAACAACCACTTACATTTTAAAGTTAGGTTTTAGGCATAGGTTAGGATGTCAAAATACCTAAACAGCACTACTTGCCAGAAGTCAGTAAATGTTGTCAAGAGGAAGCACGAAAAAGAAAAACCTACAGCATACACGTGACAAAATTAAATCAATTGCAGACATTAACAAAAATAGGAAGAAACTAACCATAATAACATGAACATCAAAGAAGCCTAAAGCTGACAAGGATCAGCTCAATTACCACAAACACTATAAATATTTCCATGAAAGCTTTTGCCTTATGGGTGAATTTAAAACTAATAAAAAAAAAGGTCACCTTAAGAACTTGTATTTGCAAAATCTGTTAGAAACCTCCTATTATACTCATTTTTCTAAATAAAAACAAATAACTACAATGATATTAAATGCGATCACCATCAATGCTAAATATTTTGTGGAGAGGGAGACAATGGTAGCTGACAGATAGGACAAAATTTCAGACTCTAATGCTAATTGAATTTCACAATGCATGAGATACAATATCTTGTGTCAAAGACTATATGATTTAATTAGAACTTACTGGTCATGCAAAAGTCCTCCAAAACTTTTTCCAGCGTCATCTTTGATGATGTTCACAAAGTCGAGAAGAAACCTCATGCCAGAGAAATTACGCTCTGAAGGGAAAGCAACCAAACTGTAGATGCAACCTGCAAAAAACAACACAGTATAGGTAAAAAACCTCAACCTCCCACACAAGAAGGTGCGACCTTCCTTATGACATATAAACAATTCAGTAACAACAGTGTCATCAAAGTTTTTTTCTGAAAAGACAGCAACATAGGTGAGGTTACAAAGGACTAGTTTCTCTACAATACCAAAATATTGAGCAACATCCGACAGCATATCCTGGGTATCAATACATAATAAATGCACCTGCATCCTAACATTTGAACTTCACATGTAGTTAAACTTATCGTGTGCTACAAAAAAGAACAAGCCCTGCAACGGAAGGTGAACAATATGGTGTTGGCTCAACATTGGAAATTAAGAATCTCCAGCTGCGAAATTGGCAAAAACAAAAAATAACATACAAAGTTACCATTCAGATCATTGCTTGAAGATTCGTCTTCAGTTCTTCTCCGCAAAGAATGTTTAATTGAAAACGAGGTTCATCAGTTCTGGATTGTATACTTGGGCACTCCACCTCTTCAATATCAACAGCAAGAACTGCTGCCCCTTTCTCAAGAGCATATCTAGAGATTCGTAAGGAAAATCAAGTGACAGAGTACATATTCAAACAGAATGAAGACACATAAGAAAAATAAACCTGCTTTCACAACTAAAGATAACAGTCTGCAACAACACCTTCCTTCTTTAGCTAAAAACCTGAATGAAAATTTGAGTTCAACCTCTATCAATTCAAAGAGAAATAAAAAACTTTCTCTGCTATCATGTTGTCAAGACAGCCAATTTAGAGTAGAAATTTTCTCTAAAAATTAAGATGCATCATAAGTAGGCAGGATACTCCTTAATTCCAAGGACACTGGTATGATTTTCCATTGTATATATGAAAAAGCTCTCTGCTAAAAGGAAAGGCTTCCCCCACAAGTTTAAGAGCGGCGGTTGCCAAGGAAAGTAAGTGTATTTTTACATGTGTTATGGGCACAAACATATACATGTGTCAAGGAAAGGAAAGGCTACCCTAGTCAATCTAATTACTGTATTCTGACATGTGTCATGGGCACAAACATATTCACCACTGTAGCAATAAACCAATTCCTTCTCCCCTATCATGTGTACATTTTGCACGAACATACATCAAAGGGATTTGGGATGGGGACACCTTTCAGTGTTCTCGAGGGACAAGCCTGCTCAGCATGCTTGGCTAGTAATTTACATAACTAGTTCCCTTGGCTCTCATTTTAACACAATCAAAGATGCAACTAAGATAGGGTGACATCCTAGACCAATCTTTAAACACTAAAAACTTATTCACATCAAAAGCCCATTAACTCTAGAACAATATTCACATGGTAGTTCTAACACAAAGTGACATTAAGCACAAAAGGAGTTTTACCTACAAAAGGAAATTCCTTTGCCCTCCTTAACGGGTACCTATACTCCAGCAACTTCTGTTTCATAACAAAATAACTTCCAATGAATCGGAGAAATTTCTGCAAAACAGACATAATAATTCATGTAAACAAAATTAAATTTTCTCATATCTGGAAACAATAACTAGAGAAAATAATAGTTGCTGTACATTTATAACAGTGATGAGAAGTTCTATATTTTCAACCTAAAAGTTATTAGATTCAAAATTCAAAATTTTGAACCAACAAAAGTTAGCAAAATTGAAATCAGTCCTCTCACCATTGCTCACTAAGGTGTTGAATATACTATCTCCCCTGATGAAAAGTATGTGGTCTTCAAACTCTGTCAATAGGCAAATAATTTATAAGTTTCACAGCAGGATTAATCCTACACAAACAGAATTAAAGATGAAAGACTACCATATTTTCAGTAAAATATGATAAAATTTTATGCTCATAAAGGAGTATGCTTCCTAGCTTGCAAAATTGATTACACAGATAGAAAAGCAATCCACAAAGAAAAAAACAGAAACAAGCAATGACTGGTCAATCACTAAAGAAGTAACTGCAACACAAAAAATCAAGATAGAAGTTTTACCTCGCCATCCTCAAAGGCTGACATATAACCAAAGATATTCAAACAACACCTGTTGGTTTGCCATGTAATATATCATAATCATCCCAACGAGCATGTCCTGCCCGAAAAGTATAAACCTCATAGAAGGTTTTAAATCATAAAAATCCAAATTCTCGTACAAAGGTATCAATGACAATTGCATTACAAAGCAACCCAGGGGAAAAAAATACCACATCATACCTCTATGTTCGAAAGAAAATCAGAGCGAGATAAACCAAGATATTTTGCACATGAACCAGGACTGCAAAAGCAACCTGTCTGCCGCAAGAAATAAATCAATTATTTCAAAAACAAGATCTTACATTCCATTAATTTGTTTCTCCAATAATGGCACTAGGAAAACATACAAATGCAAAACAGAAATATTGGCTTATAACAGATAAAAAAGTAAATTTTCTTACCCGCAGTTGAATGCCCGACAAAGAAGTCATTTTTTCAACCTCACAGTATCCAAAAGCAAGATCCATCTGCCCTTTTCAAGTGGAATGCAATTGTTGGACACACATCATGAGGTGATGCCTAATTTATTTTTAAGAACTATGGGATGATCCTTGCAATAAATATAAACCAACATTACAATTACAAAACATTCTATTTGCTCCATCTAGATAAATTCAACTGGGGCATCATGTGCCCGTTCTAGTGGGAAGAAAGAATGACTCATACGGAGCAATTAGCTACACGCATATGCTTATGTTTAGTGATGTACAAGTTATCTGTGCCGTCAAATTACTGAGAATAAACATAGGAACCAAACAGCAAAAAAAATCAAATTTATTGTTTAGAACTGACCTTTGCCTAGAACTGACCTTCGCCGAGTTTCTTCCGTAAAGTCTGCAACCATTTCTTCCATGTTCATGCCTCAAGTCTATCATTGCATTTCTCACATAAGAAGCAAGAAATCTTGCATGGGTTCAAGAGAAAAATGAACATGTGAGAACATGTTACTGATATAAGACAAGAACCAAAGTAATTAACATGGCTTTCAGATACAGATAACCTTTCACAAGTAATATCAGTAGTTGAATTGGCCAGTCATAATTTTCATCATTATACAATTTAAAAAGTAAGGCATGCAACTTTACCAAAGTGAAAAGACACAGACAGGAAACAAAAATAGCAAAGAGCAAATATAGAAATACAAACACTCAAGCGACATCAATTAGAATATCCTTGATGTTGAGTGGTAAAGGATTGATGAAAAACTCTTTTTTATACAGGGCTCTACGTTATGGTCCACAACAGTCAACATCATTATCTATAAGAATAGCTTTATGAACCAGTGCTGTCAACCTATAAAATTGAAAAGAACTTCCACTTTCTGCACATACAGTATGTCAGTAACACAAAGCCCAAATTAACTGGAAATTGAAAATGATGGAAAAAAACCTAAATTAATTTATGAATTTCATCCTAATTTTGAGAAGTACTAGTCATGATGGATAATAGTATCATTGAGAGTGTTTAAAAGAAACGTAGAAGGATATACAATATTTGTGTAGATGTCCGGTAAAGCACTCTAAAAATGGAATGGTAAAAATGTAACAACTTAATAGAAAAACATACTGACCAATAGGACAGGGATTAGGTGCATTAATTATCTTGAAACAAAATTGATTTATGGATTAAATTAGAATCTTGAGAATTGCTATTCAGGGTGAACAGTATAATATAAGTGCTTTATTGAGAAACAAGAAGGAAATGAGAAAAATATACTCAGAATTGTGTATATGTAAGTACAAAAGGAAACAGTAAAGATGCAAAACCAGAATATGTATTTGTATTCCACTACATAAAATGGAAAGGCAGTTAAGAATAAACATACCGACAAATAGCATAGGGAGTTCGCGTATTAATTATCTTGAAACAATGACGACTTGATGCTATGCTCAGGAACGAGACAGTGCCATCTTCAAGTAATTGTTCAATAAAATCTTTTCTTTTGATATAATCAATATCAGCAATGGAAGCAGAGACAGTGCCTGTAGGATGAGGAGAATATACAAAAGTTAGGAATGTGATGTATATATATCCCTAGAGGATGAGGAGAGCAAAAAGTAACTACAAACCTCCACTAAAGTATGTTTCCTTAGAAGCTTGGCTGCCTCCGCAATATAAATTAAAAAGAAGAAACAGAAAACAAAAAGGTTATCATTTAATAGGAAAAGGACTGATATTAAGAACCTTGTCAAGAAAACTGAAAGAAAAGCAACTAATTCTGTAGTTAATAACCAATCAAGAATGCCACTATTTTCAAATTAAATAAAATAAACTTATGGATTCATAAGTAAAACCTAAAATGCATAAAAAATTTTCCAGAGAAAAAAGTAAATAAGCATTACAAAGACATTGTATTAACTATGAAAATTGAGGTAGCTACAAAGAAAAACATTTTGAACCCACACAAGAAACAAGATAATATAATAATAGAAGCAAATTTGCATAGCAATTGATGTCTGTAGAAGCTGGTTCATACATGGGAATCCATGAAGCCACAATCACACCAAAACAAGGGCAATTCTGAAATTTAATCACTTAACATCAATAATCATATACGATGGACCTTTTGTTATTGTTTATTTATTTATAATGTGTTGCGCCAAGGAAAATTCAACTTCTAAAGATACAAAAAAAAGCACCTTACTGTTTTGCACATGAGAGCCCCAAAACTGCCTGATAGCCAAATATCTAAAAAGAAACAAAAGCAATGATTAAATAAAATTGAGGCCGTATAAATAAAGAATAACTAAGAATTTCCAGGGATCAACATATTTATTTGGATATACATTATAGAAAGAAAAGACAACAAAATCAGCAGGGTACCTAGCTAGATCTGGAGGCCCAGTTGCACATACTTTTGCAGCATCTATCAAGACCATCCAAGATCCCCTGTATTTAAATGTGAAAAAAATAATACAAATAATGACATGAAATTGAGATTCTTTTCAAACTTCAAGAAAACACAAATTTACAGGCAAAGATAGTCACAGCTAAGCAAATTAATCAAAAGGAGCTCATGAGAAACAACCAACTACATCTTAAATGTAGGTTTTGGGCACGATCTAAAATGTCCACATGCCTAAACAGCCACATTCCGAAAGTAAGTGTATTTTGAGTGTTTTCCTGAAAACAAATGGCATATACTGCCTCGTCCCTCGTCAATGGATGTGCAAAGACAATAGACAAGATGGGTTTCAATTTCAAAAGGTAAAGCATACCTTGACACAATGAAATTTCAATGGAAAAGGTTCTTAAGAAAACCTCAACCAAGAAAAGGATTTCAAATAAAGACAAAAGCCAATTTTCAACATCAAATTAGGATTTAGAAAGCAATGAAAAACATATTTACTGCCAAGCTGCGGTAATCATATCAGAGGTAGTAGTGCTGCAATTACTCAGGCTATCTAAATCACAAAAACAAGGAACACCTGAAATTCCACAAAACAAGAAAAACTTAATCAATAAAGAAAGATAAAAAAAAAAACAACAAATCAAAGAACTAAGATACGTGGGTTTCCGAACACATTGGAAGTGAGATACTCTCCGACGGCCTCAATCTGAGGCTCCGAATACAAACGTAGCCCCGGCGTGCTCAACATAAACCAACCAACCCTTAAAATTCAAAGATATCGTTAAAAAAAATCAAGAAACTGAATAAAAAAACAAGGATTCAACGGAGAGAACACCTTGCAATGGCTTGAACTCAGTTGCTCTAATCTCATCGATGTTCTTCGGAGCATTAGTGTATCCATATCGCTCCCCCAAACCGGGCCACGAACTCCTCCTCCATGGCTGCTCTCTTAAACCCTCCTCTCCCTCTCCCTCTCCCCCTCTCCCTCTCTCTGTGTCTGAGCTCTGACATTTGCCCGTATTTATAGATCAAAGTCTCAACCCGCCGGGACTAATTATGGAAAGTTCTCAAGATCCTGTCCCAACGGCGTTATTTTCCTTTTTACCGATTTGCCCTTAACGTTCATTATTATTGTTTTCCAAATTTTAATATTGATTTTATTTGGTAACGGGTACTTTGGGATTAATAATTACTTATCCGTTGGACTTAATAATTACTGATTGGATCTACTTACCTTATCAGGATTCACCTTTGTTTGCTTACCATATATAAATTAATACATAAATTTAAATATCTTAGTTTATATGATTGGAAAGAGGGTTATCTAATCTTTTTGGATTTTTGTTTCTTATTTAAACATGAATTTTAGTATTCCATCTTGCTTTAAAAAACTGGAAAAAGATATTTTATTTTGAAATGCATTTATTTGGTTTAACCTTTCAGCTTATATGAAATTATTTGTAACATTATATGTTTTAATGATGAACTATGGCATCAGTTGTGGAGATGAAAAATATATAAATAAATAAATATTTTTTATAAATCAAAATGAACGTATTTTTTTTAGTCATTAAATAAAAATTTTCAAAATAAATTAATTTATTTTTTGCAATTTTTATTTTGACTGATAATCTTTAAAAAAAATAAGATATTGAGCTCTATAAGAAGGTAGACCTCAATAAATGATTTATTTCTGTATATTAATATCATTTTGTTGGTTGGGGAACGTCTCATTAGCATGTTTGTTTCTTTTAGGATTTCATGCTTTTTCCCCGTGGATTTCATTCCATTCAGAGAGCATTTGTGGTAGCAATCTGGATTGATTGATTGAGGTTTTTTAATTTTGTTGAAAATTGGTGCATATCGGATGCGAGATTCTTCTATAACTAGTATTGTAGACATTTTTTGTTAATGGAGTTACACTCAAGTTCATGGAGTCTTTTTTGTCATTAATGAGTTTGTTTTTCTCTGATTGGTATATATATATATATATATATATATACATAATTTTAACTGTAGCGAATGTAATGTTAGTACAAAAGCACCTTATTTAGTCAATTAATTAAATTTTTAAAATAAATTAATGTATTTTTACAGTTTTTTTTAAATTTCAACATATCTTGAGATATTCTCAGTGTCACAAGAGACTATTACTCAAGTATTGGACCAAGCCCATTGTTTATACAAAAAAGTTTTGAAATATAGATTAAAGGGGACTTTTTTTTTAATTTATAAAATCAAATCACTGCAGCTATTTTTCTTTCTCCATATCAATATTGATTAAAAAATGAATTATCGATTTTTGACAAAATTCTTTGAAATTAAATTTATGTTTAATTTAAAAGTAGTATATAAGGAGGGCACCTGGAACTCGCCAGGGGCTTGGGGGAAGCGCCGCCGGAGTTGGAGAGAGAGAGACAGGGAAAGAGGCGGAGAGGAAGGGGGAGGGGCTCTTGAAGCGGCGAACGCGGGGGGTGACGTGTGGAAACGAGAACAACCAAGCGATGTCTGATGGTATTGGATGTATCTCCATATGATGCGATTCTTATAGTTTTCAATCTGAATCTCATTCCCCCGGTCCGCCGCTCGATCCGTTCTCTTCTTCTCGCTTTCTTTCTTCGCCTACCTCTCTCCTTTTCTTTCTCCTTGGCTTGGTGCTCCCACATGGCCTCATGATTGTACCCAGCGGCGGCTTAGGCTAATTTTGCCGCTCTGAAGGCCATCATTGATTTTCTTCTTTTTTATTTTTTTTCATTTACGATTTGAGCGCGATTTAAAGTTTTTTAGATTCTTCGTGCCCTGTTAGGATGAGTAGGAACTGGGATTGAAGAACTAGGTTTTCCGCTTGAGTCTCTCCAGACTCCAGTCTTTAGACGGGGAAAAAGAATGTCTCTTCGAGTTTTCCGTTCTTCTTTCGTTCGATCGTGCCCTAATTTTCTGTTTTATTATTTTTATGCAATTTAAAAATCATTATTTTTAATGACAACTTATTCCAGAAAACAAAATTTTACTTTTCAGCAACCAACTGCGCAGGTATGTACACTGTACACAACTCTGATTTTAAGAAAATAAAGCGCTGTAGAAAACACCATAATGTTTTTTGAATGTGAGTTATTTGGTTTTTTATTTTATCAACGAATAGGCGAGAAGCGCCATTGGTGTATATATTCCTCTAATCCGCGTTCAATTGATAAAAAAGAAAAAACAATCATCCCTTTCAAACTGATCTTTCATTTACAATTTGGGGGTTCACATGCAAGGATGACTTCGGAGATGCATAAAGACCAAAGCACCATCATTACCATACCAAAGGTGGTGAAGTGTTAGAGTCTATGGTTCGTTCATATATATATATATATATATATATATATATATTCAAATAATAATAAATTAAACAACTAATACCTGCGCAAGTGAGAGATAAATAAAATACACCTTCAAGAAAAGGGAAAATTCCAAGTTAAATATCAACCAAGATAAATACGGTTTCTACGAGGCAATTTTTCCGATTATTCTTTGTAAACATATATCATCATAACATTTCACAACTATTAAGTTGTACGATGGTAAATTAGACAAACAAGAGATAAAAAGTACATTATTCTCATATTCACACGTATACAATATGCAAATAAATATAATAACCATATCAAGTGTCATGTTTAGCTTGTAATGGATGGGCAATCACCTCCTGTCCCACCTGAAGCCAGCTCTCTTCATGGTCTCCTTTCCCATTCTCTATATTGTCATTCTCATACCTCAACAGAATACCAAATAGGATCTTGCCCTGCTTCCGTAAAACAGGGTGCCAAAATCAGCAGTTGGCATATAAAGCATGCTAAAATCAGAACAATCTGTGTGTGCCAAATAGAATTATCAGCTCATCTTGATTTCAGTGATATTGAGGAAAACTTAAGCGTTATCAATGAATTGGAAATTGATAAACCCATTTCATACAAAATAACAGTACTCTTGTAGAAAAGCCCTGTCCAACTTTCATGTTTGACCTTGCGAAGCACATAAACAAGATTTCAGCTGAAAGTGTTGAGATGCTTAGGCAAAAATTTGGAAGGGCAGGCAAACGTAGTAGTGTGACATTAGAGACAGAAGTCCATCCTCAATAATTTTTTTTCTTCTATGTTTGAAGATATTGTGACTTTTTCATATAAGAAAATAACAAAACTCTTCAGATGAAGCCAGAGTTATACACACCTGTGCACGCCTGTATGAAGCCAGAGTTGCCAATGGTTCTTTTGATTTCTGGATTACTCCATTTCTTGTATGGAGATTAACCATCTGACATCGATTGCACCCCCCTAATGACTGAAAATGAATATATTTAGTTTCTGCACTGGAACGTTTAACGCAGAAAATAGTGGAAGTGATAGAATGCAGAATAATTTATATATATATATATATATCTTAATGTCCAGAAGTAGCTTCAAGATATTTGTCATTTTCAGGTTCTACTAAAAAATGCCAACTAAGTGACAAATGTCTTCCTAGTTTTTTATTTTCTTTCGCTGTCCAACTGAGGCCTATCATGAAAGGAAGTTTATTATAGAGGTAACAAAAACTTTAGTGGATAAGATTTGTAGATTTGTCATTTTCAATACACAATAATTTAAAACATCAAATTATATATTTAAAGGTCAATATAACAAAACCAGTCAAAAATATCATATTGAGTAAACGATCCTCAGCAAAAATACTTCTCACATGGAGTTAAGACGCCATGCATATTCAAGACCACAAGTCCTGTTTGTCTAGAACCGTATCTAATGGCAGCCTCTATGTCAGGAATTAAATTTCAGAGACTATGTACCTGGGTAAGTGAACTGTATCTAAGAACCATCCTGCATCTAGATTTCATTATCACTTGCTATACGTCCAGGTTAGGTAGAACTGTACCTAATGTTAACCATCCTGTATCTAGATTTCAATATCATTGGTTATATAGAACTGTATCTAATGTTGGCCCTAAATCTATGTTTCAAAATTAGTTATTCTGCGTACAAACTAAAAGAAACAATTAGGTATAAAAATATAAAATAAAAGCTGACAGCTGTTACACCAAACTTGCAAGGAAATATAGTTTCAATTGTTTAGAAATTACAAAAGGAGCACAGGAAAACTTACAACAAAATGTGATTTTCCAATATGAACACTTGCCCAATTATCTTCTGCATATGATTTTGCTCCTGAAATAACCAGATTGGGGCGGAATCTCATTGTGTTTATAAGAGCTGTTTCATGAAACTCAGTTGTGACATCACGGCTGCCTGCTAGCAGAGGAAATCAACTTTTGATTAGTTCATTTCTTAAAAGAACAAGAACACATGAAGACATGGGAGTTTAAGGTTGAGCCACAAATTAGTTTACTCTCTTCTAAATTTAAGTTAAAAGTCACTTTTCAGTTTTTTCTTGAATACTATTAGATATGTCTCTCCATTGTCTATTGTCAGAAAGAGGAAACATAGAATAAATAAATAAAAATAAAAATAAAAAGCCTGCACTCCTCAAGTCAGTTAATTTCCAACAATCAACATTTCTCACTGAATGAACAAAACCTTCCTGATTAAGTTGATCATCAAGTTTTTAGTTTTATTAGTTTGATCACAAGCTATGCAGTCTTTAGTAACAGCTTAAAGGCATATACTGTAATTCAGAGCCTAGTGAACCCCTCTATAACTTCCAACTTATTTTTGCTATAGTAAGCCCTCCCAAGGAGTAGAATTCTTCTTTTCTCCAATTGTGTAACTATGCAGAACGTGCAGAAATAGATGTTAAAAACACTCAATTTTAAATTACAGCAGCAGCTAATTTGCAAAAGGCGTCGTATTAGGAGGCCCATAATTATATCTATCAACATAGATTTCTACAAGCATTTACTCGCCCTTCTAAATAAACAGGAAAAGGACCATCAAAGTTCCAAAATTTTAAGTATTGGATCACCAATCAAAATGGAAAAATCACGTACTATTGAATGTCATACTTATAAAACCATAAATAATAAACATAGCATTTTCTGCAAAAGATGAAGAATATAGCATGATCATTTTTTCTGGCAAATTGATCTGCCAAACAATTTTTATAGAAAATATATTAACTCATAAGGGCCGGCAGCCAATGAACAATAACTAAATTCATCAAACAAATTGATTAGATTGTTTTGGAGATAACTATATCAAGTTACTTGGATAAAACTAGGTAAAATATGTATTACCATAAGATTAAAAGTTGGGTTGAACATACCACTTTTCAATCTGTTGTTGAGGTCACTGACACTATCTTCAGAAATTAGTAACAACTGCGCTTCGTTTACAAAATTTAATTGGCACTGTAGATCTCTGCAGAGGTCTTCTCTTCCACCCTTCCTCAAGCAGCGCCGATAGTTGGAACTTGAACATCTAACTAGGGTGCAGGGGCGAGAAATGGCTTTGGTGAACCACATGTTTACTTTGGCATCATAAGTTTGAACTTTATATCTAGTTCAACATGAAAATCCAAAACAAAAATCAAATAAATGCTGCAAAGTACATAGGCCTATTGAAATAAGTCATTACAATGAGGAAGATGAACAAAACTATCATAACTAACGACTTTCATATTGTGCAGTATGCATTGGTATTCTGATAAACAAAGCATTATATAATTTCTGAATTACAATAGGAGGATGATTAGCCAAGAATGTGGTTTAGCGCAAAAACAAATCATGACAAAGGAAAAAAATAAGAAAAGCAAATGATGAAAATCACATCAAAGTTCTTCGTGTTTGTGAAAGGTTGCACTCTGTAGCCAAAAAAAAGATGGAATGCCAATCTTGAAATGATCGAAACAGAGAATATACATAAGGTTTTTATACAACAGAAGGAAACAAATTGGCATGTGCCTTTTACATTTCAAGAATTCAGCTATTGATGTAAATAATGCTGGACAGTGAAAGTGATAGCGGTGGTGGTGACGATGATGATGCACTGGTGGTGATGGTGATAAGAGATGGGTTTGCTCTCAATAACTTTGAATACAAAAATTAAACATAATGATTGTACATGATAGCAATTATACATCACTCACACTATACTTTCGTAGATATGGGCATGCACAAATTCTGGTATTCAATTGTAGAACAGGTAGGTGGCAGATATGGTAATGGATAGATTTGGCAAAACAGGCTACACTCCAAATTCAACATCTCAATTAATTAATGGACAGAAACATAGTCAATTACTCTTGTTAACCACAAATGCATCCACAAAAGATAATTTTCAAACGGTATATAATATGGCCTTTAAAAGAAGTAAATTATGATACCTCTGGCCATAGACATCCATTTCTTCATTTAAACCATATTCCACATTTTCACTAAGAGATATTTGCAATTTCTCATTGCATCGTGGTGATTCCACATGCAGTTTTCTCTGCTCTAAATCAACGAATGCCTCAATGCGACACATTTCCAGAACCTGCAAACAGAATAAGGATGAGTTCAAATTTCAGCCTCAATTGGCAATAGATAAGTCATCCATTTCAAACTGTAAAACAAGGGCAGAAGCTTCCAATCAATCATAACCAGTAATGACCAAGTTACTAACCAACTATAATTATCTACTAGAGGAAGGGGCAGCTCAAAGCTTGGCATCAAGTCTCTGCAGTTGTCTATGAAAGATGTGACTTAGAGAAAAAGGCCCAAAAAAAGGATTGTTAGAAACAAACAGATCCGTAAATGCCTCAATGTACAAGTTCTATAAGTAAAAAAGTAGAAATTTGCTAGCCAAGTTCAGCTGCAAGTGCAGAGCAACTAAAAAGGAAAAGAGAACAATCCTTCTTCAGTCTGCTGCACAGTTTTTTGAAAGTAAAAGGTATTGTTTGCATATTAACAAGCATTAGATGACATGGATGGCAAAGATGATCGCAATGCAATCAAACAAGGAAGTATTTACAAACATAAATACTATTTACAAACTAACTTTTTGAAGGCATTCCTGATCACCATACTAACTTTTTTCTGAGTCAAAATTTCACCATTTGATCCCTTCAGAAGCCATTCACGATCATAGAGCAGACCTGCTAAAGCATTTGAAGGCATTAGAAGCATAAATCTAATTAACTATCCCTAATTGTTAATTTTCTGATTGTGCTGATATTCTTTGTTTATTACCATATGGACTACTAAAGCATAAAGAAGATGATGGCAATTATGGAAAAGCATAGCGGTATAGATCAAATATCGCATCTTGAAATATGGTGGGACATAAAACATATGAGCTCAAAATAAAAACAATTAGGTTTCAGTTCTCAAAACCACCACACATCTGAAATTTGGCCCACATTTACTGAAGAAATAATATAAATACAATCAAGTGACTAAACAACTCCCAGCTTATCAACCATGAAAACCAAATATATGCTTTTGTTAAAAAAAAAAGTGTCAAGATAAACACCCTGATGTTATCTTATTGGTAAGGTCAAACATGATGGCCAATTGATATAAGTTCAAAATAGTGTTTCTTTTTCTTTATCAATCATCATTCAACTCTCTCCCAATAAAAGAAAATGTAAAAGCAATCCTCAGAAGCCAAAGAAGCATACTTATAGTTATCAAGATAAAATATCTTCAACACAATAAGCAGACTGATAAATTTAGAATTCAAATGCAAATCATTCAAACAAATCATGGTAATTATTTCCAGGGTATGCATAGCCAAATTCCAACAAAGTTATGTGAATTTCATTAAAGAATTGTATCAGCATGCACATCAATAAACAGACACAACTCACAACCGATTTGCATGATCAGTGCATGCATACTGCAAAATGGAAGAATAACAACATATGCAAAAAACAAGTTTTCCGACCAAGCAGAGAAATCTCAATCGTGGTGAATAATTAGTTCAAGTCATCATTTTGATCTTATGAAACTTTTCAGAATAATAAGAAACATACCTGTACTGCTTAAGGGCCAACAGCTCACACTAAATCCAGCACATGATTTTATAGGATAAATTGTGATGGATTTCAGATGAACATTTGTTTGCGAACACCTCCCTCCAGTTTCTGTAGTTCACACATAACTGAATAAAACTTGGAAAAAAAATTGCATGTTGCTTTAAAGAAGAAAAGAATAGATAATGATTGTAACCAAAAATTTGTAACAGACCCAGCATAAGAGAATAATAACAAAAGTATATTCTGTAGAATCAGAAATACAATTACAAAAAAAAAAGAGCAATCACAGTATAACCAGCTAAATGGTTGTTTTGCTAAAGTACTAATAGTAAGGCACAACCACAATGAAGGCAGGAATGCAATATAAATCATTTCAGAAAGCATTATCGGTTGCAGTTATACCAATACATAATGACAATGAGTGCAGGCATGCAATATCTTATACATCAATGCAGTTCTAAGTTCATTATAAACATGAAGTTAAAGCATCACATTCCACAATGAGAAATTGATATGCAGGTAGAAATTTCCACCAGTATGAAATGCTCCTGAACTTCAGGTGATTGCTCATGGTCTAAAAGACAACCAAGCATATTTTATTCTCAAAAATATTTAGATTCTAAAAATATAGAAATAAAATAAAATCTGATTTATGCTTACAGCCTTAAACACTTTTGCGCAAGGTAGAAAAATAACATTCATAACAATTTGGCAATTCCATTCCAACTTAGCTACATGCCAAACAGTTTTACACAATCACTGAGTGTCATTAGGATGGGGTTGCATCCTAGACCAATCTTAAAACACTAAAATCACTTATTCACATCACAAGCCCATTAACTCCAGAACAATATTCACATGGCAGTCGTAACACAAAATGACATTAAGCACAAAAGGAGCTTTACCTATGAAAGGAAATTCATTTGCCCTTAATAGGTATCTATCCTCCAGAAACTTCAGTTTCATAACAAAATAACTTCCAATGAATCGGAGAAATTTCTGCAAAACAGACACAATAATTGATGTAAACAAAGCTAAAGTTTCTCATATCAGGAAACAATAACTAGAGAAAATAATAGTTACTATACATTTATAACAGTGATAAAAATTTCTATATTTTCAACCTGAAAGTCATTAGATTCAAAATTCAAAGTTATGAACCAACAAAAGTTAGCATAATTGCAATCAGTCCTCTTATCATTGCTTGCTAAGGTGTTGAATTCACTATTTCCCCTGATGCAAAGAATGTGATCTTCAAACCCCATCAGTAGGCAAATAATTTAATATAGTAAGAGGAACAAAATAACAAAATAACACAAACAAAACAAATTATTATTACCTGCTAAAATGTTAAATTGACTATGTCCCTCAACAAAGTAATTCCACAAAATATATCCTAATCTTGTAACACAAGAAGATTGAATAGGAATTTATAATACTAAAGGTTTATACTTTTCCAACATTGTTGCCATAACAGATGGAGCCTTGAGGGACTTCCCATAGTATATGATAGCAACAACATGATCCACACATAACTTCTGCCACTAGAACTTGCGTAGTACCATTTATAAATTTCACGGCAGGATAAATTTTACACATACAGTATTAAAGATGAAAGACACCACCATATTTTCAGTAAAATATGATAAAATTTTATGCTCATAAAAGTGTATGTTTCCTACTTTGCAAAATTAATTACACAGATAGAAAAGCAATCTACAAAGAAAAAAAATAGAAACAAGCAGTGACTGGTCTGGTCAATCACTAAAGAAGCAACTGCAACACAAAAAGATCAAGATAAAACTTTTACCTCAGCATCCTCAAAGGTTGACATATAACCAAAGGATATTCTAACAGCACCTGTTGGTTTTCCATTTAATATATCATAATCATCCCAACAAACATGTCCTGCCTGAAAAGCATAAATCTCATGAAAGGTTTTTAATCATGAAAATCCAAATTCTCGTACATGGGTTTCAATGGCAAATGCAATACAAGACAACTCGGTAAAAAGAATACCACATCATACCTCTATGTTCGAAAGAAGATCAGAGTGAGATAGACCAAGATATTTTGCGCATGCGCCAGGATTACAAAAGCAACCTGTCTGCAGCAAGAAATAAATCAATTATTTCAAAAACAAGATCATTATATTCCATTTAATTATTTCTGCAATAATGGCACTAGGAAAACAGACAAATGCAAAACAGAAATATCGGCTGATAACAGATAAAAAAGTCAATTTTCTTACCCGCAGTTGAATGCCAGACAAAGAAGCTATTTTTTCAACCTCACGGTATCCAAACCATGATCCATCTGCCCTTTTCAAGTTGAACGCAATTGTTGGACCCACATCACACGGTGATACCTAATTTTTTTTTTATAAAATTATGAGATGATCGTTGCAATAAATATAAACCAACAATATGATTACAAAACAGTCTATCTGCTTGATCTAGATAAATTCAACCTGGGACTTCATGTGCACATTCTAGTGGGAAGATAGGATGACGCATATGGAGCAAATTAGCTACAAGTATATGCTTATGTTTATTGGTGTACAAGTTATCTGTGCCATCAAACTACTGAGAACAAAACATAGGAACCAAACAGCAAAAAATCAAAATTTATTTTGAAGCAATAGGTAGATTGGTTTAGCAGCTACAAGTCCTCCATTTGGTGGCATGTCAACATCAATATTTCCAAAGACATTTCATGGGGCTTTTTTCACAATTAGTTCCAAGAGATAATAAATGAAGAGTTAAAGGCCACATGATATATATACTTCAAAGTTTCCCAAACAATTTTGAACAAAGAAGAAAGTTCTTTTCTAACCCTTTCTCCAGTAATTTCCAACCCACATTCACTGTAATTTATTCTATAACTTCAGAATTCCATAGATATGCATACCATCATACTTTAGATCAAAAGTTTCCCAGACATCTCTACAAAGGCTCAACTAGAAAAAATCCATGAAAGAGAACAGAGTTCATCAAACAGTCACAACCAAGGAAATATATAAGATAGAACTACGGTAGAAACTGGAAATCAATAATACTAAATGCAATATATCGTTACCCCAAAAGGTTATTGCACAGAAAATGTAAAAGAACCATGGACAGGTTTGTTATACATATAACACTTTCTAAATGTAAGCATGAAGAGTGATCCGTATTTAATACTCACTGAAAAAACAAAGGATGCAAGTTTTTCTATAACTACAACTGACCTTTTTCAAGTCCCTTCCGTAAAGTCTGCAAACATTTCTTCCATTTTCATGCCTCAAGTCTATCATTGCATTTCTCACATAACTAGCAAGGGATCTTGTATGGCTTCATGAGAAAAATGACAATGTGAGAACTTCTACAGATATAAGACAAGAACCAAAGCAATTAACATGGCTTTCAGATATAGGTAACCTTCCACAGGGAGTATGAGTAGTTGAATTGGCCAGTCACAATTATCATCATTATACAATTTTAAAAGGAAGGAAGGCAACTTAACCAAAGTGAAAAGGAAAAGGCACAGACGAGAAAAAAAAAATAGTAAAGAACAAATATAGAGATAGAAACACTCAAACGACATCAATTGGAATATCCTCGATGTTGAGTGGTAAAGGATTGATGAAAAGCTCAATTTTATACCAGACTCTACGTTATGGTCCACAACAGTCAATATCATTATCAATAAGAATAGCTTTTTGAACCAGTGCTATAAACCTATAAAATTGCAAAGAACTTACACTTCCTTGGACACATACAGTAACATAAAGCCCACAATTAGTTGGAAATTTGATAAAAATACAAGCCTAAATTGATTTATGAACTTCATCTTAATCTTGAGAATTACTAGTCATGATGGATAATAGTATCATATAGAGTGTTTTAATGACAAGTAAGAAGGATATATGACATTTGTATAGATGTCTAGTAAAGCACTCTAAAAAGGGAATGGTAAAAATGTAAGAACTAAATAGGAAAACATATCAACCAATAGGACAGGGATTTGGTGCATTAATTATCTTGAAAGCAAATCAATTTATGATTTAAATTCCAATACTGAGAATTGCTATGCATGACGAATGGCAGTATCATTTAAAGTGCTTTATTGAGAAACAAGAAGGAAATTAGAAGAATATACTCAGAGTTGTGTATATGTAAGGACAAAAGGAAACAGTAAAGATGCAAAAACAGAGTATGCATTTGTATTCCACTACATAAAATGGAAAGACAGCTAAGAATAAATATACCGATCAATAGCATAAGGAGTTAGAGTATTAATTATCTTGAACCCATGATGAATTGATGCTATGCTCAGAAACGAGACAGTGCCATCTTCAAGTAATTGTTCAATAGAATTTCTTCTTTTGATATAATCAATATCAGCAATGGAAGCAGAGACTGTGCCTGTAATATGAGGAGAGCATACAAAAGTCAGGAAAATAATGTATATATATCCTTAGATGATCAGGAAAGCACAAAAGGAAATACAAACCTCCACTGAAGTATGGTTTTCTCAGAAGCTTGGCTGTCTCTGCAATATAAATTGAAGAGAAGAAACGGAAAACAAAAAAATTATCATTTAATAGAAAAAAGACTGATATTGAGTACATTGTCGAGAAAGCTGAATGAAAAGCAACTAATTCTATAGTTAATAACCAATCAAGCATGCCAGTATTTTCTAATTGGATAAAATAAACATATGAATGAACTATTCATAAGTAAAACATAAAATGCATCAAAAAATTTCCGGTGAAAAAAGTAAATAGGCATTACGAAGATAGAGTAGAATAAGTATGAAATTTGAGGTAGTTACAAAGAAAAACATTTTGAACCCACACAAGAAATAAGATAATATAATAATAGAAGCAAATTTGCATAGCGGAGCTTGGTCCACACATGGGAATCCATGAAGCCACAAGCACATGAAAACCAGGGCACTACTGAAATTTAATCACTCAACATCAATAATAATATACAATGAATCGTTTGTTTATTTATTTGTTTATTTATAATGCATTGCATCAAGGAAAATTCAACTTCTATAGAAACAAAAAAGTAGCTTACCATTTCGAACAATGAGAGCCCCTAAACCTGTTGGATAGCCAAATATCTAAAAAGAAAGAAAAGTAATAATAAAATAAAAATGAGGCCATAATAAATAAAGGATTACTCAGAATTTCTAGGGATCAACATATTTATTTTAATATACCTTATAGAAAGAAAAGACAACAAAATCAGCAGGGTACCTAGCTAGATCTGGAGGCTCAGTTGCACATCCTTTAGCAGCATCTATCAAGACCATCCAAGATCCCCTGCATTTAAATGTGAAAAAAAATAGTGCAAATAATAACATGGCGTTGAGATTCTTTTCAAATTTCAAGAAATCAAAAATTTACAGGCAAAGTTAATCGCAACTAAACAAATTAAACAAAAATAGCCCATGGGAAACAACCAACTACATTTTAAAGCTAGGTTTTGGGCGAGTGAAGATGTCAACATGCCTAAACAGCACTACTTGCCGGAAATCAGTAATGTTGATCAAGAGGAAGCACAAAAAAGAAAAACCTACAGTTTACATGCCACAAGGATTAAATGAGTTGCAGACAAACAAAAAAAGGAAGAAACTAGCCATAATAAATGAACATCAAAAAAGCCTAAAGCTGACAAGGATCACTCAATTACCAGAAACACTCTAAATATTTCATGCAATCTTTTGTCTTATGGGTGAATTTAAAACTCATGAAAGATAGATCACCTTATGAATTTGTATTTGGAAAATCTTTTAGAAACCTATTATACTCATTTTTCTAGATAAAAACAAAAAAATACCATGATGTTAAATGTGATCTTCATCAATGCTAAATATTTTGTGGAGAGGGAGATAATGGTAGCTTACAAATAGAACAAAACTTCAAACTCTATTGCTAATTGAATTGCACAACACATGAGATCCAATATCTTGTGACAAAGACTTATATGATTTGAACCAGAACTTACTGGCTATGCAAAAGTCCTCCAAAACTTTTTCCAGCATCATCTTTGACGATGTTCACCAAGTCAAGATGAAATCTCATGCCAGAGAAATTACACTCTGAAGGGAAAGCAAACAAATTGTAGGTGCAACCTGCAAAATAAAACACAATATAGCTAAATAACCTCAACATCCCACACAAGGAGGTGAGACCTTCCTTGTGACATATAAACAATTCAACAACAACAGTGTCATCAAAGAATTTTTCTGAAAAAACAGCAACATAGCTGAAGGTACAAAGAACTAGTTTCTCTAGACTACCATTATGTTGAGCAAGATCCAACAGCATATCCTGGGAATCTATAGATAATAAATGCACCTGCATCCTAACATTTCAACTTCACATGTAGTTAAACATATCATGTACTACAAAAAAGAACAAGCCTTGAAAGGGAAGGTGAACAATATAGTGTTCATTCAACATTGGAAATTAAAAAACTCTAGCCACTAAATGGCAAAAACAAAAGATAACATCCAAAGTTACCATTCAAATCACTGCTTGAAGATTTGGCTTCAGCTCTTCTCTGCAAAGAATGTTTAAGGAACTGAAAACGGGGTTCATGAGTTTTGGATTGTATACTTGGGTATTCAACCTCTTCAATATCAATAGCAAGAGCTGTAGCTCCTTTCTCAAGAGCAAATCTAAAGATTCATAAGGAGAACCAAATGACAGAGTAAATGTTCAAACAGAATGAAGGTGCATAAGAAAGATAAACCTGCTTTCACAACTAAAGAGAACAGTCTGCAATAATAGCTTCTTCTTTAGCTAAAAACCTAAATGAAAATTTGGTTTCAACCTCTACCAATTCAAAGGGAATAAAAAAACTTCAGAAGCATAAATAATGGCAGAAGTCCACACACAGATAACAGTTAAGACAGCCAATTTAGAGTAGAGATTTTCTTTAAATATAAGATGCATCATAAGTAGGCAGGATACTCCCTAATTCCAAGGACACTGTTATGATTTTCCATTGTATACATGTAACAGCTTTCTCTGCTCCAAGGAAAGCCTTCCCCCACAAGTTTAAGAGAGGCGGTTGCCCCAGATGTAAATATGCATGTGTAGTCTTTTGGGGACGCATTAAAATAGTCAAGAACCTGGTAAAACAACAGCCATAATAAGAAAGTAAGTATATTTTGAGTGGTTTACTGAAAACAAATGGCATATACTGATATACTTCCTCCTCCCTCATCAAGGGATGTGCAAAGGCAATAGACAAGATGGGTTTCAATTTCAAAAGGTAAAGCTTTCCTTGACCCAATGAAACTTCATTGAAAAAGGTTCTTAAAAAAATCTCAACCAAGAAAAGGATTTCAAATAAAGACAAAAGCTAATTTTCAACATCAAATTAGGATTTATAAAGCAATGAAAGAAATACCTGCTGCCGAGCTTCGGTAATCATATCAGAGGTCGCAGTGCTACAATCACTCAGGCTATCTAAGTCAAAGAAACAAGGATCACATTAAATTCCACAAAATAAGAAAACCTTAATCAATAAAGCAAAAGAAAAAGAAAAAAAAACAATAAATCAAAGAACTAAGATACGTGGGTTTCCAAACACATTGGAAGTGAGATCCTTGCCGACGGCCTCAATCTGCGACTCCGAATACAACGTAGCCCCGGCGTGATCAAGATAAACCAATCCTAAAAATTCAAAGAAATCGTTACAAAAAAATCAAAAAATTGAATAAAAAAAAGGATTCAACGGAAAGAACACCTTGCAATCGCTTAAACTCAGTTGCTCTAATCTCATCGATGTTCTTGGGAGCATTAGGGTACCCATATTCGTCCCCAAATCGGGCCACGTACTCCTTCTCCATGGCTGCTCTCTCTCTCTCTCTCTCTCTCTCTCTCTCTCGCTCTCTTGCGGCCTGAGCACTGACATTCGCCCGTATTTATAGATCAAAATATTTTCCAAATTTTAATCACAATTTTATTTGGTAACAGTCTATTTGGACTTTAATAATTACGTATCCAAAGAGGTTTTGTTACAATAAAGTGGTGGGCGATTACTTGGATCTACTTACCTTATTTGAACTGAACTTATTTGCTTACCATATATAAATTAGTGCATAAAATTGTATATCTAAGTTTATTTTTGAGATATGGATTGAAAAAGGATTATCCAATCCGTTTTTAACCTCCCTGGATCTTGTCAATGATTTAAACATGAATTTTAGTATTAGATATTGCTAAAAAACTGGGTTAGTTTTTATCTTTTTAATAAAAAGATATATTATTTTGAAATGACTTTATTTGTTTTCTCCTCTCAGCTTATTATGAAATTATGTATAACATTACATGTTTGAATGATGAACTATGCCATCAGCGTTGAAGAAGAAAAAAATGAATAAATAATTTATAAATCAAGTGCAATATATTTTATATTGAGTATATGAAATTAAAGTTCTCAACAATGTTACAGTTCCATTGTCGTCTAGTCCGGTTAGGATACCTGGCTTTCACCCAGGCGACCCGGGTTCAAATCCCGGCAATGGAATTTCATTGTCCAAATTTTTTTTCCCTCGCGGAAAATTGTTTCCCATGAAATGCTCTTTTGCTTTTTGAGCGGGGGTGAATAATCTCTCAATATCATCACGGTGCACTGCCGTGTAGGGTTTCAATCCTTGGGATTTGGGAGGAATGGCAACACCTATGAATAAGAGTAAGAACGCTAAATTGACGAGTTTCCATTGGATTATCCCAATTGCTTTCTTTGCCATGCCATCAAATGTCATCCGGCTTCTTTCAATTGATTCCTTTTTTTTTGGTTTAATTGTTATAGTAAATCGTAGGGAATTTTTTAGATTGTGATGAAACCTGATCTCCGTTGCCAATGTTATCAAGAATATCTTTTCATATTTTTGACAGTTTTAATCCATTTTTGTGGGCCATTTTCATTTGTTTATGTTGATCCTCTCCTGGTTACACTTGATGAATTTTATGAATATTTATGTCTTTTTCTCAATTATCATATTAAAATGATCAACTGATTGTCATTCAATTCTAATGAATCATGGCAGACCTTTGGTTTATTACTGTTTGGGGTTAATTGCTACAAATAATTAAAACTTTTGATGTACTAAAGCTGTTGGTTTGCATTCTTCTGTGATTGATGTTTATTTGTGATTTTTATACATGAAAGGAAGCCTTTAATCAATTTTTTTAATCCAAGTATTTAGAAAATAAAGAGAAATCTAGAAATACTCGAAACTATTCTTATCTCTATATATATGCCATTCTAAACTCAGGCTGTGATTTAGTTGTGATTTTTATACAGGAAAGGAAGCCTTTAATCAATTCTTATTTCTATTTTTAGTTGTGAGTTCCAGCTGTATCTTTGTATAATGATATAGTGGCTTGCCAATAATTGTGAAATTCTAATTTCATATACTTGCTTTATTTTGATCTGATTTAGTCTTTCATACTCTATGCTTTGTGACACATTAATTTGGTGAATCAGGTCCTACTTGGAGATGAATAGGAAAGTCTAATCTACTTATGCAATTTATAATAAAACTGTTTACTGAATTTTAGATTTGCTAGTTTATGAATCCATAGAATTATCAGATTACTGGAAATTAGTCCTGATTTATGTTTTGCTGCAGTAATAAAAAAAGCGGCTATGTTATTTTCTACGACTTGGCATGTTTGAATGAATCTGTAAAGTTGAAATTTGGGATACTGCAGGGAAGGAAAGGAATCACAGCATGGCTCGGTTGTGAATGATGTAACCAATTCAGTGAGTTAAGATGCCCCATGCCTTTTGCTGTATTAATGGTTCCCTATCTGTGTTCAATTATTCATTGGATGAGAACAATTGCCAGGAGTACCTTTTTTAAATTTTTCTGGTATTTTATGTTGCTCTTGGTTTCCTATAATTTGTCTGTTCTTCTGTAGGATGATGATGATCCATGGCGTGTTGTGCCTTGCTTCTATAATCACTTATCATTGTTTTCCTCTAGACTGGACAACAAGGGCTGGTTCTTCAGCCACTTGGAATCTTGGCCAGGTCATCTCTCCAGCCAAACTTTGAATATTTTATATTTCCATCTCAAGTGTTATAAGATAGTGTCTTTACTCAAAAAACTTGATACTTGCGTGCTGGAAATCTTGTGAGATTTAATGACTGGAAACCATTTTCATTTCTGTTTTGCTTTATTCTAGTCATATATAGATCAAATATTAGACCTAAGAGACACATTCTCCTGCAGCTGCCCATAATGAACAAAGATCATTCTTATCTTCACACTTCCTGTAACTTGGCAGCTCCCATGCAAAGCCCTCAAGTCTGCTGAGACATTAGGATGCAAACTGAAGAACAACAATGGATCCAAATAGTCTGTTTCAATGAAAAGATATGAAGACTTCACTCAAATCAGGTTTTTTGTTAGTTATAAAGGTAGCTGCATATACTGGTGATTGGATGGATTCCAAACTTTGACCATCCATTTTTTGGGACAAGCTTCTCAAACTTTGTTGTTAGTCTAATTGGTTTCTAAAATTTTTGTTCAAATTGTAAAGCTTTTGACTGGTGGGTTACTTCCCTGACTACCCTCCATTTGTCAGTTCATGTCATGTTTGTGAGAACTTAGAAATGCAGCCATCTTATTGACTCTTTAACTCAATTTGGAATAGATTTTGATTTGCAGGGTGCATATATGTAGTCTCATTATTATCATTATTATTTTGTTCTTTCGGTGGTTATCCCAGGAAGGCCAAACTTATGCACAAGAGAATGGTCAATTCGTCAGTTAAACTTCTGCTAAAACAGCAACAAATGTCCACAAGATACTCTATGAAATTGGTGTGTGCAGGCCATTTCCATGGACAAATGGAAATCGATTTCACAATCAAATCAAATACAATTTTCCTGAATTGTTTTAGTTCAAAGAAAAATCAAGAGACCTTTCATTGATCACTAACAAAACTGTATTTTCAACTGACTGTCAAGATCTTTTCCTTGGATTGGTTACTTTCTATACTGGATTACTTAGATTTGTTATTTCATGGGCCATGCCTGATAAAGCATACTATGTTTTTTTTTGTCATACTGTTTTCTTTCATCAATGAGAGTTCTTGAGTCTCAACCACTACACTATGCTGTTCTTGATATACTCCTCTATAAAGTCAAAATTCAATATATCTATGTTTTTTTTTTTTTAGTAGTAGCTCAGAGACAATGGATATCAGTTCCCAGTTCAAGACAGCATCTAAAATGTAAATCTTTCCACAAAATAATTTTCGAAGTGATATGACTTCCACCACTTCTTGTGTTCATTTTTCATAAAGTTTTTTCTATGAAGTGTTCATTTTCCCACTTCTGGTATTCATTTCGATGTAAATAGTGTTACTTCTAAAAAGTCTTTGCAAGTGAGGGAAGTAAACTTTATAAAAAACTCACTTCTCCCACTTCGGTGAAAAAATACCGAAATGGGTTTTAACTAAAACCCTTAAAACCCACTTCAGTCCCACTTCTCTCACTTCAGAGAAAAAGAACATTAGAGGAAGTCAATCTATTTCCCTCAACTTCTCCCCGCTTATGCCCAAATGAACACGTCCTTAACTTTTCTCTGGTTAGTTGCAATTAATGCATGTTGTAAGCCACACCAGTCTTGTTTTAATAATTGTTTCATTTGTCTCATATCTCCGTCCTCATCTTAAGGTACTCAAAAATTATTGCAGCAGTTGGCAGCCAGGTGTTTTTTTTCCTGATTAATTTACTACTAAATCCAAGGTATGCTTAAATTAAATCAGATCTAAGGTAGGCATCAACTTTATCAGATGCCAAATACACAATACTTGTTGAGACTTATTTATTGTTGTTTATATATCTCAAGAATGAGAGCAATGCAGGCTGTCATTCCATTAGACCAGACGTTCATCTTTCAATAAAATCTTTGAACTGCCACTCCTACCAACTTGTTTGCACCAAAGTTCACCTTTCCTCATAAGATATCTCTCTGAACTCTTGATTATCTATAGGAATCTCTCCATTGCTTGTGAAATCAAATTTGATTCAATTTACTAATACCCCTCATATCTATCAACTATTAGTGAAGTAACATAATGTCAAAGCCTGTCAAAAAATAAATATACAGCAAGAGCTCACAATGTTTCGTTTGCCTGCTTACCTTGTTGTAAATCAACTGACACATATACATATAATATACATTGTTGTCCAAGTGGGATTTTTTGCAATTGCATTTTAAACACTTGTTGTCATAACATTCTCATAAATAAAATTAATACAGAAATGATGAATGTGCTTGTCTATATATTACCGCAAGAAAGTACTGCAATTTGATCTGGGAACATGGATTCTGTCCATAGGGAAAGCGAGTTGTATGTGCTGTATGGTCACGGGAAGCCACTGTTATGTGGATAAAAAGAAAAGCTGTCAGTTATTTAAATGATAGATTCCATTATTGCTCTTACATATAGTACTATTCATTCATGCAAGCACTTTTTCAAAAAATAGAAAAGGTAAAATTCATTCTAGTAAGTTGCCGTGTCACCTGGAGAACAATAATGGCAAAGTATATATTTTTACTTCCAGACTACCGTTACAGAGAGAATGTTTCTTTGCTCCAATTAAGAGTTAGAGAACAGGGACATGTCCAAGTTGGATATGATGCAGGGTATCTACCTTCATATTTCTGGGTATTATCACAATGATTTCTGGCATGACTATCCAGGTGTTTCTTGTCCTTGGATGTTCCTTGTGGAATCTATTGTTAATGACGCTCAAAAAATGCTGTCTGGCAGTTATCAACCCTCTCGGTAATTAACACATCATAAAATTAACACATATGGAAAATTAGCAGAAATTATTATATTATTTTGGAAGTATTGTGAGGTTGGGACATGTGTTAACTAGTAATAAAGATATGAGGCCTTCTGGGTTTTTCAAACCCAGGAAGGAGCGTAAATGTTTTTTAAGGTAGGATTTTTTTTTTCTATATACATAAAAAAATTTAAATTTAAAACTATTTATTTAACTCTATAAGGAAAAAAAATAATTTAAACAACTTGGATTTCTATCATTTGGACTACAAAACTCATTGGTAGTTATGCTGGTTTTGTGAAAAAGTTGAGTTCCCTTAGAAATATAAAGCGAAAGATTATGATAATATTAGAATCCTCTACCGCACGAGGGAATTTTAGTAAGCTTGAGATTAGATGCAATGCAACTAGCTCAATCAATTTTTTTTATTGTAATCAATGCATTATTGTACTTTCTTGTCCCTTAAAAATCTTGTGCTTGTTGATTTTGTAAAAAAAAATCTTTCATTTTTTTTTTCAGTTTTAATTTTTTTAGATTTTCCTTCTCTTCTTTTTCTACCATCTTTCTGTTCCCATAAATTTAATATTTTAATTGAAATATTACATTAAAAAAATCAAACATTTAAAAATAAAAAAAAAATAAAAAATAGCAAATAAATGCGTTCCCTCGCTCCCTTGAACTAGAAAGCAACGTTCAAAACCAGACCGAGTCTGAGAGTGACCCCTTCTCTCCCTCCAAACAAAACACATACACTCTCCTCTCTCTCTTTCTCTAATAAAGCAAATCCAATCCCCTTTGTCTTCAACCAACCCCCTTCTCCTCCTTCTCTCCCTTCTCGATGCTCCAAGCTCGTCAATGGCTTCCTCCCTCGAAGACCTCCTCGTCCAAGAAGGTTTCCGACGCCGCAAGCCTCGCAGGTCCAAGCCGAAGCCCTCCGATGCCCCTCACCTTCCTCTCGTACCGGTCACCATTTGCAACAATCGGAGAAGCGTCGAGCTTTACGAGAAGAAGGACTTGCCGAGCTTCTCCTCCGTGAACCCCAGCCACGACCGTGAGCAGCCGCTCATCGATGAGGTCGCCATCCGAGCTGTGGTCTCGATCCTGTCCAGCTATGCCGGAAGGTTCTCGAAAGATGGAGAGTTCCGCGAGAGGGTGCGGGAGCGGTGCATGGCATGCCTGGCGGTGAGCAAGGGGGCCGCCCACGCCGTGCTCACCAACCTTGAGCTCGGTATGGACAACATCGAGCGGCTGGCCGGGGACCCTCCCGGCTCCAAGGAATCCAAGATCAGATCCTTGCGCAACTCTATCCGGCTTCTGAGCATTGTGGCGTCTCTGAACTCTCCTAGGTCGAAGAGGAATGGGTTCACTTGCGGCGTTCTCAATTCACACCTCTCAGCCATTGCGCAGCTCTACCTCGCGTTCGTTTACCGGATCGAGAGGAATGACCGGCTCTCTTCAAGGCATCTCCTCCAGATGTTCTGCGATGCACCCTTCTTGGCTAGAAGGAATCTATTGCCAAACCTTTGGGAGCACTTCTTTCTTCCCCATTTACTGCATCTTAAGGTATGGTATGCAAAGGAAGAGGAGGTTGTCTCTGGGTGGGATGCGGAGGAGAAGGATCATAGATTGAAGATGCTGAGCAGGGTGTACAATGATTCCTTGGATGCTGGCACTGTGAGGTTCGCATTGTATTACAAGGAATGGCTCACAGTCGGTGGTGAAGCTCCTCTACTTCCATCTGTGCCTTTGCCTTCAAGACCTGAGAGTATGGAGCTGGTGGAGATGACTTCCATGGTGGCAATCTCCAGCTCTAAAAATGCAGGCTTGTGCGTGAGATGTGTTCTTCTTGTTTTCTGCATATTTGTGGGGGCTTTTTTTTTATGCTGTGATGATCTGATTTCCTTGCTTTTGTCCCCAACCTTCCCTTCTTACTTCGCATAAATGTCACATCGTGAGATGTGTCCTGCTCGTCTTGCTGCATATTTGTGGTCTGTTTTATCCTTGTTATGCTTTTATTTCCTTGTTTGTTTACTTTGCCTTCTTACTTGGCAAAGATGTTGATCTGCAAGATGTGTTCTTGTTTTGCTGCATATTTGTGGTTTGTTTTATCCTTGGTAAGCTATTATATCCTTGTTTGTTTACTTCGCCTTCTTGTTTGCATAGGTATCAAGCTGTGTTTGGCTCTTCATTGGAAAGAGATGGTATCGGTGATCAAGTAATGATCAAATTACATGAAGAGAAAGAAGGGGTTTTGAATGAAAAAAATGGCGAACTTGAAGATAGTGTTCACGTGAGACCCCATCTCTCTTCTCCCTTTGTTTCTTATCTCTGTTCATGTGAATTTGCATTAGGTAGACCGGATTTGGTTAATTCTGGTTGCCAATCTTTTTTCCTTGTTTCCTATAGTAGTTAATCAAGTAAATAATTTTCTTGGCTTAAGTTCTTGTATCTTTAACTTTCAATTGTTCTTGTTCCTCAGCAAATGCATTTCCACTCATGTTATCAAAATCTGGCGGATTGATTATTGTGTTGAAGGCTGGAAGCTTAGTATTGTTTAGATCTTTAGCTGATTTTAACTTTCAGCATTCGAGCTGATCATGCCCTTTCATGTTATCTTGTTTTTTTGCATAAATTTTTATCCTTGATAAGCTAGCAAGTTTAGGGAGTCCTGAAGTTTTGGTTTCTTGTTTGAATAGACAGATTGACAAAGGGCTTCCTCAGAGGCATTCTAATACCGCAGAACAACAGCCACCCACTGAAGTTAAGCCAGAACCTCGCAGATCGCATTCATTCCGGTTATATTCATGCGTGAATCATTCTAATAAATTCTTGGTCCATGAAACTGAAATTGCCAAGAATAAATCTGCCAGATCAAAGAGAACCACCCCTCCCAAGTCAAAGCAAACTGCTCCTCTGCCTGACCTTGATCAAGCCATTACCTTGCTTTCCAGCTCCAATAGCCTAAGCTACTGTGAAGTCGCAATCCGTTGTGTTGCCAAAGCCTGGTTAGACTCACATGGTGACTCTCACGTGAAGAAAGCACTCTCAAATTCCTCAGTAATCCAGGGAATTCTAGATTTACTGTTTACTTCTAAAGATGATGAGGCACTAGTGTTGGCAATGTCCATTTTGGCAGAATTGGTAGTGATGGATGAAGTGAACAGACAAGCGGTGCTCAATGCAGATCCACAGCTTGAGATTTTCTTGAGACTCTTGAGAAGTGACACTCTATGCTTGAAAGGAGCGGTACTGCTATATATGCTGAAACCGAAGGCGAAGCAGATGCTATCTCCAGATTGGATGCCCACTGTCTTGCGTGTTCTAGAATGCGGTGATCAGCCACAGACCTTGTTTAGTGTGCAATCCACTCCGAAACTATCTGCATTCTATTTCTTGGAACAGCTTCTTATGGGGTTTGATGTGGATCGAAATGTAGAGAATGGGAAGCAATTGGTTGCACTTGGTGGTCTGGACTTGTTGATCAGAAGTCTTGAGATTGGTGAGGACCATGAGAGAAAGATTTCTGCTTCGCTTCTGGCTACATGTGTCCAAGCAGAAGGGAGCTGTAGGGACGACTTGGCTGCTAGCATAAATAAGGCTTCAATTATTGAGCTCCTACAAGGGAATCAATTGAAATCTGACGGCATTGCCCTTTCTTTGTTGGCAGAATTAATCTGCCTCAGCAGGTATACCCGAACGTTTTACTAGCTTTTTAGTTTATGTTGTTATCTGTTTAGTTTCCTAGTAGATAAAAATCATCTTTTAGTGGCTATGATACATTTTTAAAAAAAAACTGATTCCCTTCTTGTAAGATATCAAAACCCAATTATTTTCAAGACTTGAAGTAATTTTGATATGACCTTGTACCAAGCAGAAGAACACAAATCACTAAATTTCTGGAGGAACTGAAGAAGGAGGGTTTCCTGAACACAATGCACATTCTTCTGGTATACCTCCAACAAGCTCCAACAGAACAACGGCCTCTAGCTGCAGCCATTCTATTGCAGCTTGATCTTCTGGTACCATTACCTCACCATACTTTTAATGGGTTTCGTAAGTAAACTACTTTATTGCTTTGGACTTTTGTATATTTTAGTTATATTGCAGGGAGATCCTTTGCGCTACAGTGTGTATAGAGAAGAAGCGATAGATGCCATTGTAGCAGTGATGGAACGCAATTCGCATAACAAGAAAGTTCAGGAGCAGTGTAGCAGAGCTCTGCTGCTCCTGGCAGGTCGTTTTTCTAGCACAGGAATGGTCACAGCTGAGGCATGGTTGTTGAAGAAAGCGGGGTTGGATGACGGTCTTCAAGATTCATTCACAAGCAGAGAGTTGCTTGTGACTGATTTTCAAAGGGTGGTATGCTTCTTCTTGTGACAAATCCTGAACTCCCCATTCATAATTGTAGTCAATGTGAAGTTTTGCATATCCATTTTTGTCATGAGTCTACTACCTATGATCTTTTTCCATTAAAAATAATCACCAGGAGGAAGAGGAAAGGGCAACTGAAGCCTGGCTTAGAAATCTGGCAATTGTCTTGTTGACGAGTGGCCATAAGAGGCTGCTAGTTGCTCTATCCAATTGCATTGGTGACTGGATTCCAAACTTAGCTCGATCATGCCTTGTGACAATTGCATGGATAAGCTGCTCAATCTCCTCATCCAAATGCGCTCACAGGCTGACGTCTCTTGCCTGCTCAATTCTTGCACCTCGATTGCTGGAGAGCCTAAACTATGATCGTGCACTTGAAGAAAGGGTTCTTGCATCATTATCACTTCTTAATTTTGCCAAGCAAACAGGTGTGTTCCTTCACTTGCAGAGGCTTTCAGGCATGCATGTTTTTGTCTTCTTCATGATCTATCTTCAAAGCTGTCCTACTCTACTCATGGCCTGATATAAACAATGTCATTGGAATCCCTTTTGAACAGATTGCCTTCCTAAGTTCACCCCGTTTGATAAAGAAACTACTGATCTGCTAAAGGACCTCTCCAGAATAACGTGGACTGCACAAGAGCTGCTTTTCGTCTGCTGCTGATCGTGTGGGTAACTTGCAATCATCCACTTCGCAGTGAAATTGACTTGATAAGCAGAAAATTTAAGAGCTGAGAGGATTTCATGATTCTTTGAACACACAAAGGAACACTAAGCACTGCAAATTGAATCAGATGTTCAAAGATGCTCGGCTATTTTAATTTTATTTTATACAAAGTAGTGCAACCATTATTCAGCTATAAATGAGGATGTCAGTGAAATAAGAAGGCTTCTGTATCAAAAAAAAAAAAAAAAAAAAAACCCCACACGAGTCAGATGCAATAGACGCTTATCACTATCAGTTCCTGCTCCATTGTAGTCAAAAAGTTTCCAAGGACTATTCTTGAGCTGTGTCTCTCTGTATTCTTCATTGAGCACTTAACGAAACAGTCAAAAAGAGTACAATTGCATTGCTTGTGCTATATGATACTATTTTTAGGCAATCCGAGTCATTCAAGAATCTCAACCGAGAGGACGAACCATGGATTCTACTGTCAAAAAGAAAAAAGAAAAAAGAAAAAAGAAAAAAAAGTGTAAGAGCAACTGAACCAGTACTGTTTTTCTTCCTTGGAGACAACAGCTGTGAATGTGGTTTGCCGCTTGTGATAGATAGTCTGAGGCAGAGTGAGCTTGGAGTCTATAATTAAGGACCATGCTCAACTGTGGATCGCTTCTCACAAAAAATACACAAAATCTCGAATCTGCTGAGGCTTTGCATCCAGCCACTGACACGAGCATATTCAGTAATGAGCTCATTGAACAATGAGTGGTGTGCTCAACATTGGGTCCCTTGGATATCTTGAGTTTATATATTTGGGGAAAATTACAAAAAAAAAAAAAAACCCGCGTGATTTCATAGGTTTGCGAAATAGAGAAAGAATTATTTTTATTTTTTATTTTTAAATTATGTGATTTTTTCACTTAATAAAAAATATTAACTCCTAGGATAAAATTGTTATTTCAAGTAAAAAGTAACTATATAAGGATATATATATTTAAGTTTATTTTTTTTTTCAAAACTTTATTAAATTGAAAAAAAATTAAATCTAAAAACCAAATAAAATCATGTTTAAAATTTTTTTTCGCAACGTGATGATTTTTTAAATAAATTAATAATTTTGTCCATATCAAAAAACAACGACGGTTTTTCTCTTATTTATTAATGGGAGAAATAATATAATTTAAAATAAATCTTTTGTCCTTGTTTCACAAAACCAGAAAACCACAGGAATTTTTTTGAAAATTTTCCTATATTTAAATCTAATTTATACCTTCTGTGTTTTACAAATATTAATAATGTATAATTTTTTTTTAGAAATGAATAGTTGTATATTTTATAAGGCCAAAAAAACTAAAATTTGGAGTAAGGGGTTATTTTTTTTTAAAAAAAAATAAACAAGTAATTTAGATATAAACATGTCTCAAGGACATGTTATACCAATTTATTTATGATAAATGTAAAAAAAATATTTTTATGGGTTATATGTGGGCTCACGCACAACAAAGAATCCATTTTTATATTAAAAATCTTCTAACATCATCATGTCTAGTGCATTTTGAATGTGCCAATAAAAATCTCACAAACCAAATCATAGCCGCCAATGCCGGAGGACCAAACCCCCTTTAACATACCAATTTATTGCAATTTAAAAAAAAAAAAATTGAAGTTTCTATCAAAAAAATGATGGATATACAGTTTTTCAATAATTCTTCATACGAAATGAAGAAATTTACTTCAAAGCCAGCAGAAAAACATTTTTCACCATAATTGCTTTTTTCCCTAGCAATAGTATGACACAATAGATAACGATTCAATCCAGAAGTGGGGGTTAGTTGGCAGAGAAGGGTGTACTTCGAAACAAGTTCAAAGCCAACCTTACCGGGTCCCACAACCCACAAGAATAAGTCCAACAAAATTATGAAGGAATACTAAAGCCAACTTTACTATCTGACCCACAAAGCTGTCATTTCAGGTTTTTTTTTTTCTTCTTTTTTTTTCTTTCCATAATTCAAATTTTATTAAATTACCATATTTCGAATTAAATTTTGAGAGAAAATTATATAAAACCGAAAGACTTCATGGAGTTCCATTATAAAAAATAAATGTGAAATACTTAAGAAACCTCAAATTCAAGTTTTATTAAAAATAATAGTAGTAATAAAATTCGAGCATGGGTTAGGATTTATTATCTTTACCTTTGATTTTATTTTTGATTTTATCTCAAAAAATAAAAAAATTTATTAAAAATTTATTGTATATATATTTATTTATTTATTTATTTATGTTTACCTTGTACAGTGTTAAGAAAGACGGAAGGGGGCACTGCAAAATGGTGGATCTTTTCTCTGCAACAACCCACAACAAGAAATGGCTACAAAAATAAAAGACTTGTGCATTTACTCACCATCTTTCACTTTTCTTGTCAGATCCATGGCTGTGAGGGCCCTTTTGTTTCCTAATCCTCCCAATCACCTCTGTGAGATTCTTTCCTACTCATCTTCTCATGGATTTGTTCTGTCAGACAATTATTTTCTTCAATCAATTTGTCTTTTTTTTTTTCTTTTTAAATTCATTATTTCAATCATGTCTATATGTTTGCTTGTTGAATTTTGACGGAAGAAGAGGAAGATGATGATGATTATGATTATGATTATGATGATTTTTTGGACAGTTTTATGTAGAGATTTCTAGAGAGGAGTTCGGATCTGAGGGAAAACATTTTGTCGATGATTCTGGTTTGCTTGTAGATGCATCTCTGAAGCCCTTGATTCTTGTGTTCTTTTTCAGGAAGATCATTGATATCCATTTCACATGAATCGTGCATAATGGATTTTTATGCAATTCCTTTTTTTTTTTCATGTTCTTTTTTGATCTTATGGGTTTCCTCTTTATCGGGATGTCTTGTTGATGTGGCTTTAGCGCTGAATAAGTGATTGTAGACCTTAGATTGTTTCGTTGTTCTTTTACATTCAAAATAATTTGTTTCTGATAATAGTTTCCCTCTTCACAGTTGCAGAAGAGAAATTATTACTGAAGATTAATTCATTGAATTGATCAACTGGATATTCCCAATTGAAGCTTTTCGATTGGAGTTTTTTTTTTTTTTCATGGCAATGCTGTGAAAAAATAGATTCTTGGAATGAGGAAGGATTTAAGTTCAATGTCAATAGATTTTCCAAATTGCAGGCAATTGACACAATGCAACATGAACTCAATGGTCTGGAAACTTGTTCTCTTGGCACTAATTCTTTTCGCACTTAAAACCGTTATCCTTCATCCTTTCCCTGGATTTTGGTGGATTCAGCAGAAAGGTATTTACTGGACAGCGGCATCCGCAAACCCAGCCTTTCAGAGCTCAGTTAGGAAAGACAAATTTTTGGAGGTTCCTCAGATTGCATGGGGATTAAACAACCAGAAAATAGCAATTGCGAGGGCTTGCCTGACAGCAAGATTATTAAACAGAACACTGCTGATGCCTAGCTTGAGTGCTTCTTTGTTTTACAAAGAGGTAGAGTTATTGGAAGCGGTAGCATTTGATAAGATCTTCCAGTTTGAGAGGTTTAATACTATCTGTAATGGATTCATCCGGTTGGGTCGATATTCTGACCTCTTGACCCAAACCAAGCCTTTTGAGCTTCAGAAGGGAAGTGGAAGAAAGTGGACTGAGGAGAAGGATTTACATCAACTCGAGCAATGCAAGGAAGACTCAGTGGATAAGGTTGAACTCATTCAAATTGTTGGAAAGAATCCCTTCCTCTGGCATGATCATTGGCCTGTTACAGACTATGCAAAGATCTTTGAATGCTTGTCATTTGTTGAAGAGATTGAAGAAGAGGCTGTTAAAGTAATATCCAAGATTAGAGAGGTAGGAGCTAAGGGAAGGAGCGAAAAGTTTGCTCATGATCATACTACTGGCTCATTAATCCAATCTGTGCCATATATTGCTGTTCATATGAGAGTAGAAAAGGACTGGATGATCCATTGTAAGAAATTGGAGCAGAGACTTAATATCAATCAGATATGCAGCAATAAAACTGAGATTACTCAAAGAGTGGCCAAAATCAGTGTCTTGCAGAAACCGATTGTGGTCTACCTTGCAGTTGCTGACAGCCTTCTCGAAGATAATTCAATATTAAGCGGATGGCAACAAGGTCTGCTTCCTTTTGAGAAAAAAAGACTGGGGGTCTGGGATATCTACAAGAAGTATCCATATCTCATTCAATCTGCTATTGACTATGAGGTATGCTTGAGAGCTGATATTTTTATCGGTAATAGCTTTTCTACATTTTCTAGTCTCATAGTGCTTGAAAGAACACTTCAGCTGATAAAGATAGGGGTCATGAGATCATGCGGCGGAGAAACAAGACTTCCATCTTATGCATACAACATAGTCGGAAAAGACGGCAGCCCACAGAGTTGGATGACAGATTTTTCAGCTTCAAGCCTTCAAAGTATAAGCTATGGAACTAATAACGTTTCATGTGAATCTAAAGTGTTGCAAAGCAATTGGAAGTGAAGTATACAGTTGCAGAATCAAGATTAGTGTATAGAAACTTGTGTTGGGAGTGTATTGTTTCATTTTTTGCTAACAGCAGCAAGGTGCTCAAATAGAAGCAGCTTGTAATGGTTCTGACAGAGAAGCATAGTTCTATGTTTCATTGTTATTTTCAGGGGTGTTATGGTATAATGTTTCTCAAACAGTCATCTTTGTCTAATTTTGTGTGAAAAGACCATCACCAATAGATTTGCCTACTTAAATTGTGACTTTTGGTGTTTAGGATTTCATCATCTTGCTTGTCAAGTTGTCAGTCAACTATTCAGAAGCAATGCTTCACAAGGTATATAACATGGTGGTTTAGATGAATGTTTTGACTTATCATCATTAAAACCATCTCTTCATGACTCAGTAGAGCATTCTGGTGAGCACCGATGCATTAGTTTCCTTAATTTCCTGTTGTTTCCTTCCAAGAATCACTATGATGCATAAGAATAGCAAAAGGTCATGGCCCTTTTGTTTCATCAAACCACACCAGTATATATCTTAAATTGGGAGAGCAAAACTATTAAATTTTCACAAACATCCACCATTTCTAAAGCTGTTTGAAAGAAACAATGTTTCACCTTTCTTTTTTTTTTCCTTTCTTTTCAAATAATGTCCTGCATGGTGATATATCTCATGTAATTGATGGATAACATGCAAGAACAGGTAAATTACTAAAACTATTGATACCACTCAGAGCTTCATCCCATGAAACGTGGCAAAAGCCCTCAGTGAATCATTCGAAGAAGAGCGGAAAAGAGTAAACAACTTATTCCAGAATAAAAAATCTTCCTCGCAGTAATAAGCTGTTGTTCATTGGATGTGTTCATCATGGTAGCTATCACTGATCACTGAGACGAACCTCTCGAGCCAAGGCAGTTGGTAGAGATCTTTTATGGTATCCATGTATGAGTCCGAACATGGGGGCGGTGATTGACAGGGCTGGTGGTCACTGAGGCCAAATCCTCCAGCCAGGAACCTCTGTATTAGAGCCAGTTGAGCTCTCTCTTGTTCCGAGTATGCATCCATGACCACCGGAGCCCACAGATCTGATTCTTGGATAGGAGGATTTGTAGGATACTCGATATTGTCTTCATCTGACAATGCACATTGGCAGCTTTGCAACCCCTCCCTGTATTCGGCACCGCAGGAGAAGCAGAATTCATGACCACATCTGTGCATACATGCAGAGGGGATACATGCAGAGGGGAAAAGAATCATTTATTTGACAGTTAAAAGAAACAATATTAATCACCACAGTTATCTTTTTGAACACAAAATACTATTGCTTCTGCAGTTTATTGTAAGAAAAGGTCGCATGTGGATAGCATTGTGTTGCAACATAAATTTCGGCACAATTTTATACAAATCATAATGATGCAATCTGATAATCTTTGCCTCACACAATCCAATGACAGAATGAACATGAAATGGATACAGTTGCTCATACCGGCAGATCATGTGGTGGCATCCATCTGTGAGCTCAATCAACTGCCTGCATTGCTGACAGCGCCTCCAGTTATTACTTTGAGCCAACTGACCTAAATCAGGATCATCAATTTCTCCATCCTCTGCAGCAAGATTATAATATTCCTCACATGTTCTTGTATAATGCCATGGAGCACCACAGTTAACACATGCAAGAGTATGACATTGCGGGCACTCAATGCAACCGATAGTGGACTGACTCGATGAGCTTGCCATCAAAGATGAAATCTGGACAGGAATGCCAAACAATTAGGATCTCAGCGATTGAAATGTATCATTCCCATCTTAACTGATGGCAACTTACAGGAGATTGTGAAGTTTGTACACCATCTTCGACATACATCACCAAACAATCATAACAGAATTGGTGGGAACAACTCAGCTTTATTGTCTCTGACTGTTGCTTGGCCTCACAACAGATACTGCAGACCCCAAAAGGGCCATTATATACGCCAGTTGCTTCAAGAGCCATTTGGAGAGGCAGCTTTAGGTCAGAGCTAGGAACCAGTTTTAAATTGAAAGCTTGTAATTTATCAGCATGTTCAAGAATTCTCAACCCCAAAGCTACCAAAAGCGGGTCTTCGAGTATTTCGGCCTTGGCAATCTGTCAAATTTCCTTAGAAACCATCAACAACGTAGCTCCTCCGAAAATAATTCCACATTTAATACACAGCAAAACTCTATGATGATGTTAGAAACTAATTGTATAGATGATTGTCCTAAACTACAATGTCGGCAATAAAAGCTAACAACCACAATAATGTTAATTTACAAGGCATTCAAAATGATTGAAGGCAACAAGAGACCTGGACAAGGCATGCAAATCCTCAATCAAACAAACAGATAACCATGTTTGCAGAATTAAAGTCAATAGCAAGAGAAAGCAAATGATATTCCAAATGGGTCACAAAGGATATAGACAGATTAAAATTATCAAATATTGGGTGGAAAAAATACAAAGAATTGTTCTTGACCTGATCATAGACTTGTTGAGAATCAGTATAGGCAAAGACTCTCTGAACACCATTAGCCAGAGCCTCCACAAGGCCATCCATCAAAGCCAAGTGCTCAGCCACAGCATGGTCCACAAGGAAATCAAGCTTCTTCTGGACCTGAAAGCCAGCACCTCCAAGAGGCCTCTCCATAACCACACCAATCCCTGAAACACCAGCACCCAAACCCTCACCTTTGGAAACAGAAACTCCTTTAAAGAGCATCCTCACAGAGAATTCATCATTCTCTTCAACAAACCCTTCATCCAGAGACTCCTCACTGTCCTGCCACTCATCCTCCTCACCACAACAGCTCTGGAACTCCTCCTCCAACTCCCAGCTCTTCCCTCCTTCCATTTCCTCAGATTCCCAACCTACACTCCCCATCCAAATCCATCAAAACAAACATGATTTTCAACCAAAAATCAAAATCAAAAATTAAAAAAAAAAAAAAAAAAAAAGGGAAATAAACCAACCTAACAAAACAAGAAAGTCAAGAAAACTTCAACAAACATTTCCAAATCAAGAAGCATAAAAAAAAAAAGCCCAAACCAATTGGAATCATCCAAGGAATGGATCAAAGAAGGGAGAGCAGAGCACCACCATCCCCTTTGATGCCATTCTAAAGATGAAACTGGTGAGGGGGAAATAGAGAGGAGAAAGGCAGTTACTGGGTCCTGCAAGTGCTGGCCAGAAAAACCAAAAAAAAAAATAAAAAAAAATCATTCCTTTGAGAACAGCAGGTAGGGTGCTGAGTGCAGCAAAGTGGGACCCATCTTGGTGAGAACTTGTTCAAATTTAATTATTCCTTTATTTATGATTGATTGTCTATCTATTCTATATATATATATATTTTTAATTTTATTAAAACAAATATTTTGTTGTTATCTTAAAATGTATATTATTAAATGCGTATGAGCCTTAATTAAATTGTGGTGGTTGAGATTGATTTGTTATATCTATACTCCCATGTGTCTGACACTGTGGAGAGTAATTTCATTTGAACTATTATGTTTGAATTCATTTAAACCAATGTTTCTTTTAAAAGGTATGATAATTTTTTATTTTTGAATCTATTGTTGTTGATCAATAATAAAGAGAAATGCATCAAATAATATGTTAAAGAAAACATGTAAGTGGAAATTCAGGTATATCAAAAGATGAAGTTTAAAAAAAAACTCATATATATATATATATATATATACACGATTAGTTTATTGACATTCGATATTACTTTAGTGTTATTTCTGTTAAAAGAAATAAATTTAAATCTTAATTCATGGAGGATATAAATATGGTAGAATTCGGTTCTGTATATTGTTTTGAGATGTGGCCAGCCCATATTTTTAAAAATTATGTATATGTATATATATATCTTAAAAACAAAACCCACAAGATCAACATGAACCAAAGTTAAGGAGAAGCTAACACTTAAAAAAAGAAGAAGAAAAAAAAAAAAAAAAAAGGCAGATTCCCAAGATAAGAGAGCATAAAGTGAACAATAAATGGATGAATTGATGCCATGTCTAGATGGACTCATTACTCACACCACGTGTACTTTTATGATGAGGCTTCAACCAAGGTGCTTTCCCATTGTCCTCTTTCATTAGTTTTCCTTAATGGATTCCATATCACCCACCTATTCTCTCCTACTGTTTGCCATTGACACAGTACATGCATGCTATAAAGAAGCACATCACATGTTATCATTGTACTAGATTGTTTTTTTAATCTATATATTTTTTTTTTCATATATCAAGATAAGTGTTCTTTTTTCACTTCTTAGCTTATTATAGTTATTTTGTATTTGCATGGCTTAATATAAAATAATAGCATGGGCATTGGTTTTTATGCACTCATATGATTGAAGCACATGGAAAGGCTTCATCTTTTCAAGCACTTGGAAAAATGGAGGAGATGGAAATTGAGATGTTTCTGCAGCTACTCTGTATTCCAGAAACTTTGCCAGACTGACACAATCTTTAAAAATAAGAAATGTTTCATCACTGTTCATCAAGGTGGTGGTGTCTTTGACCATTTGTTCATTTATTGATTCTTTTTAGTGTATTATTATTATTATTATTATTATTATTATTATTATATATTTATCTTTTGATTTATATATTTATCTGCTGTTCTTCATTCTCTTTGTATTGAAAAAGCCACAACAGGTTTTCAAAATTCAACAGCCTTTCTTTTTTGATGGATTTTGGTAATGTTTTGAGTTAAGAGGAAAAAGAATTGTAGATTAGAGGTGTTGAGATGGGCCTGATCTTAATTAGGAAGTTGGGTTGGATCTATGAAAGCATGAATTACATATACTCTTGTGAATAATATCAACAAACAAGAATCCACATTCTAAGTGGAGTTTCTTCTCATTCCAGGATATAACACTACTTTTTTTTTAATTGTTTTTTTTTTTTCTTCTTTTTCTATATTACACTGTATTATTGCTTTCCCTCTTTGCACTCTCCGAATTTTCTTTTTTACATTGAGAATTTATGGCTTATTTTTCATTACTTTCCGACCTATCAGTTTTTAAATACACACACACATATGACATATCAATGCATATATGATGCTGCTGAATGATGGCACTTTGTGAATTTGGTTTTAAGTTAAGGTTTGGCCACTTGCTCTGTTCCAATCTCACTTTTCTTTGGTTCTTGTGATGCTCCCATGTCTTCCATCATAAAAACTCAGAACCACTCTTTTGGACAAGCACCATTGACTCATTGCAAGTTCTCAAACCATCATTTGAACAGCACCCAAACTAAAGAGAGAAATCTCAGTATCTTTCAATGCTCTGAATGTGGAGCATTTTCATATCTAGACTTGATGCCCCTCATGCTTTCCTTTCAGCAGACCACTGCTGCCAAAACATCATATATATATATATATATTGCATTAAACTATACCATTAAATTATATTAATGAGACATGCTGACATATAACATCCATGCCACACAGAATGGTGAACATGAATAGCTATCCATCTGTTTGTGTCATAAGACATGGGCAGTAACATGTCTTGTTGGGTATTGATGATCAAACTAATTTTGATTCATCACAGTGATTGATCTACATTGTAACTATTTATTTATTTATTTATTTATGTATCATTGCCACCATTACAGTGAGTCATTGAGTATGGACTTTATAAATCAGTTCTACTGACAGAAAAAATGTTTGTGGAGAAGAACTTTCCACCTGCCATATTTGAAAGCGAATGGCATTTTTAAGTTTTAGCAGACTCATTTTGACCTTTAGCAAACCATTCAATTCATCAATTTTTTTTCTCAGTGCAAATGAAAAACTAGACTCATAGGCCATATCAAAGTCTACTTCTCCTTTATTTATTTCAACATTATTTAGATCTTCTCCACTGATATGAGTAGAAAAAAGCCACAAAAACACAAAAAGAACTTTGGATGAATCTAAGAATGAAGTCCAAATTGGCCTGATATTTCTTCTGTTCTCTTTTGTGGTCCAGTGAACCTGCCATATTAAGTTCTAGACTTATCTTTAGGCTTCTTAATGGTCAGATAACAATGATAATACAACACACACAAGGGACCATTAATTGTCAGGAGACCAATCACTTAAAAATTTTTTTTAGTGTTTTGTGGGTAGTTGAGTCCCATTTCTTCAACAGTAATAGTTCAAGTAAAAAGAGAACAGAGAGAATGCATGGAGGGCCCATGAAATGTGATCATTTTCCAATTGAAATAGGGGAAAGGGGGGGTCCTCACTCCTCATCCATGGATTTCAACATCTATGAAATGTGGGTCCAATAAATAGGTGGGACAATGGGCATGGATTCCAAGCAAAGCTTTTTGAAGGGCATTGAAAAAAGGTGGTGGCATGGCTCAACTCAAGGAAGGCATATCTCCAACACAAAGGAATAATGATGAGTGTGGGATACCAAAGATTGGTGTGTGTACTGTTAATGGAGGTTGTCTCACAACTAACTTTCAAGTAAGGAGGGAAAGTTAGAAAGGAAGCTTAGTATTTAATAAGGATGGCATCCATAGTGATGTTAGATGGGCTCCATCCCTAACCAATGTATAACTTTCAACTAATAAATAGACAGATCTATATAGATTATCTTGTAAGTTTTATGTTAGTTTATATATATATATATACTTAAAAATAAAATGAGTTAAAAGAATATATCAACGGTGGAGGGTTGAAATTCTACCGGTGCTTATCTATATTTTTTAAAAATATGAATAAATAAATAAATAAATATTATTATATCTCGATGATGTATTGGAAGTGAGCCAAACACGCGATCTTATATATATATATATATATATATATATATATATGGGAATTTAAGTGTCATAATCGCTCAACTATTATCACGGTAGTGATTACAAAGATATTGACCTCTGTTTGTACTAGATTTCGACATTTATTTTCATATTTATATTCATTTGTACTACAATGTAAAACGAAATATTCACTTAATTAAGTAATAAGAAAGTATTTCTTAATAGAAGCATTATCTTTGATGATGATGGAGTGAGTGGGAGAGATTTTGCTTTGAACACATGATAGGAACCTAAAAGCATTAATGTTCTTTATGTATGATGCACTCAAAGAGGCACAAGAGCACAACAAAGGAAAAGGATGGGGAAGGATAAGAATAAACAAGAGAAAGGAGAAGAGGAACAAATGAAGAAAGGGTGGTGAGATTCTCACCAACATAAGTATTGGAGGATAATAAAACTATCAAAGATGATGAGGTGGAAGAGTACCTTAGTATAAGATTCAAGAACAAAGTGGGGGGAAAAAGGAAAGGAAAGAAAAAAAAAAAAAAAAGAGGTCCCTTATGCTCTCACAAAGTCAAGGTGCTCACAATTAGCATGAAAAGAAGGGGTGGCACAAGCACACATGTTATCTATCATCTTCTACCTTTATTTTATTTATTTATTTATTTTTATCTAGTCAAGACTGGAACTATCTTAGCCTTCACTTTGGCATCATGCAAGCCCCACTCAAAATGCTTGTACTATGTCTATGTGATATAATTCCTTCTTTTATGATTCATGTAGTCTTTTAGTAAGGATCTTGTGATTTGGGCTGGCAGGCAAAGTAAAAGGTGATATGGGTGGGGAGTGGGGCCCTTCACTCCACCTTCATCCATTGAACCTTGAATCTAGGACAATGGTTTGAGTACTTGGTTTTTTTTCTTTTTTCTTTTTTCTTTTTTCATTCTTAAAACATGGTTATTCTGGCTAGTTCATGGCTTTTGTCTTTTGTTTCGATTTAAGGATGATTTTGAGAAAATAAAAAATTTTAAAAATAATGAATTAACAAGAAATAGTTACATAAGAAATAATTTCATTAGAATTTAACAAACTGATTTTTTTTTTTCAAAAAACAAAACTAACTTCTCACTAATAGTTGAAATAACAGGCTAGCTAGCATTTGAAATATTTGTTTATAACCTCGTGGTGTTACATACAAATTTTTACCATTTTTAAAGTATTACATCAATCATTATTAATTTAAAAAATAATAAATATATATATATATATATATATATATATATATATATATATATATATATATATATATTGTTGAACCTTGTTTTTTTATAAAATTTTTAATTAATTGATCATCATTAAATTTTTCCTTCATTAGATAATCTGCATTAACAAATTAAAAACCAATTTACTAAATTTAGTTTATGAAAAAAAAAACAGTAATCAATAAAAATAAGTAGTATATATATAGTAACCGCATTATATATGTGTAGAGAGGATTTAATATCTCAACTCATTTGTGTCTCAACTTGTGTGCATTGAGCACCCAATACTAATAGGTCAAGATCTCGCCGTTATAATATAATTTCTCACTTATTTTTTTCATCACAATAAAATATTTCTCCAGTTAGAATATATATATATATATATATATATATATATATATAATATCATGACTTTAAATTGTCAAGTAAAACAGGTGGAATTTCTGGTGAATAAAAAAAAAAGAAAAGAATAAAAACAAAATCCAGAATTAATTAATCTTTATCTTTAGTCCCTCTTTTCCACCCTTTTTCCAAACCCCTACATAAACACCCCTTGCACCCATCCCGCAACTCCTCTCCTCATTCCCTCCCTGCCCCGCATGTCCCTCATTCCTCCTCCGATGGCTGTGGAAGCTCACCATCTCCCTCTCTTTCCATCCCAACTCATTGCCAACAGGTTCAAATCTTCTCTCCATCCCTCCCTTCATTCTCTTCATTAATTGAATGAATTCTCACTTCTTTTTATATCTTATTAATTATTGCAAAACAGAGATCTCACGGCAAACACAGTGGGCAACCAAACAGGCTTCAATCCATTGTACAGCACTGTCATAGCAACAACAACAACAACAGATGAGTATTCCCTCCCCAGGAAACGCTTGAGAGATCTCAGCTTCACTCCATCATTCACTGACAATGACATCTCCTTCCTTTTCCAACAACACCAACTGGAACTAGACTGGTTAATTGCCAAACATGTATGCATATATATATATATATATATATATATATATATATATATAGTATGTTCTACAATGGAGTTAATATAAAATGTTGGTTGTAGGTTGATGAGGTGGTGGCTGAGCTGGGAGAAAGAAGAAGGTTGTTCATGAAGCAAATAGTGGCAGTAGTGGAGGAGAAGGTGGCAAGATGGCTTAAGAGCAAAGAGGAAGAGATGGAGAAGATGAAGAAGCTTAACATGGCATTGGAGGAGAATGTCAAGAATCTTTGCTTGGAGAACCAGATATGGAGAGAGCTTGCTCAGAGCAATGAGGCTACTGCTAATGCTTTAAGGAGAAATATAAAACATCTTCTTGTGAGGGGGAAGATGAATGAGGAGAGCAATGAGGTTGTGGAAGATGCTGAATCATGTTGTGAAGGAGAAAGCAGTAGAGAAAGTATGAGAGGTTTGCAGTTGTGTAAGAGTTGCCATGGAAATGAATCATCTGTGTTGCTGCTTCCATGTAGACATCTTTGCATTTGTGTTGATTGCTGCTTGGGAGTTGATGTTTGTCCTGTTTGTAGTTGCAAAAGAATTGGAAGTATTAATGTGAATTTGTCTTGAAGTCATGTGGTAACTCCCTGATTTTTCCTTTTCCTTTTTTTTTTTTTTGTGTGTTTTTGTTTTCTGCCAAAACAGAAGAAGTTCATGGGCAAGCACAATAAATTGATGGTTGCTTACTTTCACTTTGTTCTCCTCTTTTGTATGCCAGCCATCCTGAGAAGTGGACCAAACATATTGGATAACAATTGACAACCCATCTGCCCATGTTCCTTTTGTCTTCTTTTTCTTATTTTGATTGTTCCTAAAAAGGCTCTAAAACAATCAAACCACCTCCTTTGTTTGTGGAAATATTCAATGAGCACCGCCATGGTTGCCCTTTTCATGGAGTAAGGAAAAAGTAAGCCATTTATCTATTGCATAGCTGAAGCAAGAAGCAATAAAAGATAGTGAGTGCGGAAGGGATAAAGAAAGCTAGCTGATGAGTGTGTGGGCGCACACATAAATATACACATACACAAACTGGTGAGGCTAGTGTTTGTGGCCATCAACTATTCCCACTTGTGCATATTCATGTGCTTAGTGTTCCCCTAACACCATCCATTTTTGGTGTTGGACAGTGACAACATTGAATTCAATCATTCCCTCAGTGAGAAACTCTACCCTCTCCTTAATTCTGAGAGGATTTTGTGCACTTGTTAGTTGTGTGGGCCATAACAAGCAACGGAGGATAACCATTAGGTCTACCTTAACAGCCAAAATTATTTCCGGTCCCGGCTTCATCAATAACTGATCGTAATTTCGTATCCGAATGCACGGATGGTAGTCAATATTGAACAGAACTTCAAGTATCAGACTTTGTTGCAAGACAATCCAATAGGATTTACAGTAGATCACCCGAAATTTTTAAGGTGTCAAAGTGCAATGATACAGAGGTATATGTCAAAATCCATTGGAAAACAAAATTCTACATAAATGTGTTCTTTGACATGAGTTCAAAGAGATTTCGGTTGCCCTCATTGTTGCGGGTGTCTTAGGCTGACAAGCTCGATGTCGAATACAAGAGTGCCAAGTGAAGATCCTTCTCCATTAGCAAGACGCGTTGGGTTGAAAATGGTGGTGAAGAGTCTCTGCCGATCAAAGAACTGAATATAGAAAAGGAAAAGAACTGCATAAGTAACCAGCTTCAACAAACGTCAAACTCCAACAGAGGACTGAGAGTAACTACAAAGTAACAAAACCAAACAGAGATCAAACTTTTGTTCATAAATAGAATTCGCTAATCATATTATCGACAAACAATATTCCATAACAATTTGATGCACTGGTCTAGCATGTTGAGAATCATGATCCAGCACTGCTTTACATCTAACTTTCAAAATAGGTTTCTCATGCCAGACAATTTTGATGAGAATAGTGAATCAATAGTGAATCAATCTCACAACATGTCAACTCACTCCAAGGAACATCAACAAAAATGCTACTGATCAGAGAACTCATGTCCTGAATCTTTTGCAGTAAATATGTGAAAGAAAATCAATGCTGGCCTATTCACCAATCTGCTGCTTACTATTGATAAAAATCAGTCGTTGGATTGGCAAGTGACTTCATTAACTGTGCTAAAGATATTTAGTGAGACATACATTCGGTGGTATTGGCTCTTGCATTGTGTTTTGATAACCCTGCGAGGGTGGAATGATAACCCGACGAACTCCCCCTACTTTCATTGATCTCACTGCAGTTTCGATGCCTGAAATGACCTGTAACAATAATAATGATAATAATTTTAAGCTCACATTATCAGTATCAAAACATCATACACCAAACCGATAAATTAACGCACTATTTCAATGAGAGCTTCAAGAAAAAACCATGATGTAAATGTTTACACACTAGTTTGCAGAGCAGTGCTTTTCAAACTTTCAAATTAACTCCATCCATCCATCCATCCCTTATGCCAAGTGAATTTACCAAAACTCAAGAATGTGGTCAAATATTTTTTCTCCCTTTGTTTTTGACCACGTGAATCAACACTGAGCAAACATAGCATTAATAATCTGGCAAATTCTAACCTTTCCAGAGCCAAGGACGAACAGAAAAGGGACAGGATCACCTGCCTCATCCTTATGATCATAAGTAGAGTCAAAACGCCAGCCTTGCTTTGCTGCCAACCTTCCATAATAATGGATTGCAATCTATATTCCAAACAACAACAGCAACAACTAGTAACTCGTATAAGATTTGTTTGAATTCATGCAAAAATAGCAGGGATTTTCTCATGCATCAAAGAAAATTCAAACAAAACATTAACTGATGACAGATGAGAGGGAAATACAGATAAATGCTTAAAAGAGGACCTGATCACCATCAATGGGTACATCACCGTGGCCGATGCGTAGGTCCAAGGCCTTGACGCCGCCAGAGGAGGGGAGTTCGACGAAATCGGAAAGGGAGGCATCAGAGGATGAGGCGAGGAAGGAGAAAGGGAGGAGAGTGGAAATGGATATGAGAGCTGATCTTCTCGAAGGGAAGAAAGGGATGATGGCTAGGGTTTTCGAAGGAAAACGGGGAACGATTGGGAGTCGAATTGGAGGAGAGGATGAGAGTACGCGCACGGAGGCGTTCATCATTTCGCGGTCTTAAAAAAAAAAAAAAACAGAAAAATATATTTTTAAAGATTAATAAATGTGAAGAAATACATGAATTAATTTAAAAAATTAAACACTTCGCCGTCTGTGGGGATCGAACCCACGACCACGTGGTTAAAAGCCACGCGCTCTACCACTGAGCTAAGACGGCTATTATGGTTATAATATGAAATTATTGTATCTATATATTATTTAAAGAGCAATTGTCCCCTAAAAGAAAAATGAAAGAAAATTAACTTCTTGTAATATTTCCAATGGTACGTCTGTCTTCTGAGTTTCTAATGTTCAATGGCAAACATGCATCCACAAGCTCAAGCAAACCTTATGATGGAGTTCTGGCCATATATATATACGCACGCAGACACAGATTTAGGGCTTTCTAGCTGATGGAATCCATGCAAGTGGTTGAGGTTGCATAAAAAATTCCATCAAACTATGTTCTTGTTCTTACAAAAAGAATCATTTTAAAGTTTGGAAAACAGCATTGTGAATGGAATAAATACCACAAGAAATAAAAGCAAACGGCCTTTACACAAATTGGATATGTAATGTAAGCATCCATATAATACTTTGCTTTTTCTTGAAGAGCAACTGCATGCGTTCTTTTGGCTTGAAGGTTTAGAATTGAATAATCCAGATAACAAGGAATAAATCAAAAAGGCCCCCACCCGCACTTAACAAAAGCACAAAGAATATATCTAACATATATAGATGGGCGATAGCCATATCCCCACACCATCACCGTGCATGCATTTGTTTAGCTTTATTGTTTTCAGAAATCCAAAACAACATAAAGATTGACAAGGCACCACTGGTAAATAAATTTAAAGCAAGAATCAGATGCCTTACTTTAATTGACGTGTGTTCAATTCCTTCCTCTTCTTCTACGAACCCTAGCTCCTCACAACCTTTATTCATCTCTCTCTCTCTCTCTCTCTCTCTCTCTCTCTCTATATATATATATATATATATATATATATATAACTCAAAGGCAACACCTTCACAGCATTAAATTCAATCATGCCGGGGTCCCATTTCAATGGAAAGGTTGAACTTATTAAGAAGGTACTAGCTACTTAATTCATGCATATATAGCTCATTATATAATTAATAATTGCTGCCCATTAATTTCATCGTCTACTGCATGACAAAGCTGGGAATTCATGTTTGTTAGCTAATGTTAATTTACAGGGTGAATCCGGAGTCATCAACATCCCTCCACAAGCATTGAATGTGATATGGGGCGGCGACAACCGATATTGGAACATCAAGGATCAGTATAGATGATTCTATTTCTTGCATGCCTGACCAAAACACATACAATTAATTAGACGTTAATTTACTTGTTTATTTATTTTTTGTAGAGAGAACACTCCTGCTGAGTTGGTGCAAGTGTGCTGGCTAGAAGTAACTGGCAAAATTCCGGTGAATCTTCTTGATCAGGAGAAAGAATACAGACTGGTCTTCAACTTGGAGAGGAAACCGGATGCGTTTGGATGGAAGGAAAGCCCGGTGCGAATCATGGTAAGGCCAGACAAGAGACGCCCGACGTGGAAGAGGTGTGATCTGGGTGATCTGCCTTTAGTACATCCATCTACAACAAGTACGGTCGTTCAAGATTCACAGGCTGAAAAAGTTCTTCCAGCTCTCAAGTTCCAAGTTCCAAAAGATGCCAGTGGTTACATTCAGTTCGGTATGTATGAGATCTGGACGGGAACATGGAAAGGAGGTTTGATAATCAAGAGTGTTCAGGTAAAATTAAAAATTAAAAATGTCAACCAGACATCATGAAGAAGAAGATGAAGATGATCTTATGATCATCATGCTCAATGATGTTGCAGGTCTTCTTTATATATATATATAT